>JAUCMT010000001.1:17948-33716 GCA_032357475.1 Enteromius thamalakanensis
TCGTGTCACTTTTAGGGGAAATTCTAAGAAAACGTCATGACTCTGAGAATTTTCTTAGAATTTGGCTGCTAGGAGCCGCTTTTTGCACAAAAATTCTTTAGGGATACGGGCCCAGGTGTATTTGCACAGTGTAATGCAAAGCTATCCTAAAATATAATTTAGAAACACATGCATATGATAAACTTTCATTACAAGTCAAAAATAAATCATTAAACTGAAGGGGGAATTAAAAAACAAACAAACAAAAAAACTGAGAAATATGCTTAACTTGCTATTACTGTATCAACAAAGACAACTGTTGCATGTATTTATTTTATTTATTTTTTTTATTAAAACCATACAAACATTGTTTTATTCTGATATAAAAAGACCATTCAGACTTTGTTCCCAGTCTAAGGGTGCTAAGCACCGTGATTCTAGACCACCTGTTTGAATGTAAGACAGGGATTAGTGCTTAATAGAGTATGATATTTATACTAATTCTGAGCTTTATGCAACCTAAACTCTTAACTACAGTCTACAGAATGAATATGTATTTACAAGCATAAAAACAAATGTAATTACTATTAAAAACAACAACAAAGCAAGTAACATCACATTTCTCAATTCCCAACCAACAGAATGTAGTGTTTCATGTAACATGAAGTCACAGGACTCTTTCCATACACAATTTATTTATCTTTAATTGCTTAAAAAAAGGAAGGAAGAAAAAGAAAATGGCAGTGTCTCAGTTGTATGGACAAGCATTAATAAGGCACATACCTTAGGCTTAAAGCCTCTAGTCATTTTAAAGAGGAATAGGTCATACCACTTGCGTTCAAAACTAAACAAAGATGCCTATACACAACTACAAAAACAAATAGAACCTACTAACGAGAGTACACCTTTAAAAACTGTACATACGCAAAAACTGAAATATATATTTTAATACTGCTAAAAAAGTCTCTTAGCTCATGTACTGGAGCATATTTTGTCTTGGTGTTTATAATTATTTTATTTTTTTGCAGTGATGAAGGTAGAGGTTTTTAATAGGTAAGCCAAGGCATATTGATCTAAAAATAAATGGCATAAATAAGACCTCACTACAGATTCACTGCACTGCTGTGACGAAAAACAGCACACAACTGACTGTTGTAAACTTAACAAATAAAATTACTGGTATATTCAGATAAATTTAAAGATTAATCCATACCATTGCTTTCAACACATTTTGGCCACAAATTAAAAAAAAATAATATTTATACAATAAGCAACTTGTTTTGATGGACTAAAATTACCACAATGCTTTTTTTTTGTCATGTAATGCATTGCTTAACAGCAGCACCAGTCATTAACAACATGATCAAAATGATGCAAAATGTTTGCAATATAAAAAATGAAGAAAATTATTAACATTTATTTACTAGAATACATTTAATATAATCAAGATATTAAGTGAGCAGTTCTCGTATTTTGCTCTACACTTGTCATACTCTTACACAACATAGTGGTCCCTCTTAATTGCCATGTTGGAAAACAATTGGTCAGCAACATTTTTGGTAAGACTTATGTTATAATCACTGCAACATTTCTGATATAAGACACTTAAAAAGACATTTAGAATAATCAAAATATGACACTTGGGTCTGTTAGGAGTGATGTTCCACCATGACTTGACCTGATGACAGTTAAGTCTGTGCATATTCGCACAATTTTTGTAGTATGCAATGCACTCAACAACGAAGATACATAATACAATGAGTTAACCTACTCAGTTTTTGTGAACACTGTGTACAGTTAATAATAAAATCATCATGCAGTTGTAGCTACACTGTACATCAAAACATAAACATATCAACAACAACAACACAGAAAATACTGTTTCAATGTGATAAAAAGAAGACCAGTGTCTCCATCTGTCATCTACATATAACGATATAAAAAAAGGGCTTTTAAAATAGCCTCTATTCCAGTAATGGAATGAATTAACTGGTCACTGCCTCAAGGAAGATAAGACAGATTCAGGATTGTGTACCAACTCTTTGTCAACATCACCTTATAAACTATTTTAATAAATATAAAGCAATAACTTTCTTTCTCATCCCACATCTTTACATTACATACACAAGCCTTTTAAATTTGTCTTATCTATAACTGCTTTAAATTATTTTGGAGGGGGAGAGCACAGATTACTGCATAATAGCCAAAAATTTGCTCTCTTCTGCGAGGGTGGTGAGGAGGGAGCTCATGTCACCAATAGCCATGTTGTTAGTGCCTGGATAAAATGGAGCTGAAACTTGATTAGTCAGCCGAGAGGGAGTTCTAGACAGACCCTGGAAAAAACTGGGACTGATTATGTCAGTCACCTCATTACCCTGCTCATAATCATCCTCAAGGATGGAACAAATATCTAAACCAACATTATCTAAAACACCTATGCTTTCTTCTACTGTACTGGTCACATGATCTACCCCAGGGGACAGAAGAGCCTCAGAAGGTGTTTCTGTCTTAGCTGTAAAGGACTCTGATAAACATGACTGTGCTATATCATTAAACGTGTCAAAACACTCAGCAATAAACACAGGCTTTTGTCGCTGGATGCTGGTTTGAATGTAATCATCCGCTTCAAGCTTAAGTCCTGAAACCTGATTTGCAAGAGAGCAATTGGTTTCATTTCCATTTCTCAAGCTCTGCCGCTGGCATGAATGTGCATTATGACCATTGATAACCTGCTGAATGAAGTAGGGTTGTGTGTGATATAAGGCTCTATGGCCACTATTGACAAGTGGGTGGGTCATAGGATGTTGGGCCTGGTGAGGCAGAAGAGTAGCCGGAGACAAGCTGCAGTTAGCTGGACTTTGCAACAAAAGGTTGCTGTTGATTTGATGTGTTATTATTTGATTTTGCTTGAGGTTATTTTGGGATATCTTTGTCTGCTGGGTACAGCTGGGACGAAGGGGGCCCAAAGAAATACGAGAGAAATCTGGTCGACCAAAGTTGTTGGACCTTGATTCCAGTTTTAAGTTTGAAGGAGCCTCATTCTTAATGGTTGGATTTGTTCTGACCTGTTGTAGGGATTGCTTTGCAATTTGTTGTTGCTGCTCTGAATGTATGCATCTGTAATTCATACCTGCCATGTGCTCGGCACCATCTCTACAAAGAGATGAGTGTTGATCCATGAACTCTGTATGCAGTTGTTGCTGCACAATCATGTTTCCAAAGCAACCAAAGGCGTTGCTTACTATGCCACTCTGGTCTGACCATCTTCTGCACCTCTGTGACTGCTGTCTGGGAGGAGAAACATCGGCACTACCAGAGGTTACTTCATTCCACTGGATAGGCATTATATCTTTACTAGTGGTTTTCCCTTCTGTCTCCTCCTGTTGCTGTTGTGGATTGAGGATGTTCTGGACATCTGCAGTACCCTGGTCAAAACTGGATCTATGGGGACTGGAATCACTGCTGTTGTTGTCTTGGTTGTGATCCGATTCTTGATCTTGGGAATGAAGATACTGCACCAAGTCATCAGGCAGAATGTCTTCATCAACATGTAACAGAAGGCCTTCCTGGTCCATTGCCAAGTCCTCAAGTGCTGATTGTTCCATGATGCTGGGAGGGCAAGGCGAGTGTAGACTTCTCTGTAAGATGTAGTTCTGGAAGCTCAGACTGTTATTTTCTCCATCTAAATAATGATTACCAGCAATATAAGGTAATGAATTCATGCTGTTTAAACTGCTGAAACGCTGGAACTGTGGCAATCCAAAAGCACTAGTATCGCGTGTACGCACAGGGTCACTGGCTCTTCGATCGCTGTTCCCTGGACCTTCAACAGGGTACAGCCCCCTTCGTTGATACACTGCTTGACTGCCATGTAAGTTGTGCATACCATCACTACAGCGACGTGGCCTGACCAGTGGTGGTAGTGTAAGTTGGCCCATGTTCTGTTTATCTTCCATCAAAGCCAGACGAGATTTTAAGCTCATGTGCTCCATGTTTGGCAAGGGTGTGGGAGGAGGCCCACCTGTAGCAGCGGCATACTTGGCCTTCAGGTGATAGTGTTGAGCCGGAGTGAGGTTGAGAACACCTCTTGCCCCCATCCCACTTCCTCCAATCCCTCCACTTCCACTGTACACCATCCCACTCGAACTTTCTCGACCTCCACATTGGCTGGCTTCACTGGAGCGTCGTGAGGCATCAGTGGAGATAGGGTCATAAGAGTCTGTGGCACTGAGATTGTGAATATGCCGATGGTAGTTGTGCTCTGACTGCGAGGCCTGGCTAGAACGACGGCTAGAGAAGCAGGGGGAGATGCCAGAGGATCGACGACTGCTGCTCAGGTAGGCCGAGCTGGTGTTGCTGCCACTGCTGTCCCGGCGTTCATGCAGCAAATTTAACACCGTCAGCTCTGTGTTGGATG
Source organism: Enteromius thamalakanensis (assembly GCA_032357475.1). Classification (NCBI taxonomy): domain Eukaryota; kingdom Metazoa; phylum Chordata; class Actinopteri; order Cypriniformes; family Cyprinidae; genus Enteromius; species Enteromius thamalakanensis. The sequence continues at coordinate 22,345 of JAUCMT010000001.1, forward strand.
GTTCAAGATGTGGAGGAGGCTGGGGAACCCCCACAGAACTACTCCTACCAAGGCATGAACCTAATAATGAGAAATACTCTTATTAGGCGAGGTTAATGTTATTATTATGGTGCAAGTATAGTCATATTTAGACAACAATGAGTAAGTTAAATAAATAAAGTATATGGATTGTGTCTCATGTCTTATTAATCTTGATTTACTCAAAAATGTTCTAATGTCTCCTTTTATTGTCTGAAAATTAATTTTATTGTTATTGAAAATTTAATGTTGGGGTGACCTAACCGTTAAATGTGTAAAGTTCAGTATATTGACAAAGCCTCTTTAAGCAGGCTAGGGAATACTAGTTAAATGAACTGGACTTTGGGGGTCAAATAGGTATGGTTTAGGTTGCCTAGTGTAAGCTCAGACTTACCCTTTCCTGTCAGGGCAGGCAGGGCCTGGCCTTTAGGGGTCGGTGTTGGGTACATATGTCCTAGCCTAGGCAAAGCTCCATTCACCTGCCTTAACCTCTCCATCTTAACATGTTCCATCCAGCGAAGGGGCCGTCCTACACTTCGACGTGTCTGCAAAGCTAGTGTTGCCGCTGTGGTTGTTGCAGTGGATACTGTAGAGTCCATAATGGGGGCATCCTCCTCCTCTCCCTCTCCTTCCTCCTTCTCTTCATTTTCCTGGTCCTCAATCACTGCCTCCTCCCCCACAAGCCCAATGCTTTTCAAAGCAAGCTGGACTCCACGGCCGATATGGGGGTCGCCGGTGGACTGGTCACTGCTGCATGAAGACTGACCGCCAGTGCTTGACTGAGACGCCTAATAGGGAAAGAGAAGAGAAACCACATGTTTAAAATTGTATTTATTAAATTATTACCAAAAAAACCTCCAACAACCCTGATCTTCTGGCATATTTTACAGGTGAAATGGATGAATGCAACGAGCAGAGGGAAATGCCATGTTGCCAATGTTTTTTTTTAATATTCTGGCATGTAATGACACCTAATAGAACCATGGTCTGCAACCCTACTCTTGGAAACCCACTTTCCTACCTATAATTTTCAAACTGTCTTGAAGTCCTTGATAACCTGGTTCAGGTGTTTAATTAGGATTGTAGCTAAACTCTGGAGGACAGTAGATCTCTGTAAGAATACAGAGTGATACATTTGTGATAATTTTGCACTGATAAGGGGAACACAAACTATGAAAACATTTTATTACATAAACAGTTTACACATATAAAATCCACCATAATCAACTATTACAGCTCTGCATAATCTGGGTACCCAAGATGTCAGAATACTCAAATATTGACTTTATATTACTCCAAGCCTCCTTAAGAATTGCCCAAAGATAATTCACACTGGTTAGACACTTCTTATGGACATCACAGTCCAGTTTCTCCTAGTAGCTCAATTTTGACATATGCATACTGTATATTGGCATATGTAATGTAATTATGTAATCAATTATGTAATCAAAACAAAAATTATTATTGCTGGTCTTCAACAATAATGTCAAATGTTTTAATGTACAGTATTTGCACCAAAAATGATTAGGATTTATGCTTATATCATCCAAAAGCCCACTCTGCCAGGTGTGTTTCCAAACTTTTGGAGGGAGTGTAGTTAAAGTCAGCAGTAACACTTTTAACACATTTTGTGTCTACATAAATAAAGAAAAAAAGTATTTTAATAACGTTCATCCTCTCTGCTTTTGCACAGAATGCAAGCTAAAGTGAATCACAGAAGTATGAGAAACCAGTTTTACTAGAAATGCAGTAAATAACCAACAGTGGAAGCAGAGGAAAGCTTGTTTCTGAATGAAACCACAAGTGCAGGCACAGCTCTCTGATTTAAAACGGTTGCAAAGTCAAATAGTCATACAGTTTCTAAAAATAGCTTTATCGTGCAAGCTGATGTAATTTTCATAACCATAACAAAATTGTGACAAAGTATACACCATGCTACAAATAATATTACAAATAATAATGTAAGAGATGACATGATACAGTGACCACTGACTGAATAATAGTTTCAGATGGCCCAGAATTAAATGGACAGAATGAGCAGTGTAAAAGGACAAGACCTATAATATCACCATTCTCACCTGATCACCCACTGTCCTTAGTAAGAGAGGAAAAGTAATGCATGTGGTAGTGGACAAAAAAGATTCAGTTATTTATTTGAACATGCATTGCAAGAGGCAGCTGGCTATAATCAAGTATTTGCTGAGCAATTATGAATCCAGGTAAAGAAGGTTAAAGATTAGTAAAACAAAAGACTTAGAAGGTTGTTTTTTTTTAAAGTTTAGTTATTTATGGACTCAAAGCATAGCACACTAGCATTTTGTCTGTTTGTTTGTTTTAATTTGTTTTTAACATGGAAGAATGCTTACCATGGGCTTCTCTGTTTTGATTGACTTGACTTGTAGACATTCATCCTGTTTTGAGGTAGCATGGTTATACTCCCTTTGGTCAGTGATCGCTCTGAGAGGCAGTTGTCCAGGTGACTGACTTTGTCCATTACCTTCAGGTTCTCGGGGCTGAGGTGGGGGACGCGGGTATGTATCCCCACGCTGTTTTTTGGTGACATGGGCTTCAGGACCATGTACAGTCTTAACATGTTTCCGTAAAGAGCTGGGATCAGTGTATCGTTTAGTACAACCCGGGATTTTACACACATAGGGTTTCTGAGAGAAAATAAAGATAAAGGGAGCATTGGCATTTATGTCTGTTAAACAAGTCGACAATTTCAACCCATTTCAAACATTTGTTATATAACAATAATATTCAACTATAAGATCATGATGTAATTTGAAGTTGAAAGGGCTGAAATAAAAAAAAATGGTGATGTCAGTCAAAATGCAATGTTCTAGAGTAGGAGCAAGTCATAAAATTTTTGAAGAAATTTGTACTTTACTAATGTTTCTGTTGCAATAATGTGTAATAACTGATTTCATGTAGACTGTAAATACTTCCTGTCCAAACCAGAGAATGTTAAAAGCAAAATATCTTGTTTTACCTTTGATATGTTCATGTGTGTAAATTACCTCATTGGAGTGTGTGCGATTCTGGTGTTTGGCTCGGTCTGACGCATTTGAAAAGGCTTTGTTGCAGCCTTCATGTTCACACACATAGGGTTTCTCTCCTGTGTGTGAACGCAAATGTGTCTTCAGGTTCTCCAGTCTGGAGTAGGCTTTTGAACAGCCTTCAAACTGAAAAAGAAAATGACACACAGTTACATTGATTTGTTCTAGACAGACCAAGACTGTTGAGGCAGGTAGCTTCTTAGGTCACCCCACATCAAAAGATGGCCTACATAAATGAGGGTGTGGAAAAAAAAAAAAACTAAATGTATTTAATATAATTCTCACCGTGCATTTATGAGGCTTCTCTCCTGTATGTCTGCGCATGTGCACTACCAGCATGTACTGGGCCTTAAAGGGTTTCTGCTCTCTTGAACATTCCTCCCAGCGACACACAAACTCCTTCTTTTCTCCATGTATGTGATCATTATTTATGTGCTGTGGGAGGAATAGAAGGTCCAAGTTCATGTTAAAGACATTAATCATGCTATGATACATTTTTTTTGCTTCCATCTACATTAGAGTTGTACATATAACTCATCTATTTTGTAGGTGAAATATGCAATGACATCACTGTACCACTAGAGGGCATCAGGGTCACAAAATTGAGTCTTAAACAAATGCTCATCAACTGCTTAACCACTGCACACTTTAACACATTAATATTATTGAAGAGATTCAACATTATAAAACTAAGGTTTACACTAAGGAGGATGTCTAACGTTAAAGTGGCTTGTCTACTGGTAAGCTGAAGTATTTTTAAGGGAACTTACAGAACCAACTGTATCAACTTTGTAACACTGAAAGATTAAGCCTATTTAAAAGAAGCTACTCAGACATCTACATGTCTTTAGTTTCAGTGTGTCTTTTGTAGCAATTTGAATAAAAACACATTTTTAACACTTAATTAAAAAGGCTTTTAATTATGAGTTTTTACAGCATAATATAACTGATTGTTTGAATGTTTGTAAAAAAATTACTGTTAAAACTGTATTTTCTATGGGTAGTATCACATTTAGATATCTGTATGATCCTTTCTTTTTCTTTTTTTATACAAACCCATTTTTCCTCACAGTGTTATTATTTCTCATTTGTCATCTTTCAATTCTAAAACCCCCCACCCCACCCTATCTGCTCTGTATGCTCAGTCTGCTGTGAGTGTGCGTGGTTTGTGAGTGTCAGTGTCCGATTTAAACAGGATTTCAAATAAAACCCTGTCACTTCCCATCAAAATAGGCCTATGGCCTTGCCATGACAAGTGCTGACAGTTGTGCTACTGTGGCAACTTTCATTCTAAGGCTTTGGGAGGGGTGGAGCAGCAATGGGGGATGCATTTGGGGTAAAAGATATCCAAAGTTTAGTGAAAGCATCACTAATGCCAGAGCTTTCCAACTGCAGCCTAGCACATTTATTCAACCCTCTTGTTGATACTGTCACTTCTGGCTTAACCAAACCTCAATACTTCCTCTCTTTCTCTTTCATTTGCCATTTTTCTTTCCTTGAAGCCATCAGTTCCCTGTTGTGTTTCTTCTATTTTTCTCTCAACATGCTGCCTCTGCTTAGGTCCTTCTCATTTTCTCTATGTAACCTTTTTTTTTTTTTTTTCTGGCCATCTCAGTCACACACACACATGCACACACACAGTAAAGGATTTGTGAAGAATAGAAGGTTTAAAAAAAAACACATTTTCATGCAAACTGAGCAGATGAGGTCAACATCTGGCAAGACAACAGTATGCAGAACTTATAAGTGCTTTTCCTGTCCTAAAGCCATTTGATTTCAAAAGGACAGAAATAATATCCTGAACATAAGTGAGCTCAATTAATGAATTCCAAAGCAATGGAGCATCTCTGCAAGAGACAGAAAATCATGGATGGAAAACAGAGAAAAAAATACAAGAGAAAGACAGACAGACAAGCCAAAAGACAAAGACAAAACAGAAAAAGAAAGACAGTCAGTGAGTTGACTTCCCTCACATACAGAGCAGAAGAGCGGACAGACCAGAGTGACAGCAGGAAGGCCAAGAAAAGGCAGAGTAAAACAGCTTCTAAAAAAAGAGTGAGAGGTGGCAGCAGAGACAGAGAGCAGAGCTCATCCTCTATTCCTCTTCATGACACAAAGGCGGCCTGCATCATAGTCCTCCCTGTCACCTCGCTGCAGTTGCAGCCAAACTTTCACAGAGTTTGGGTGAGGAACATGCACATTTGTGTGTGCGTGAGTGAGTGTGTATGCGCACACTATATTTTCTTTTACATTTACATCGCTAGGAGTCGAAGTCGAACTGTCATTCAAACCTTCCTTTTAGGAAAAGAGTTGAACTTCAATCAACTGTCTGGGTTGACTTTACAGCAAATGATCACCATGAGAATGTCCTTAAATGAGAGAGCAACTGTTTAGCAGACTTCAGTTTATTTTAAAATCTAATTATTTTCACCCATAAAACATGGTGTATAGAACTACTTTGTAAGGTCAAAGTATATTTCAAAGGCAGTCAACACGTGTATTACAAAGTTTTATCTCTGTCCAATGACTGCACTATTTTTCTCCAGAAGTTATGGCACATTTTTTACTAATATAAATGAGTTTCATGACTTTTAACCCTTTTGAACTACCCTGTAGGTTTGCTCATATAGAATTTTGTTTAGAAACGGACCAGGATGTACAATTTCACAATAGTCAACCTCAAGTCTCAGTTACTTACTTCTAGTAGTAATATCTTGAGCCACTAACTATGCTTGTTTGTTATCCTTGTTATTTTTATTTGCTAATCCTGCTTTAATTGGCCAATGTTAATTTCTAGTGATGAAACAATTTACTGAAATAATTGTGTTGAATAGATGTAAGGTGTACATATATGAAATAAATTATATTATCGCTCTTTTGTTTGGTTTTGATTGCTTCTATTTTCCTCTTTGTAAGTCGCTTAGGATAAAAGCATCTTCTAAATGTAAATGTAAGGTGACTTCAAGACTTCAGTATTGTCCGGTTACAGAAACTGAAACACCTTCATTTGTCGCTGGCTAAGAAAAATCAATAATTTATCAGCACTGCCATAAAAAGAGAAAGACCGACAAGATTCACACTTTGAAAAGCACAACAGGAATCTTTGCACTGAAAAAAAAGTTTTCTTTTATTTTTTTTTATGCAGATGTATTATTAAATTAGCTAAAATTCCTAATAGAATTTTAAACAGGTCTAAGAAAAGGAAATGAAACACCCAAATTTCCCATCGGATGAATGCATATTTGTCAGCACTCGATTTAAAACTACTCTTTCATCCTCTCTTTTTTATACCTCACTCCAACAGGGATTCTCTGTGGCAAGTGATCCGTCTGCCCGCTCTATCGCTCGATAATGCGGAGAAAGAGGGGCAGAGAGAGATTGCAACACATCCCTGAATGCTTTTACACTCACTTGTACAAATGAGCTTAATGCTGTCGTGCGTGATGCATGACCTGGCCACGCTGATAAAAGAATGGAAAAGGAAGAAAGGGAAGTGTTGGGAGGGATGCCGCTAATGCCCTGATGGCCTGATGTAATGGCAATGGTTATTGAGCGGATGATGGCGTTGTTGTAAGCAAGTGTGGCTGCGGCCAAGGGAAATAGACTAACAGGTGCTGATGCTATGCTCGCAGCTCCGAAGAGAGGTCTATTCATCTTCAGCCTGCCACGGTCCAGGATGAGAGTAACCGCTGGGACTCCCAGATTCATAGGAAGAAACAAGATGCTTACATTTATTTGTTTGCTGCATGCAAATACAAACACATGCACACTGGGGCATAACTCCAGATATACATTTTGTTTTCCTACCTTACTGTTGAGCAAAATTGACTGTATGAAGTAGAATATTTTCAGATTACCGCCTTTCATCATAGTGCACACATGCATGACTGCCCTAATTTGCAGTTCTCTTAAATTCATCTGTATTGTCTTCTTATCTGGCTAGTTTTTCTAGGCCATGGCCTGCACCATTAAAATGCAGCCACGCATGAGAAGTGCCTGTTTTCACGCCAATTTCACAAAGCTCCAGGATCCGCAACAGCGTTTAGCGTTATCAAACACACACTAATAAATCATGCTCTCTTTTCTCATGTCAGTTGCTAAAGAGCAATGAAAAAAAGCAAGAAAAGCTGACAAGAGGCATAAAAAGATGGAGAGCAAGAGGGAGAGTGAGCATGAGAGAGTAACAATAGTAATGTGCGCGGGGGGAGTCAATTGGCATGTGTAATTCAGCGCAGCCTTTTCATCTCTCTCTAAGATACTCCAGACAGATAAGGTGTCTAATCCTCTGCCTGATCAAGAAAAATCTACATTTTGCCAATTAAAGGGTCCTTGCCAGCAGCCAGATAGGAGTCCGCCTTCCAACTCAGCCATAGTTTATCTCCCCTGGCACAGGGAGGAGCACAGAGTAGCTTAAATGTGCTATTCTTACCATACACACACAAGGACATAGACCACCCCACAGCGCCACCATCAGTCAGAACCATCATGAGGAAGAGAGAGTCTGAGAGAGAGTCTGAAATTAACTCTCTCCAAACTGCAAACAGAGACTGGAGCGGAAGAGGATACAGGGCTAAATATAACACAAATAAATTCTCTCAAATGAAAAAAAAAATTGTAATGTTAAAAGTAGTATAATATTGCAACAAATGTCAGTTTAACAGATAATGTAAATATATATATAAATTAAGATTTTTATGGTTGGAACCAGTTGAAGAAGGTCAAGACTTCAGAAGTGGGATAGGGAAAAATTATTATTTTTAGAAGGGTTACAAACATTTAATGTCTCTCTATTTCATACACCACTGAGCAGCCTGGTTTTAGCAGCAAACCCACACGCATCAGCAGTAATAAAATGCCCCTATAATTTAGAGTACCCCTACTGAGAAGGAGGCAAGGAGAAAGACTGAGAGAGAACCCAGGCACCTGTAGTGGAGTTATAAGGGCCAGAGTGTTGCAAATACAAAGGAATAAGTAAAAGATAAATAAAGAAAAACTGAAATAATAATTAAATAAATTAGCACAAATTGACACCCGGCTGGTTTATGTTGACTGTGTAGAGTAGATAAGTGTGCTAAGTTGCAGAGATTTGATGTTTATCTTATCGAGAGCGCTAAAGCTGTGCCGATTAAAGAGCCCAGCCATGCGTCATGGTGCGAGCATGTTTCACATAGCTGAAAACGCACACCCGCATCACAAAAAACTATATTCAAACCTAAAATTAGACTGTAATTAGTAGGGAAAAGTAAAATACAGTGACATAAAAATGAAATCACTGAGCCACTACAATATTTTAGAACATAATATATATATATATAAATAAAAATCTAAATGTAGAGCAAAGGTTGTGAACAATTCTGACATATTTACACACTGGATTCCATGTTTTATGGTGACTGTAGATATAATGTATATTATTCTGTAAAAAACTGTATTTTCTATCACCTCATCCTAACCCTACCGCAAAATATACTGCTCACACAAAACTTTCAGCTCGTTTTTAGTTTTCAAAATATTTTTGCTTGTCAACTCAAATACTGAATTAAAGATTTAGCCTAAAATCTAAAAATAATTGTTACATATAGCAAAATGTACCCATATCCCTCTTTTAAAGGTACAGGCAAGAAATTGTCAAGATCTTTAAGCTTTGAGGACAGGACTTCAAATGTGGGAGGCAGGCCATTCCAACTGGAGGTTTTCAATTATAGATAGGGGTTAGCACAGCTGCCATGGATTGCCATGTCAGAGTGGGGATAGACAGCTGTGGAGAACTGGGAATCTTTCTATCAGATCCCTTTGGGGTTGGTGTGTGTTTCTTTGAATGTGTGTTTGTGTGGATTATAGGAGAAAAGGGTGGTTAAAGAATGGCTGTGTGTGTTGTCCAGAGAGAAATGGTTAAAGGGGACAGTGGTGTATCTTCACAGAAAGTGGGCTTTAATGTCCTTTGACCCTCTGGTTAAGCTTGGGAGTGGCTGTGACAAATGGGATGTCTGAAGCCCAATGTAGGATTTTATGGTGTTTGCGTGTGTATATGTGTCTATTACACCTATTTGAAAGCCTTATCATGAATGATTCTATTAAGAGACTGAACATTTCAACTGATGAAACATAAATGTGGTGTCTACTCACATGCACAAGCTGTTCTTGGGTGTCAAACTCCCTGCAGCAACCTTCCCAGTGGCAGTTGGTCTCATACACCACCTCTGGCTCCTGCTTGCCCTCCTCTTTATCACCCTCTTCTTTCACCAGCGTCATTCCATCTGTTTTCTCCTGCACAAACACATGCAGCCCAAAAATTAGAGTATATGGGTCAGTAACGGGATAAAATGTTTTGTCATAATTTGTTAATTAAAAAATACAAATTTAATCAATGCATTACTTTAATAAACCTCATCTATAATGAGCATGGTTTTAATTTCTGATTGATTGCAGGTGTGATTTATGATCATAACTGTCAAAGATGGTCCTGATATTGTAAAGAAGGAAGCACTATAAAGGAAAAAAGCACTAGGTTGAAGTTGAACACTGGTCAATAGCTATTTTTGTTACATCAAGTCAGCAACCTTTATTACAATTAAAGCTATTCAGTAGCTTTGTCACCATTTATTGCTGATAGTGTACAAAATGTCATTTTAAAAACTTGTATTAATATGTGTTACAACAGCATGAAGGAAATTATTTCATTCTAAGATAAAATTTTGTGTGTGGCCTGGTAAATGTGAATTATTCAATAGTGCAGACGATGATAAATGATGCTATTTTGAGGATGTGACAGCGAGATGAGTCCTCATACAGTATTTGTATCATTAACACAATGCTAAACTTCTGCATTTGACATTTGGAATATCTCTTGAGAAAACATTTAGCTGTATGTACTTACAAGGATGTTATTATTTTTATTAAAAAAAAAACATCCTCTAATGCCCTGGAAAGAGAACTTTGCTTGGTATGTGCCACAAATTATGCAGAATTGTCAGTTGTTTAGAGGTTCTAGAAGTGGTAACAGCCTTGGAAACAAAATCTAGATTTGTGAATTTAGAAATTCAGACGTCTATTTGGAGAGTTCTTGTGTAATGCTACATTTGCCTGTCCATCTGTAGATTATAAGAATTGTTCAAGAGTGTCACTAAAAAAACTAGATTTTCATCATTAATAAACCATTATGATTATAACCAGAAACGAATTATGACTGTAAAAAAAAAAGCCATGGAAAGTGCTTGAAGAAAAATAAATAAGAAAAAACAATAAAAGTACAGAGTAAAAAAAAACAAATCAAAAACAAATAAGACAAAGGTCCATTTAAGCCATCCAGCAGTCATCCAACCATCAGCTATAAGGCTCATTGTAGAAAATGTGTCATCTAATTTTTCTTTCATTTTTCCATTCAGTTAAGCATCTGATTAAAAGAAAAACAATTTCCTTCTGAAGCTCTGGAGATCAATGGGGCTTATCGCATCTGAAGCAGTGCCACAACAGGCAACCAAATCAAACACGCAAATAAATAGCTTTACAGTACGTCACATAATTGGTCCCAAAGCTCTTGCTGCTTTTGCATGTGTGGTAACTGTCTCCTTGAGGGTTTGTGAGTGCTTTTTAGCCCTATAAATATATGTCTATCAAGTGTGTGTGTGACATATATATATATATATATATATATATATATGTGTGTGTGTGTGTGTGTGTGTGTGTGCATACCTGCATGCTAATGGCTCCAGGACTGGGCGGATCCTCATCTGGTTTAAGTTTGGAGCGTTTGTGCTGCATGGGGTCTCCTGTGCTACTCACAGCTGACTCACTGGTGGGTTTACTCTAGAAGCAAATATTTTAAAAACACATATAAAATATGACCACATGATAATATTTATAATCAAAAATATATAAGTGTGAAAAGTGTATATATGTAATTTCATAATTACTTTTTTTTTGTTAAATATGGTTAAAATGTACTACTGAATGTACTGACAAGCTGACAATATCTAGTAATATACACTTTATTAAGGGTGTTAAGAGACAGACAGGATTATGAAAGTGGCCTTTTTATATATTTATATATCTGTAAACCATCTGTAATTATACTAAAATACTTCTAAAATTTAATAAAAGTGTACATGCAGTACCATTAAACACAATTAATTTCCACAAGAGAGTCTACTATGGTGCATGACTAAAAACACTATATTACTGTATTAGTATGTCATGTCAAGTCAAGTCACTTTTATTGATATAGCGCTTTTAACAATACAGATTGTAGCAAAGCACTGAACATTATCAAATAGAACAACAGAGTAATGGTAATGT
>JAUCMT010000001.1:115898-129557 GCA_032357475.1 Enteromius thamalakanensis
AACAAGAAACTATGCTTCCAACCACAGGTCCAGTGCTGTAGTTCAAACCACGTACGTTTGTGACGTTCACTGCGAATTTTCGTTTGAACTATGCTTTCGGGAAACACCAAATTTTTTAACTATGCTGGTAACGACGGAACTTGCGACCATAGTAGGCTAACTATGCCTTTGGGAAACGCAACCCAGGACGATTCCATAATTTCAAAGATGGGTGGCAACCCTAATCTTCTCTGATTACTTCAGTTTGAAGGCTTTAGCATGAGCAATTGCGTCATTTAACCATGCCCTTCCAACTGCTAGTGTTCATTTCTAAATGAAAGGCCTATTTTACTACACCCAATCATTTTCACAAGCCAAGCCACACCCTCTATTCTCCTTATTCAGTATTCTATTTCTCTTGGAAGTATTTTACAATACAGAAGTAAAATCGGTCACAAACGTCTAGTCCATGCAGATTTTAAGGCCCTTTTCATTTCAGATTTTAATATAAGCAAAAGTCACCATTAGCTCTTAGTTTAACATCACTGACAAAACAGCTGAAATATTCAAGCACTCATTTGTGATTTTTCCTTCCAAGGGGAAAATTAAAGGGGATAGATCTCTAGCAATTTCATTTAGGTGGCTTCCTCGTAAACGGATTTCCGTTTGAGCCACATTACAGAGTTCAAAAGTTTCCTGCAGACTTTTAGATGAAGGTGAGTGTGCTATGCACTCTGGGCTCAGTGAGGTTCTGATGTTGAGATTACACATGTCAGGAGGCAGATGAGAAGGATTTCCATGGCCCTGACCATCAACCCTTCTCTTTTATTTTCTCAGCATTCTTGTATTCCTGTTACATTTTTGGCTCCATCATTGCCCCACAGATTCACCGGTCTATTCACCCTGACACAAAAACAGCAAGCTCGTTCTCTGTGGACTGGGGGGGGGGAAGCACGCTACAGCAGAAAAAAAAGCAGGGAAAGAGAAGGAGAGAGAGGAAAAATGATTGTGCTCCCTCTCTCTCTCTGTAGTGATTGAATTTCTTAACATCTTTTCAAAAATCGCTTAAATGCCTGGAGGCGAGAGGAAGAAACAAGCTAATGGTGGATGGGGAGCACTGAACAAATTTCAGAGCCCTTTCCTGCTTGCGTTTGAGGTTTGAAAGCAAGCGCCCTGCCTTTCAAGTTTCAAAGTCCTCCTTTCTCCTGTGGTGTCACTGAAGGATTTGAAAAGAAGGTAATTGTGCTCACTGCCGCCCTGATCAGAGGCACACGGCCCAGGCTCTAGTATTTCACCAGCTCTCAGTACCACAGGAATTGACTCAGCAGCTCGGCTTCAACTTTCTTTTCCTGGCTTCTCTCTCTCCCCTGTTCTTTGTGTGTCTCTTGATCTCTGTCTCTCACTTTTATCCACTCACTTTCCCCGAGTCTTGATCTAGGCTTCTCTCTCTACCAACTGGATTTCCCTCTTTCGTCCCCAATGTACATGGTTTTCTATGACAATCTCTCTGCCCTTTTCTGCCCACTTCTTTCTTGCACCCATCTTTACCACATAAATACTATATATATATATATATATATATAATATATATATATAATTTTTCTACTCAAAACATTAGTAGTTTGAGGTGAAGTATATACCTTTTGGATGTTAAAATTTACTTTGGCACTTTCAAAATATAGCTCCTTATGTGTAAGAACATTAACTGAATTAATTAAAATTAACTTATTCTCTAGAATGTGTTTGATTATTGCCTCATACCACTATGTTACAAAGCCAAAACTCTACTCTAAAAGGAGATATTGTCTTTAAGAGAAAACATCTTACAAGAGCTAGAAACTTCTTTTGGATATTGTGAAGTCACAGTGTCACACTGGAAGAAAGAGGGACCCTGGTTGAGCTAGAAAAGATAAAGAAGAAGAGCTGCTTTAGTAGATTATTGTAACTATATTGTAGATATATTTAGTTACCTTTAAAGAACTATTCTCAGTTAATTGTGCCCTAAAAACCCCAAAAATTGTATTTACTGTGTATTTTATTTTACAACAACAGCATCAAAAAACAACTAGCTTAAGTTACCACTAAATGTTAGTTTATTTACGGGAAAGAAAGAAGCACATAAGTTGCCTTAAATAATGAGAGATCATGAGGACAGGTAAGAACATTGTTCTTGCGACTAGTGAGGGATGTTTCTGTTTTTGGGATGGGAGTCTAAAGTTGAGGGCTAATCTAAGCATGAGTCCAAAGGCAGAACCATCTTCTTCTTTTCCTCTAGCTCTCTGCCCTTCTTCGACGTATGCCAGTCATTTTTCACCCTGCTCAAAGTTGAACTGGCTCTCCCACTGCTGAGCGGTCGGCTCATGCCAGTCAAATTGCAGCAGGGTAGCACAGAGGCCATTCACGTCAAAGTTGCACAATGTTGCACATTGTTTCCGGCGAGGGTGAGGGGAAACATAGAGAAAGCAAAAGGTTAAGACTGAACCTCCACCTGCAGATATTTTGAAGGGTTTGTTGTCAATAGTTGAGTTGAGGTGAGTGTAGCTGGGGAACCTTTTTTTGTGGTGGTGGAGGAGCTGATGTGTGGGGAGTTACAGTGGAGAAATAGAGGAGCTTGTGGTAAACAACAAAACGTTTCTTCAAAGCTTCCTCCTCCTGTGCAGAAATCCCTCTGTCTTTTTCTCTCCTATTTATTTCTTTCTCTTGCAAATCAACTTGCAGGAGAAGCTGCAATTAACAATGTAAAAAGGATGCAGATATTCCTGTGTTTGGCACATGCATAATAACGCCACCTCTTCAAAAGGCTTACCTGATTCGTCAACCTGGCACTTGTGCTAAAGACTGCAGAATTGTTTGTGAAAATACTCAAAGAGAAAGTGAGACGGGCAACAAAACAGAGAAAAAGACAGTTTCATCAAACTTTGCTGTAAGAGAAGAGCAAGAGGATTACTACAAGTGTGTGGGATATTCCTCCTTCTTGGCTCCCCATGCAGTAGGCAGGAAAAAGGTTTTCAAAGACTTATCCTTTAAACCCCACTAGTAGATACCAAACCAACATGTCTCAAGTGTCACTAGAGGGCACTAACTTCTCTTCACCTCCCCTGGATTCAGATTTTATTATGGACTCAACTTCCCCTCATGCACTGCACTCCCACACCAGTTCACATTAAGTAATTATCACCCACAGCTGTTTTCCATCATCACAACCTCTTTCACTATTTAACTGGTTCATTTACTACTGTTCAAACACGTAACATTGACTTGCATAGACATTCTCCCAGGTTCTGTTCTTGTGTTTGTTTTATGTTATTTTTGACCTTCATCTGTTCTCCGACTTCTATGATTGTTTGCTGCCCGCCTTGACCCTTTGCTCTGTATTTTTGACCACGTCTTAAACTAGTCTCCTCTGTACCGATTGCCTGTTGTTTTGACCCTGCCTGTTCCCTGGAATAAAGAGTTTATTGGCATATGGATCCAAACGTTCAAGCTGGAGTAATTACAGAATGTTACTTCACCCTGGATCAAGCAGAACTATACAATTCACCACAGCAAGGGAAAAACCAGGATCCTTTGTCTATACTCTGCGGCATCTTTCAAGAGGGTAGAGACATTGAGGATTGTGCGGAGGAGTTTTTGGGCTACAGCCATCTGGTTCCGTGAGATGACGATCTGTTAAAGGATTGTTTTTTGAGTGGATTAGACTCAGAAATTAGTCTCTACCTGCCATGGGACGATCCAGAGTGGTCTCTGGCCTGAATTCATCGACTTTGTTCTATTGCTATATGGATCCACATTCACGGTAGGAGAGGTGAAGGAGGAGATCTCTTACGGGAGTGATTGGCGGGAGAGACCACCACCCAATGATCATCAGTCAGCTCACAATTTGGCTGCCATGCCTCAGCCTGAGTCAGCTCACAAGATGGCCACCATGCCTCAGCCTGAGTGAGCTCACAAGATGGCCGCCATACCTCAACCAGAGTCAGAACACAAGATAGCCGCCATGTCTCAATCAGATGTCCTGGCTTCGCCCAGTTCCTACCAAGGATGTTCTGCCAGAGGCTACACCATCTCAAAAGTTGCCGGTTAAGGCCGTAGATTCCCCAGTGGTTGCACTGGTGGCTGCATAACCTCTCGATCTGGCACTTTTACCCTCGGTCAGTTCAACCTCGACCACGGAGGTTCCGCCAGTTATTCCACGACCCTCGAGGATGTCGACAAAGGTCATAGATTCTTCGAAGTTCCACTAGTGACTGCACTGACCTCTAGATCTGTTGAACCCCTAACTTGCTCGGTCCCAGATGCAAGGGGTATCGAGCACTCATTCCCGTTGTCAGGTTCAAGCCCCGAATCATGGACTGGAGAGCCGTTATCAGGCTCCGTTTTTAAGTCACGGTCAGGAGAGCCATTGTCGGGTCCACTCAAGTTCCTGACTCATCAAGAGATTGGGGACACCTGATTTCTAGTGATTATCATCATCTTGACTACAGAGACCATCTCTGCATTTGATAAATAAAGTTTAATCTCGTCATTATACATTGCCATCAATCTATTTTCCTACTTGATAATGTTCAGTGCTTTGCTACAATCTGTATTGTTAAAAGCGTATAAGCGTATTAATAGACTAGAGCCTGTGCTACAGGAGCGTTCTACCTCACCTGGACAATCTCCGCTACCGCCTGTTCCGCCCTGGAGAGTGTCACTGTCTCCAGTCTCACCCTGGAGTGAGTCCCTACCGGCTAACCTAACATCGGCTTCTCCTCGGAGAGTTCCTGATCCACCCCGTTCCATCAAGGAACCCCGAGCAGGTACTGTCTGGCCCATAGAGGTAAAAACTAACCTCTCTAAGCTCTTTGTTCCAGTCTGTCCTTCTCCACCCTGGATGATTTCCATGTCACCCAAGCTGCCCTGGAGGGCATTCCTGTTACCTCAGCCACTGTGGAGGATGTCTCAGTCTCTTGTTCCACCTTGGAGGGCGTTCTTGTCGCCCAAGAAGCTACCAGTGGGCACCCGCTTCTCTTTACCTCATCTGGACCTGTGAACATGGCTGGACAGGAGTAAAACATTGATGAAGAGGCAGGGTCACAGACAAGGAGCACGAGGATGCTGACAGGGAATACAAACACACAGAGCACATGGACGAGGAAAGTAAACACAGAACATGACTAAGACTAGACACAGAGAACACGGGAATGCCTTCCAAGTCGGAGCAGGTGGTGGGAACATCTTTCCGGGACCGACCAAACAGCCGAGATCAGCCTGATCAGACAGCCGAGACGTCCTCCAGAACCAACCAAACAGCCAAGATACCCTCCATGGCCGATCAGACAGCCGAGATGGTCTCTAGAGCAGACCAGACAGCCGAGATGCCCTCCAGGGCCGACCAGAGAGCTGAGATGCTCTCCAGAGCTGACCAGACAACAGGAACGCCCTCCAGGGTGGCGCAGACAATTGAGATGCCCTCCGGGGCAGACCGGACAGCAGGAACGCCCTCCAAGGTGGCACAGACGATTGAGACACCCTCCGGGGTGCACAGGACTGAGATGCCCACCGGGGTAGACCAGAGAGTGACGATGACCTCCGGGGCCGAACAGGCAGTAACAATGCCCTCCTGGGCCTAACTGACAGTGACAATGCCCTACTGGGACGAACTGACCGTGACAATGGCCTTCTGGGCTGTACAGTCAGTGAAAATGCCCTCTTGGGCAAAACTGACAGTGATATGATGACCTCCGTGACTGATTCAGGGCATGGTAAGAGTCCAATGGCCTCAGTGGCTGGTGCAGGGTGAAGTACACACTCCTGAGCGGTCTGAATGGACCACCAGCGGGGCCTCCGGAGAATCTACAACCATAGTCGACTTCTCCAGGGTATGTGCAGCCACAGGCGGGTCCTCTGAGACATAAATGTCAAAACGGCCTTCGGTGGAGTCCAGGCATGGCTCCAGTGGCTCGGGCCACGGAATGTCATAGTCAATGACGGACTCGGGAGGTTTTATTGTGGATAATTTCCCCGAACTATAAACCTGACTGAAATGTTTGAATGCGAGTGAAGCATTTTGAATATGAAAGGCTGTATGGCTGTACTATGTTCTATGTAACGTTAATATAAATAATACGAAATAAAAACAATATTGTTACAAATAGGAATATGAATGTATGAATATGAATAATTAAAATAATGTAAATTGCATTAGCAACATAATGGCACTAACTTACTATATTAGATTCATAAATAACATTCATAAAAAGTCATAAAACTATGACAATTAATTATTATAAAGATGGCAAATGAACACAATAATTTTTAATTTTTTTTTAATTTATGTATTTGTTTGTTTGTACAGGTAATGATTTTAATTTTCCAAACAGCTCCAGAAGAACCAAAATATGTTAGAAAGAAGAAATATAAACAAATATAAACAAGAATGGCTCCAGAACGGCTACACTATAAATTGCAAATATAGCTTAAGAACTGCCAACGGAAAAATCAGATTATATATTCAAATAAAAATCCCAGAATTTTTTATCTTGAGCCACATAATTTAGGTTATGAGAGTAAAAACATACATGGAAATGATAACAGCATCGGGTATTTAAATTGCAAGATCAGAGAGAATCATTTTAAGATTCTATGATGCAGAATGCTTCACATTTAAAACAAATTTCCCACTGAGGTGCAGTGCCGAAACATAGCAGTGAGAATAAGTGATGCCATTGTGTTTGTCAGCTTCTGATAAGCATCTTTGCCAAATCGACAGCTTTCACACATCTCAATTTGATTGTGCATATGTCCGCATTGCATCCAAGAGTGTCATGTAGCACATTCTGCCACTAGGCCTCTACGGAGACTTGGGAATGCTGGAAGTCCCTGATTCCCTTCCAAGCAGTAGTGGAAAACTGGGATGCATAGAATCAAAGTCAAGGTCTCTTCCTTTTCTCTGTGTTCACCTCAAATCAGCATCACAGAGAAGCTTGAAATCACCCCAGGATTCTTGTCTCTCTCCTCCCCCTGGTCTTCTGGATGCAGCACTAGCATTCTGAGAGGCCAGTCTCGGTACTCAGACATATTCAAGAGCACATGATTGTGCTGAAGAAAGCATGTGCCAGCTGCAGAGCTAGGAGTGCTATCAGAGGGGGGACAATGGTGCATTTGGGCTATTCAGAGTTTGCCTTTTCTCAGAAGCCACTGATACAGTGCCCATACTCACATCAAACTCTGCTAAAGCATTTGACTTGCCATTCCGAGACCTTGATCAGAGGACATAATGGAGTATGATTGATACTAGCAGGTATAGACCAAAACCAGGTAAGGTGCTAAAAGCAGGAAATGGACAAACCTTTCCTGAGAAGTGCAAGAGAACCAAAAAGTATCAAGGTCATGACAGCTTTACTATTGACAAAATGGCTTTGAAAATCACCACATTTACATTTTAATATTCAGAACATACAAAACCTTATCTTCAAAACAATAGAAATAAGGACAAAAAATATAGAATTTTAGGAGGAACATCAGACATGATTCTGGTACATAAATAAAACAAAATGCCTAGAGCAAAAGAAAAGAGCAACCAGAACATAATAAAAAAAATTCCTTTGTGCACACAATAGGTAATAAATCTTGCTTTAAATTTTAAAACAACAAAAAATTAAGATCAATAAACTAAAATTTAAAACGTCCAGGTTAAAAATAGACCAATATATGTATTTATTCAAAATATATACATACATACACTTCCATTAGACAAACTCTTTAGAAAATTGTGACAGTAGTAATTTTACAGAAACTAAATCCTGAAACAATGTTTACTCTAGTTTCTGGAGGGATCGCAATTGCTGGCTGAGATGCTGGTCTGCTTTGGGTGGACTGAAGCTAATGACCTGTGCATATGCCAGCTTTCTGCTGTGCCTGACTGTTAGAATATCCCTCCACTCACTCAGCAAACAGATCAGGGCCAAGCCTGAAGCTCTTAGATTATGGACAACTCACCACAAATAAGCCAGTCAAAATTTACATTCGGCCCAGACCACATCCTTTTCACAAGGCTTTCACCATTGTAAAAGGTCAAGAAAATATCTTCATGTACATTCTGAACATTAAACTTCAAGTTGTAAATGTAGTAAAACTGAATCGCAGAACATCTGTGAACAACAATAATTATAGATATTGTGTTATGTTTGTAGCTGTAATTCCTCTGTAGCTGTTTTGCTCTACATTTCCGGATTGAGGATAAATGCTCAGTTAGTGAGACTGGGATGGCTCAGGCTTTATTAAGACAGTTAACAAGGGTGGGATAATTAGACAGTTCAAAGGCACCTGCCTGCTGTCCCACAGGGTCTGGAATTCTCTGGCCTCTTCCCCTCCCCTCACATTTAAAAGCATGTTAACTCCTATCAGGGGCTAGCAGGCTAATTTAACTTCTGACATTTGATATCTGAGGAATGAGAAGGATCAGCCGTTTATCCGGAACGGGATTACCCTTCCATCCACCCCCATTCCTCGCTGCTCCTCGCTCTCTTCTGTCCCCCATCCTGATGAGAAAGCTGCTCTCAGTCAGTCCAAATTCATTAATTTGCTTGCTGCTAAGCACTTTATCAATGATGGCGAAATGCTGTTGTATAAAGTGGAGCAGTGTTCCCTATGCTAGTTACTGAATGGCAGATTTTTTAGGCCTTATAGGATAAATGGTGAATAATAATCACATGAGTTAACCATCCTTTTAAGTTAATAAATAATAAAAATAAAAAAAAAAATTAAATAAAATACACACATGCAAACACACACAAGAAAAATTATTTAAATAAGATAGATGACTACTAACTCACAACAGAGTACCATAAACATACAAATGTTGTTGCAAGTTCAACCATTTTAAATTATTACAATTGTTGTTAAAATTTTTTAAATATGAGTTTAAACTCTACTTTAAATAAATATGTTATGTCAAACAGGTTAAGATGATATAAAAGCTTGAGAATACCTTATATATATTCTGCTGGATGGCAAGCTTACTTTTGTAAAACCTCAAAATTTAATAATTCAAACAAGCTAAATGTAGGGGGAAAAAAGTGCTCCTTAAAGAAATACAGATTCCTGGTGGACCAAGCAGGGAGAGACAGATGAAGAGGAGAAAATGTTAACTGGTTGATTAGCAGAGGTAGAGAGTGTTGTGCTCCTCTACCTAATGTCTGAGCTTCAGTGTGAAAGGAGACCACTTTGGGTGAAATAGTGTAACACACCGCAGCCTTTGAAGGTGCAGCTGTTGATGCTTAAAGTTTCTCAGCTGCCCCTTTCATAAGGCCCCTTTTCAAGCCACCATGACAATTCCAACTTACAAGCCAAACCTCGTAAAAATAACACTACAATCAGGATTCCAAACCCCATGGCTGAAACTATTTAATAACGTAACAATGCCTTCTTCGTAAAAAAGCAGAGCATAACACCAAACTGCTCTTGATCTGTTCAATTAGCAACATATGTGACTAATAATGAATCAATTAATCACCTTTATTTATATAGCACTTTATTATATAGCATGTAACAATACAGATTGTGTCAAAGCACTGACCAGTATCAGATTCATTCAGTATCAGGCATTTCATTATTGAATGGAGATACGTCGTTGTCTGGGTCGGCTCATTTTAAATAGGACCTTTGTAATCAAATCGACGATAATGGCTAGAAATTAAGTCATCTTGCATTGTTCATAATAACATAATAAATAATATATTAAGGAAACAGACAATTTTTCAATTTATTTATTAGTTTCATTCTATGCTGATTTAAACAAAATTTGTGAAACATAACTAAATCATTACACTTTTCAATGCCTATCCCAATTATCCCAAATACATATAAATATTTGTGTTTGAGGTTTAACATGTACCCTGTTTTAGAGGTAAAAATACATTTAACCCTTTGTAGTAAAGCCTTGTGGTTACTATTTCTAACTCTGAAAAGCTTTATAGAATGCCCTGCTGGAATAATGATAAAATAAAATAAGCTCAGAAAATCAGCCTTTTTAATGCTCAGATATTGAACCCAAAGCCAGATCATTAGTTCAAGTTCCTCTACATCCTCCCTCTTAATGTAATGAGATACACTCCTGAACATTACAGACATCACTGAATCAATCCTTCTATCTCTAAAGACACAGCATTAAACTCTCCTAAATCTGCTCCCTATGAGGTTCTCTCACTGCTTTTATCTCTATTCCTTTTCTCTGTCAAAAACAGATGTGCTTCTGAATATTGATCTGTGATGAAGACTGTATCTTCCTGACACACTGTGTCCTTAAAGTGAAAGTGAAGTGACTTGTGGCCTGGTATGATGATCCAAAGTTAGAATTCATGCTTGCATTTAACCCATCCAAGTGATCATCCACACACACACTGTGAACAACACACACCCAGAACAGTGGGTGAGGCAGCCCCAGGGAACAGTTGGGGCAACAGTGCCTTACTCAAGGGTCTCACCTCAGTTGTGGTAGGGTAGGTAGGGAGGTAGGGAGAGCGCTGGTTATTCACTAACCCCACCCACAATCCCTGCCAGACCTGAGACTCGAATCCACAACCTACAAGTCCAACTCTCTACCCATTAGACCACGGACTGCCTGAGAATAGGCATGTCATAGTTTTAAGTCCTGCACAGAGCACATGCAGGGCATATTCAGATATACAAAATGTTTGGATTTTTCACCATGACACCATCTCTTTGGTCTTCAAAAATGTATGATTTTAATTTAGTGACACGCTTATGGAAATATGATAATATTTTTGTAATTATAATTTGATTATAATTATTAAACTGTGTGTCATAAATAAAAATTTCAGGAAAATATACAATTTAATAAATGCAAGCGGCATTAATCATATCTTGATCTTTTGATCAATGTAATGCATTATTGCTGGATTAATAATCATTTTAAATAATTCAAAAAATACTGGCTTCAAATGTTTTATTGGTTGTGAATATAGTTTTTGCTGCCTTTATATGTTATTGTGTTCAAATAATTGCTGTTCTTTAAAAAAAGAATTTCATTTAACAATCCAAAATAATACAAATTTTAAAGCAATTAAATTGTAATAATATTTTACAATATTACATAATATTAAAATTAAATGAAACAAAATTTTAATTCTAAACTGAAATAACCACCTATTTATTGTTGGTGTTACATTACACCAGGGGGAAAAAATCTAAATCTATAAAGGGCCGTTCAATAATAATAATAATAATAATAATAATAATAAATGGCATATTTAATTAAATTTCTCAGATTTACAATCTGTTTTCCAAGCTATTTTCAATTTCCGGTTGCCTAAATCACCCAAAAACAGCACTTTTACCTTAGAGTTAAATTCTTGATTTTGACAGGCTGCCACAAGCTCCAGATGTCAAATTTCTATAAAGTAGCTCTACATTTAATTACATAATAAAATGGTATTTATGTTATTTCTCACATACAAAGCTTTTTCATATTTGTATCAGATTAAAAATGGGATCTACTCTGGAAACATTTAAGTTTCAGCTGAGAATAAACAATTGATTTGGGTAACTCTATGACCTTCAGAACTTTTGCACAGAATCACCTTGCATGAGTTAACAACTGTGGCATTGATTTTTTGCACAATCGGGGCCTGCCCTGATTCAAACTGTAAGTTCTTACAACGTAATCACAGACAGTCTGACTGCCTGTTAAAAATATGTTTCTTTCAAACACCTGCTCCCTCAACAGCTAGGTTCGGTAGGTTTCACACTCACTTCTTAGATAAATCAATCTCTTTTAAGGTTCTCGGTTATCTAAATGAGTTTTGGCGTATCAGGGCTGGCAATTATTAGAGCCAAGTTTGTATCCAATGAAGACAACAAACGAATGGCCTGACACTCCCTATCTCAGCTGGATAAAAGAGAGCTTCTTGACTGAAAGGGATACAGCTTACCTTATAAACTTACTTCACTAACTGTCAATAATGACTGTGGTTTACCCACACACATTACATGAACCATTTACTGCAGAGATGAGATGAGAGGGGGGTGGGGGTGGGGGGAGTGGGGGATGGGAATAAACCCACTGTTTCTATTCAGTCATTAAAAGTCTCTGTCGTACTTTATGGTTCTTTGATACAGGTTCATGGTGAGAGGAACTACAGTGAGACAAGAAATGACAGACAGAGCCACAACAGTAAAAACAGCAAGTAATGTGTGCTTGTTTCCATGCTTAACTTAAAAAAAACAAACAAACAACAACAAAAACGAAGCGGGAAATTCCTTATAATTTAGAAATTTAGAATTTAGAAACCTATTTAGAAAGAATAAAGTAGGTATTTGTGATCCAACATAAATTTTACAATAAAACACAAATAGAATAAAGAATATGTTAAGGAGAATATATGAAGAGTGGCATGACATAAATAAAGTCAGAGATAGAGATATATACACAGATTCAAGACTATAATAAATTTATTTTGCAGGGCAAGAAAACCTTACCTTTCCTCTTCTCTGTGGGACAACATATGTTCACTAACCAATATGAAAAAGACCAACACGGTCTCATAACCAATTTGTACGTATTCGTATAAGGTGGCAAATTCGTGCTAATTAGTACAGATTTTGTATGATTTGTGTAAACCTCATCTCGAACAATCAAATTAATTCAAAATGCTTTTGTTTAGAGGTTGCACTTTCATAGCGGAAGAGTTCATAGATAAATTTTTGGAACATCCAAAACATCATATATAAAAAGTAACAATATCACTACAACAAGTATCCTAAGAAATGTGTTATTTGCATAGCAAAATGGCTTAAGTTATTTTGGAAGCACTTTATTTTAAAGTATGTGTATTTCCCTGAGACATAAATGGTAAATATCTTGGGTCCCACTTTATATTAAGTGTCCTTAATACCTGTGAACTTACATAGTAACTAGATGTGTATCTAATATGTAGCCACAGTGTAAATACACATTGCTACGTACAGTAGTATCTACAGCTGTAATATTTGTGTAACTATACAGATGTTACAACCCTCAGAATGGTGTTTAAGTACAAATGTGTAACAGGACATTGGTAACAATACTTTTTTCACTTCATAGGAATTACATAGCTACATTTTGTAACAGCAGTATGTATAAGAGTAACTGGAACGGGGGTGATCTGGGGGTGTAGTTGGGTAGGTTTAGGCATATGTAAAGTGTGCGGAGTTGGCCCACCTCTGTAATACCAGTGTATGGTATTAATACATGGTAACTCTTCAGGAACTGCCCACTTAATATTGTCACAAATGAGGATGTGAAATGTTCAAGTTCATATGCAAAAGGGGTTTATTCAGACTCAAGCAATGGTCAAATACCGTGTAATCAGAGTCCAAAGGGATAGGCAAGGCAAAGATCCGTGAAACAGCAAAAGGTCGGCAGTGAGTAAATCCAAACAGAGATACAGACAGAAATACAAATGACAGGCTAGAGCTGGGGTCAGACAAACAGACCTGTATTTATACAGGTGGTACTGACTGAATGATAGAACCTAACTAGGAACACCTGTGGGGGAGAGGTGCATTCTGGGCAATGGAGTGCTGATAAGAAAACAGACACAAAAACACATATGCTGCCTCCGAAATCGCCTACTACCCTACTATATAGTAGGCGAAAAACAGCATGCGAGGCGAGTAGTATGTCCGAATTCGTAG
>JAUCMT010000001.1:135224-146349 GCA_032357475.1 Enteromius thamalakanensis
ATTCATACTATATAGTACCTACTGTTTTAACGGTCGAGTAGTACGTTCGGTTTTAAATGTAGTACCTACTGAAGCAGCATGCGATTTCGGACGCAGCAATAGATTTCATAGAGAGTCTTTAGCTGGCACAATCACAATTTATATCTAAAGTCTAATTTACAGCCCAATGTGTTACATCAGAGTAATTACATGCTAAATCCAAAGCAATTGTCTATTTAATATAAATTGTAACACTTTATTTACAAAAATGTGCTGTTAGTCCTGTTACACATTTGTACTTTCATTAAAAAAAAAGTGTTGTTACCAATGTCCTGCTACACATTTGTACTTACACATACCATTCTGAGGGTTGTTACATGTGTGAATCTACAGAAATATTACAGCTGTAGATACTATGTACCGCTGTGTACTTCTAGTTATTATGGAAGTACACAGGTACTAGGGACACTTAGGCCGGTGACACACTGGATGCATGGCGTGAGCGTCTCAGCTGCGTGGCGTGTCCGTTTTTATTTCGGCTCCCATGTTAACAGGTTAAGAAGTAGAGTAGAGTAGTAGAAGTAGAGTAACTGATTACTGTTCATTTTTAGGTATTTTAATTACAGTTACTTACAATGTACTTGCGTTACATTGTAAATTAATTAAACTTGCTGAATATCATTATCTAATTTTATTAATTTATATTCTAAAGGTAAAATGAAACTCTGCCGCTTCAACATCGTTGACACATGCATGTGCATGTGATTTTGCGCCAGTTTGCTGCATAGTGATATTTAAGCGGAAGATGTCGGACTCGGCTGAAACGAGTGGCTTTACGAAATAGAAATATTCCCATCACTTTACTTTTCTGAAACAAGCAGACAAGAACATTACGTTAGAACATTAAGTCCTATGCCCTATGTCCTGGGGAGAATAAAACTATCGGCCGCTATCAATAGCACGAAAAATCTACTGAGGCTCATGACACGGCAGCTTAGACGAACACTTCTGTGATCACTGTTCATCATCGACGGATAACACTGCGACAACTCTTACTAAGCAGGCAAAACTTGATTTTACTTCGGCAGCACAGAAAGTGTCTGGAGGTGAGCTTAACAAAATGATTGCAGGCTACATGAAGAGATGCTACAGCGTACTGTAGAATCTCCTTCTTTTATATGCATATTAAGCAAAATAGCTACCTGTGTGTATTTTAAAAACACATAAAAAAAGCAGCACTGCCTGAACGAAAAATTTTATAGGATGTTATCAAGATGATTCAGAAAGCTAAAAGGCTTAAGTATTTAGTTAAATTACTTATTTAGTAATTAAGTTACTTTTCAGACACAGTAATTAGATAAGTATTTTAAATACAACATTGATTAGTAATTAGTAATTATTTACTTTTTTAAGTTACTTACCCAACACTGAGTTGGACCCTCTGACACAGTGTACAGCAAGAGCTTCACACACAGAAGTCAGCTTTATAATCAAAATATTTAGTGTTTTCATAATTGGGAGTTTATAGTTGGCCTGGTTTGGTTGGCAGTTCATGTTTTGCCATAGTTAAAATTAAATATTTATACTTCCAATAATAAAAGTATTCTAACAGAAATTTAAAGGCTGAAATTTGATTATTTTATTAAACTAAGAGACTTGCATCCATGCGAATGATGTTGCTCACACAGGTCCAAGCGACCGATCAGGGAGTTTTTGTGTTTGCTCAGACACATGAAAAATTAGAGGGAACATTGGTGACAACACTAAGTACTTACCTGAAGTGTATGTACTGTACATGGCAACAAATAAGAAACACAGCTGTATTTAACAGTAGCACATGCATGGTAATTAGTTTGTACATACAGACAAGTGTGGGTAAAAACGATCACTTAAAGGTAATGCCCTACATGGTAACTAGTTAGATACTTTCTAGGCTCATCTGTTTGGTTTGAAATTTACTTTTGTGCTTCATGTGTAAATACTTTGTTGACACCTGACCTTTTCTTGCCTGCAAAACATTGCTAAATTCATTGTTTTTTTAAGTGGAAAAGAGCAGCTTGGACGTTCTGTTTAACATTGGTGTTTCACAAAGATAATAAAACTTAAAACATTGGCTTTGCAACATGAAATTAAATTTCTGAGAAGCTACCCCTTCTGCCTAGGACTAACTAGATATTCTAGACACAAACCCTGAAACCCTGCAGCTCATCAGTGGGTTCATGGAATCCATCTGACTGATAGAGCTCTTGCAAGCTCTACTTTCTGTGACAAGCCATACCAAACCCAGAAGTGTGTGTGTATAGGGCAAGGCAGCTGAGGGCCTCTCCACCTCTATAACAGCAGGGCCTAACTTAATCCCTGTCCTGAGGCCCCAGTAAGATGTCACCCTGTGCCATCCAGCTGGCTGTCTCCCTGCTGCTTTAGGAAATGAACTCCAGAGAAGCAACCAGAAAAAAACTGTCAGACTCAAGGACTAAGAGAGTCTCTGTCTGGACTGAAGGGACAAATCCCTCCACCAGAGCTACAGGCCCGTGACCCAAACAATGCTAATGAATTTCCTCACATTTTCTATGAACGCAACCAGAGAAAAGAGAGAGGATATGTGAAAGAGAGTAAGCCACTTGATTTTATTTCATTATAGATGTGACACATTGCTCAAGATACATTAAGATGATAAAATAAGGTAATGAATAAATTAATCTTTATTGTCATTCAACAATGGCATTTTTTTTTTTTACAAAAATACTGGGTTCAGTCTGTTGAAAAGTGGGGCTGTTGAAATATTTTTACCCAAGTGATGAGTGGTTTTTCAGTAACTAAGTTGCTGCATAATTTTTAATGATGGATTATTTTTACTACACAATCACTGGGTTGAGCTTGTCTCTATCGGAACAACCCAACTGCTGAGTTTCTGTGAAAAATCCTGTCCATTAACTTCCATTTGCTTACCACTAGAACTCGCTCTTCTGTTTTATTGATGCTCACACTACACAGACTGTTAAATGCTACTCCAGACTACAGTTCCCATCATCCATCGCCCTGATTACATACACAGCTGCATACAAAAAAAGTCATGGCATCTATCAGCTATGAGTGAAACACAAGGCTGCGGTTTGAAGTTCATAGTTGCGCCACCATGCACCAGACAATTTTTGTTATGCACCAGCATGAGAATTATGCTTTAAAAGATGTTATAGCAGGTGGTTTATTAGGACAAAAGATAACTACATACACATGGCACTATAAAAGTACTATTGGGGAGGAAGGGCGGCTCCCTAGAGACTGGTGCAGGACAGTGCAAACACACACACACTATAAGTACTATGCACAATCTGACATGTGCTTACAATTGAACTGAAAATTAGGTGCTGGGCATCCGGCCAGAGGAGAACTGGCCCCAACTAATGGTATTGGGCAGCCCCTTGAGCCATGGCGGAGCAGTTATTTCAGGGAGCCATGACAGAGTAGGAAGCTTGGGCAGCCATGATAGTGCAGAAAGCTCTGGGAGTCATGGCAGAGCAGGAGACTCAGGAGGTCATGGCGAAGCAGCCCTCAGCCCCGACGCTATGGCCATAAATATATACCACCCTAAACTCTTAATAATTAACTAATGAACTAAAACAAGGACAGGAAGACCAAATAAGGGCAAGCAGGAACTAAACAGGAACAGACATGCGACACAAGAAGTGTCACACTGAAAAGTTTCACTTTTGTAGCTGGAGCAAACATAAGTATGATGGGTACTTTTTAACTGTGAGAAAGTTTTAGAAACTTATATTCTCACACGTACCTTTCACACACCATGTTCACTTCCTAGTAAACTACAAAAAAAGAGAGGAAGGGAGGAAAAGAAATTGATAACAGCTGGAAAAAGACAAAAGAAAGAGTGGAACTATAAAAAGATATGCACGTGTGAATACAATTCCAGGCTAAAATATTATAGACACAGGCCAGTAAGCAACCAACTTTCTACCTCCAAGTACAGCAACCACCCTTAAAGCGCACATGTCCTCCAACCAATACGCTTGTCTAGGTCGTTTGTACATATTGGCAAAATACGACACATCAGAAATGCACACTACATTTGCACGCCTATCGGCAACAGGACATTTGCATATTAATGTTTTGTACTATTTTATCTCACATGTGAACCAAGGTTGGTGTAGCTCAGGTTGTAGCATGATCATGTGATCGAAGGTTTAAACCCAGAGAACGCATTGACAGCAATACGTCATTTCATGCTGACAGACGCACTACAACATTGTCATTATTTTTACCCCGCTAGAGAGCGCTTACCTTTAAAACATAAATATAGTTTATAATAAGGTAACGGCCCAAACAGTCTATAGGGACGTTTTTTGTTTGAGGACAGAACACATTTCACCTTAATCCTGTAGCAAATTATAACTGTAATACATTATAGCATCTAACTTGCTGATTTAGGATAAAGTCTTAAAAATAGTGTGTTTTAGTCCAGATTTTTTTCACAATGTGTTTTAATGCTAAAATCAGCTGTGAAAATTAAGGGAGAGTCAAGGGAACTCCTAAATTGCTAAGACAAAATCACAAAGTATCCTCAAATGGCTGAGGCTTGTCAATGATCCTCAGAGGATTTTAAAAGCATTTCATGATTAAATTTCTTTATTTGTTATGTGCTGTTTTATGTACAAGTTAGGCAAGAAGTAAATCATAATGAGCCTTTATAACCTATTGCAATAAAAATAATGGTGACTTGACTTTTCTTGACAGGAAGCCAGTACCAGATTTGTACAAATATTGCTGCTTTATTTGTTCAACCAAAAATGCTGAGATCAACAAATGAATAGAATACAAATAATTGCACTGATATATACTAGAGAAAAAGAGAAGGGAGGTGGTGGGAGCACAAGGGAGGTGGAGAACAGCAGGACAGAGTGTCGATTATGAGTTCCATGAAGTGATCAATGATTTCATTAATAAGACGGATCATATGGCTGTCACCAAACTGACACCGGTGAGAGAAATGATCCCGCAGCACATTTACCAAACCATTCCACTTGGGAATACTGGAATTACCCCCCATACACACACACATAACCGCACATCTATTCAATAATTCCCTGTTAGTGTAACAGCCCTGCACCAAACGGAGAAAAAAGGGGGGCGGCCAGCAGCACGGAAAAAATGAAAAGAACGTCAGAATTGAACGACTCTGAAAGGGGGAGAAACAGGAAGAGGAAAGGAGAAAATCCATTTTGAAGCCCCATTTTCAATTAGGCTCCACAAGCTGTTATCACAGGTGTCGCAGAATAGGGCAGAGTGAGGTAGAGTGGCTGCTATCCGCCTGCTGAAATGAACCCTTATCTGCACGCCACAAAGATGGGCCGGGACAGACTATCTGTAAATTACTTTCCAGCCATGCTGCTAACAGGAACTTTATTTCTGTCAGATGACATTCGCCTCTATTTGCTGCTGATCATTTAAATGACTGCCTAAAAAGAGGAATGTCAACTCTGCCTCTCTCTTTCTGTTCACTTAGGTTTCCTTCTCACCATTTGATTGGCCCCTCTTTTTGTCCAGTGTTATAAAAGCTCATTGCAATCTCAGAATATGCCTGAAGTAATTTGTGATTTAAAATAAATAAATAAATGAAAATTTTAAGCTAGGATACACAAAATAAATAAATAAAATATTATTTGAAACAAAATGTTAAACTATGCACTTAGCCTCTTTTTCATCAAGGTGCAAGATCCAGTTCCCAGCGTAGTTCTGTTCTGCAGATTTTAGCTAAAAAAAGATGGTTCTTTAGGAAAATTAACCACAAAGGCTTCTAAAACCTAGTAACCCTTCAAATAATTCACAAATTAATTGAGTCCCTAAGCAGTGATATATACTTCTTTATAGTGATACATACAATTAATTAGTTCAATGTGTTTATAAAATGTTTATAAAATTTTAATTATTTGTAGCCTCTGGTTTGACAAGTTTCAAAGATGCTTCCCGTGGTTTACAATGAACACTTCTTAAATTATTGAAAATGAGTGTAAACAATTTGCCTGACAACATTTTGCCTTCTTTTGTCATCTGTTCTTCCTTACTTCTTCACTTCTCCTTCGATTCTTTATGCTTTCTTTGTTCTTGTTCATTTCATCACTCTGGCATCCATGAAAATGTATGGCAAACCAACAATACCAAAACTATTTTTTGTCCCACTGTCCTCTCGCTCACTCTTAACGGCAGGTGCCTTTTTGCCCCTTTCTCCTTTTAATTAACGAATTATCCCATGACGACCAGGTTCATTCAGTTGAAGCACACGAACATCTCTCTCTCTCTCTCTCTCTCTTTCTTTTTCACTTTCTTCCTTGCATGGTTCAGGCAGCAACAATAGAATCAGAGGACTTTGTGGTCCACCTGCCTAGCAAATGATGTGAGTTGAGGATGAGGGAAGCTCCCCTCCCTTTCCTCCTTCCAAAGAGGACCAATCAGGCCATTGTGGTGGCACAGTCGGTTCCTTTGAGCTGTCAGGCTGGGGGAGCTGGTCCACAGATGAATGCTTTGCAGACCTGCGCCAGTCTTTAGCTAACCATGTGGGAATGCTACCTACCAAGCCTGGACAATTACAGACTGCAACCAAACTTTTACATAAACTTAAAAGTGGAAAGGAATAAATGTATTAAGATTAAAGGAAGAAAATGGGGAAAATGTTTCATGCATTTTATGCTCATGTGTTAAGTAATTTTGTTCCCCAATAGGTAAGAAATAACTCAAAGGACAAGTCATGTGTTTGGTTTTAAAACATACTTTGACATCTTTATCACATACTGACACTCATTTGGCTCATTTATCAGAATAAGCAGAAGAAATAAAATGTAAACTAGTTGTACTAAATACATATAAAATAAATTATTATTAGTAATATTAGATTTTTTGCTTTGTTAATTATAAATTAACATGATAAATAAAATATGTAAATATGTTAATAATTAATATTTTAAAAATGTGTGTGTGTTGGGGGCGGTGATTATGTATGATTAGCTTTAATCTATTTACATCCCTAAAAAATCTATTTACATCCCCTAAACTTCAACTCTACATTCCCACAGTATTATTTGGGGTTTCCCCTTCTGCAGATCCTCCGGACATGCCTAGACTGATCAGTTTTAGCATTTAGCCAATCCAGGGTCTGTCAAAGAGGACAATTGGCCGCTTCTACCTTTGGGCTTTTCATAATTGACTTTTTGGCTGTGGTAAGACCCTTTGGGGAGCAGGTCTAGAGTCTGATGTGATAGATGGCTTATTACGGTTCTGTTAAGAGCTTATAGTCAGGACTGCTTACTGGAATAAGAGCCTATAAAAACTGAAAAAGAAAAAAAGAAAAAGAAAAAAAAAACTGGCATGCTGTCGAAATG
This sequence comes from Enteromius thamalakanensis, assembly GCA_032357475.1. Lineage (NCBI taxonomy): Eukaryota > Metazoa > Chordata > Actinopteri > Cypriniformes > Cyprinidae > Enteromius > Enteromius thamalakanensis. The sequence goes on from JAUCMT010000001.1 coordinate 142,592, forward strand.
CCAATTTTGTTAGATTTTCATCACACTCTGCCTTGAAGACAATTTCTTCAAACAGCTTGCTTAGTGCAAACTCATCATAAAACATAAAGGTCTTACCCAGGAATGTAGGATACCAGAAAGTATGGAGCATGCAAGGCCGGGCAAGGCTTTGCCTTCATCTAGCCAGAGTTTACAAATCATGCCTAAATGTTTGCACTAGACTTTGTTGCTTTCTTTCTGTATATAATTAATTCTCTGTTTGAATAACCATTTAAATAAAGGCAATAGAATAAGTAACTTAAAATGTTTTTATTAAATTCTGGTACTTGCCTAAAAAGACAGGTTTATGATGTATGTAGTTAATAGATTACACCAGGGGAATTTCATAACATGCAAATTATTTCATGAACAAAATGTTGACCGACAGTTATATCCAGTGACGAAAACTACATGACTTTTTCTCAGTCCATGGCCATTTGAGAGAGAATGACAGTTGTATGTCTGAATAATAATCAAGCTTAGTTGAGATTAGTTGCAGTTAACACCTGTTTCTGTGCTTCTGGATGTTTCAATCATGGATTAGAAGCCCAAACCGAAGATTTGTAAATAAAAATGTAGGAGGAATTCAATATAAGCCAAGAGAAAATTGGTTTTCCTATGCAAAAGTAAGGAAAAGATATTTTATTTTGCTATATCTAGACATGCACTAGCCACTATGCCTTATGTCATTCGTCTACATGTCTTTCAGATACTTTAGTTAGCAGAAGTGAGAGAAAAGTGTTTATTACATTCAAAATATGGATATTTATCTTACAAAAATGCAAGGATTTGCTAGAGGAGGATTTAATTTAAGGGAATTATGAAATAACAGTCAACCCTTTAAACTACACCGGTCACACACCGGTCACACACAAACAGCGGGTGTTCAGCAGGATCACACTGTAAAATCGTTATACAAAATCAAATTAATATATATATATATATATATATATATATATATTTCAGGATTTTAGGACAAACTATGAAAGAAATGCATTCTCTTAAAAATGATCCCCAGGTCTCTAACCCTGAGTGTGGGACTGAATCCTGGCTGGAAGAACACTGCAGCAAACTTTCCAAAAACAAACCTTATGTTGTTCAGAGGAGTGATTACCCTCGCCTTACAGAGAAAAATCCAAATCAGTAAGCCAAATTACATCCATGCTTTTTCCACAACAGTAAAGCTCTTTCCCCCATCTATGTTCATTCTCTCCAAACCCCAAGCCCCCCACCTCTAATTAATGATGAAGAGCTTGCCATCTGGGAATGACTAACGGTGTGAGAGAGTAAAGGGGGGGGGCTATTCCGATGGCCTATTCCACAAAAAATGGACATCCTTTTTCTGACTTCCTGCCATATCACCAGAGGCTTTCATATGGAGTAGGCCAAAAAAAGGATCACTAATCAACCAAGACAAACACCCACACACCATTTGTGAAAATGTTTGCGTGGAGAAAATTTTTTTGTTTGAACACTAATGCTAATACCATTTTAAGGTGTATGAGAATTTTCAAGCTGTTGGTTTCTAGTGGTTGGTTTCTCTGTTCAGAGCTGGTCTAGATGCAACATCAACTAAACTACAAAGTGGTAGGTCTGGTTTTGACCTGGCAGACCATCTTGGTCAAGCTGGTTAAAGTTGGTAGACTACAAAACCCAGGCTTATTAAAAAAGAATAATTATTATTATTGAAGAAGAAGTTCAACATTTCAGTAAAATGATGATGCTGCTAAAAAGATTTGAGGAACTTTAACTTAAATTGTGAATCAGCAGTTAGTTAAATTGAATGTAAATTAATCACATCTAATAGATTTTGTAGATTTTAGAACTGCAAAAATAATGACAGCTAACCAAACACAGCTACTGGTCAGCTAAACAGATTAACTGCTTTTCCACTTTCGGCCCAGTGAATGCTAGGGCTTTAAATGGGCTGGGTGAGGCTAATAGCCCCAGAGCTGTAGCTCTGAGCCCAGAATCATGGTGTGTTTTTACTGTTTAGGTTATCAGAAAACTAATAAAAAATAGTTACTGGAACTAGCGCAATCACAAAATGAGCACGAAAAAAAGCTGTCATTTGTTTGCATGCCGTGTTAAAGATTTAAATCCAAAAGCATCAATGTTTTACAATAATAAGTGATACATTGATCATAATTGATTAATTTATCAGGACAAAAAAATTTTCAAAGAGAAAAAAAATTGTATAAATTGTTAATTTAGGTGTGTTTAAGTACAAATGTGTAACAGGACATTGGTAACAACACTTTTTTCACTTCACTAAGTAGTAACATAATTGTGCTACTCTACTATTCTTATAAAAGAAGGGTGCCCCTGAAATGGCTTTTTATTGTTATATGTCTTGGCTTTCATTGAGCTCATGAAATGGACAGGGAGCTTGGAACAGAGCCATACCGCCAAATGATAGTCATATTATACAAATAAATATATATATATTATAAACATTTAGTTGTCTGTGATATATTTTTGACTTAAGTTCCTGACTGAAATAAATACTATATAAAAAACATTGTGTTAGAGAGAGAAAAGCTGACGTCTAATTTTTTTAAACTGATGTATTTACTTCTCTAGCCCTATCTGGACCACTTTGGCCCAAGGTTTTTGTCGTGACCAACAAAGCACGATCAAGCCCCAGAAGTGTCAGTGGATCCACACACTAGCATGCTCGCTTCTGGCACGACAGTGGAAACGTGGCTATTGATTCAGATGTTCCTGTGTCAACTTGGTCAAGATTCTCAACAAACCAGAGCGCTGTTTAATAAAATTGATGAAAATTACACAATCAGAAGAAAAAAGAGGTTTAAATGTTGAAGTTGTACCATTGGAGGTAGTGCTGGAGGCCACAGCCTTTTCACTGATTTCTGAACGGGTGGGCACGCTCTTGGTAGCTACAATGGTCTCCACTCTCTTCTTCTTTTCTGCTGCAGAACTGGTCTGGGACTGGGTGTCCATGACAACTGCGCATTCCTCAGTACCTCATGAAGACAGGATACCTGAAGGGTCATGTAAGGAAGAGGTCAAAATAATTAACAAAAAAATCACAATTTAAAACAATCAGTTAATCAGTCCATATACTAAGCATGACAGTTTTTCTACAGTAAAAAAAAAAAACCACACACACACACACAAAATATATTTAACAATGACCCACTTTATACAAATTTTAAGATGAAATAAATAATTGTAAAAAAGCCTAAAATGTTTAAAATTCAGCTATAATTATTAGAAATGTTTAGTCTATCTAAACAAAAGAAAACGCTATCTAAGTGACAAGAGTATGTATCAATGAATTTTGAGGTAGCTGCCTGGGATTTACAACACAGCTATTCAGGTTTGGTGTGCTTGAATGGGATGTAATAATACTGCATGAGTAGGGGGGTACATACAGTACAAAAACAAAAACTTTGTTTAGGGATTTGTCTCCACAGATGTGATACTGTATATATATATACAGTATCACATCTGTGGATGTAAAAATTAATGAATGAATTAATTTGTGTAACTCTTTGATTCTTTTAACTGTGATATTTAGTCTCACGTTTAACTAACTCCCACCAATTCAATATATCAACAAATTAGGATAGTAGCATGGTAGCATGTCAATTAGCTAATTAACTCAACACCCCTGCAAAGGTTTCCTGAGCCTTCAAAATGGGGTGTTTCTCAATGTCAAGGAAGGATCCTCGGAAGCCAGAATTTCGAGGATGCTACGTCATCGACATCCGTCG
>JAUCMT010000001.1:163163-190397 GCA_032357475.1 Enteromius thamalakanensis
GTACTAAAAAAAGGACCAGGTACCAGGTACTGTTCCCAGTGGAAAACCCCCCAAAAGTGAGCTGTACTGAACCGCACCGTACTATGCAGTGGAAAAGCGCCATTAATCTTAGAGCGCTGATTGTTCCTATAGCAACTGGGACTTCTAAAGGTAACTGCAGTGATGGGCTGATTTTACTAATCAATGATTGTCTCTTTCATTATGAAGGCAGGGTTTAGCAGCCCATTCAAAACTATACGTGTGACATGGATATTCTAGTATAGATGGTATAGTTATGTAGCTGTTACTATTATAAATTTTTTTTTTTTTTTGAGAGAAGGTAGAGTGTTGTGACAGGTAGGACTTATTTACAGGAATTACTTCGGTATGTAATAATAATAATACTAATAATATTGTTATATTGTATATTGTCTAAAGAAGCAAAAATACATTGATGTTTACTTTATTTGGCTATCATGTGTTTAATTGAATTGTTATGACTATCATAACTGCATGAATACATACACTACCAGTCAAAAGTTTGGACAAACTTGACTTAATTTTAAATTTTTTTGTCAAATATTTATTAGCCTTAGTTTTCTTACCTTATAATGTTTGTGCTGAAGTTTTTTTTCCCCTCATTGTTCACACCCCTTATCAGCAAACACCATTATCATTATGGGGACATTCCAAAGACAAGATGGTTTTCATACTGTACTAATTTCATACTGTAAAATTTGAGTTTTTGTTTTTAATGAGGACCAAACAATGTCCCCACAAGGTCAAAATTTCATGTTATTACTATAATCGTGGAGACATTAGGTCCCTTTTACAGGGTGATTACTATTACACACACACACACACAAAACAATGATTATCTGATACCCTGAGGTTATTTGTTTTCCAGTGCAATACCTTTTTTGACATTCTACAAAATATATTTCTGTACTTATGATTACAGGTCGAATTGACTGCCCGAATTGACTTCAGAGGCTCCTCGGGCATATGGCAGCCGCAGTTATGCCGCTGGGGCTCCTCCATATGAGACCACTTCAGCGTTGGTTACACGACCGAGTCCCGAGATGGGCATGGCACCGCGGTACTCTCCGGATTGGCATTTCCTGCCGCATGTGGCAACTCGCCCGCCATCTGCTCCTGTGGAGTCAGACGCGGCTGAAATTGCGCGCCATTCACATTCCAGGTACACTCAACGGTGCAGCCGATCAGCTTTCATGGCAGTCCACCCACCCTGGAGAGTGGCGACCCCACCCCCAGACAGTCCAGCTGATATTGAGCCACTTCGGCGAGGCTAAGATCGATCCCCGAGTCTGCCCATTGTCACGGCACCCCTCGGCACAGACGGCACAGCTGGCCTGCTGGGCCAAGTATGCCTTTCCCCCAGTGAGCCTCCTTGCACAGACCCTGTGCAAGATCAGGGAGGACGAAGAGCACGTTCTGTTGGTAGCGCCGTATTGGCCCTCCCGGACCTGGTTTTCAGACCTAATTCTCCTTGCGGCAGCCCCTCCCTGGAAAATCCCCTTGAGGGGAGATCTTCTCTCTCAGGGGATGGGCACGATCGGGCACCCGTGCCTGGACCTTTGGAACCTGCACGTCTGGCTCCTGGACGAGACACGGCAGACCTTTCCGGCTTGCCAGCGGCAGTGATTAACACCATCTCTCAGTCTAGAGCCCCCTCTATGAGGCGAGGTGGATGGTCAATCCCTAGGTAAGCACCAACTCATCGTTAGGTTCCTTAGAGGGGCGTGTCGGGTTAATCCCCCGAGACCGCCCCCAGTTCCTTCTTGGGACCTTGCCGTCGCTTTAACCGGCCTGCGGCTTGCTCCCTTTGAGCCCTTGGCTTCAGTTGAGCTAAAATACCTGTCATTAAAGACAGTGCTCCTGATTGCCCGGGCCTCCATTAAGAGGGTAGGAGACCTCCAAGCTTTCTCTGTCGACGAAGAGTGCCTAGAGTTCGGCCCGGCTGACTCTCACGTAACACTGAAACCTCGGCCCGGCTACGTGCCCAAGGTTCCTACTACTCCCTTCAGAGACCAGGTAGTGAACCTGCAAGCTCTGCCCCAGGAGGAGGCAGATCCGGCCTTAGAGTTGCTGTGTCCAGTACGCGCCTTGCGCCTCTACGTTGACCGCACTCGGAGCTTCAGACGCTCTAAGCAGCTCTTTGTCTGCTTTGGAGGTCAGCAGAAAGGGAATGCTGTCTCCAAACAAAGACCTTCTTCAGGGAACGTGGGTTACATTCATAACCTAGATGTTTTGCAAAGTGTGTGTTACAAAATTGCAAAGTGAGTGCAAAGCAGTGTTTGTGTTTTTAGTTTTGCAAACTTAGTGAGTGGTTTTGCTATAAGTATTAATAGTTTTAGAAATTGTGCTATAAGAATCACAGTTAGGGTTTAAGCATTCAGAAAAAACTGTAAACACAGCTCTCAGATGCACAAACACATGATAAATTGTAGACACATCAATCAGCTTTAAGCACTATACAATACAATATTGTCATTATTTTTGGTTGTTGTATGTTTTCGTTTGTTGTTGTTATTTACTGTAGATTTAACCTGTACTGAATACAGTATTGTACGTTTGTCTGGTCTTTGCTGAACAGTGTTATGCACACTAATATAATAGCATGACAATTGGGACATGTTTTGTTGTTCTCCATGTTGAGTGATTTGGGTAAATGGAGAGAAATCAATGATATTTACCTGCAGCAATGGTCTTGTGTAGTGTTTGGTGAACTATTGTGTGGTTGCACTTTTTCTGTCTACTTCATTTACAGCACTCTAATTACTGAGAATTAGACTTGCTAAAAGTGTTTTAGATTAGCAACAGCAGTGTGTAACTGCTTCCAAAAGATTAAAGTCATATGAAATATGTGTGTTTCGTAATTGTAACAAAATATTGTTTTTATAAAGCTGTGTATAGTTTTGGCGAAAGTGTTCAAAGTCAAAGTTGTGCTACTTTGGTGTAGGGTTGTGTTAATTGTGTGTAGTGTTTTGACAAACCAGGCACGGTTTTCAAAATTGTGCTTAAGCATTAGTAAAAAAACTGTAAATATGATTACATTCTCTTGTCTCAAATATATATAAAATGATAATAAAATGGTATAAAAAGTTTACAGCTTGAAGCTAAATCTATATACAATTATAATTTATAGTTTATTTGAAAGTTTAAGTTAAATTTATTTGAAAGTTTAAGTAAAATTGAGGAAGAATGCATTTAATAGAGACATCAGTAGCATTGCTGCTTTAAAAATAGACCTTAATAACAAACGTCATTAAATACATTTAAAATATGCCATATTTATGTTTGTTTGTTTGTTTTGTGCTTTGCTAGAATCTGTATTGTTAAAAGTGCTATATAAATAAAAGTGACTTGACTTGGTTGACTTTTCAGTTAATTTGGAGATTCAATGTGAAATTAAATGAACTGGGTTTGGGTCCTTTAAAACGAACTATATGTGAAAATGCACATTCTGATTTTTTAGAGTTAGATGTGTTTCTACCAGTAGGACAACATTTTAATCCTTAAATTGAAAAAAAAAATAGAGGAAAGTTTGTTTTGGTTTGTACTCCCATCTGCAGGTGACTAGCAACAAAATAAATAAATAAATAAAATAACACAGGACTTCACAGGTTTGCATATGTGCATGCATGCTAAAGTTGTTTTGCTTGCACAAATCTACAGGAAGAGCAAAAACTGTGTGCCTACATATACTGAAGTGCATGTATGTGAGTAAGTATTCCTCTGTAAATCAGTGGCAAATAAAGTTGTAGAATATGCCAGAAGGAGGGAAACTAAGATGTAGAACAAACATACTGAGGAGGCAGGCAGAGGGGGAATTCTGAGAACTTCTAACAGATCTCACCACACACACTTCTATCTGCACATAAAAACACACGAGAAGCAGCAAGGAGACAGGAACCATGTGTTACTTCAGCAGTGTGCATTATATCAACACCTTATCATTATCATCATATTTATCATCTTAATCATTATCATCATCATCTTTACTATTGTTCTCACACATATTAAAAAGAGTAAAGTTACTAATCCATAGCCTTTGCATGTAACCAATAAAGCCTGATGTTAAAGTAAGATATTGTTACTCTTCACAAATAACTTTAATTCTTTACATTTAAGAACAAACAAAAAGTGAACACCAACATCCAAACATTAACTTTAGGACATGCCTGAGTTATCATGCATAAATCTAGGATTACAAAAATTTATTATAGACAGGTGTGCAAAACATCTATACAAAGATAAAAACCCATTAATCCTAACTATCTCTTATGCACATGCATACAAGTGTTTCCACACACACTTTGACACAATCAAGTTAGAAAAACACAGACACCCACTCACACTCATTAACACATTAACCTAATCTTACACAAGTAATTTCACTGATCTGCCTTGTTTGTGTGTGTGTGTATGTAAAATAAAGGATAGGTCTCGGGAAGTTAATGAGTTTACATGGCTTGTTGAGTGGGCAAGAGGCACTTTGCATTGATCTCCTTTCGCTAGACAAGACAAATCACTCCTGCTTGACTTTCATCTTGACCTCTCACTCTCTAATCATATAAACACACTCCCAATAACTGCAACATTAACATATGCCACTTCCAGGGATGCCTAGTGTTTAACCAGCAGGTAAATTCTATCTGGCATTTAGGCTTTTGCTCTGTCCCCAGATAGATCTGCAGTCTAAAGGAATATAATAATTTTTTTGTTGTCGTAATGCTTTATTTTAAATATATTTTTTTACATTCTTTATTCGGTTTTCTAAGGTTTTTATTTTGTATTTATTTTTATATTATTTATTTATTTCAATACAAATTGCTTTTAAACAGCTGCAGTTCGGAATCAAACAAAAATGCTGCAAAATAACGCACTTTTTCATAAATTACTCTACAGCACAATACTGATGCTAACACACTTAAAAGGGGTGTAACTTGCAGAAAGATAATTGCAGTTATGCAACAAATAGGCGCATCAATAGCCATTAAAATTGTTTATTTAGAGTGTGAACCACATCAAACTATCACTGGTCAATTTGATTTATGTGCATTTATTAGAAAAACCTTGCTTGATTAAGAAGGGGAATCTGCACGATATTATATAGTCTCTGAAGTGTCTATTCTCTCTGAAAGCTGAGATGCTCCAAGCAGCAGAGGGAGATTTCGGTTTGATGAGTTTGGAGAGATTTCAGCTGGGTTCAGTAGAGTCATTCAGTCTAATAGGAGGAGACAAGTGCTTAGGACTGTTGCTCAAAAAGCCAAACAACATAAATAATTCTTAAAGCTAAGCAGACCCCTTTGTATGGAAGAACCCTGGAATACAGTGCCAGCACACAAGCCGACACATGATGCGGGGCACACACACACAAAGACATTTTCTGGCATCTGAGGTTTTTTTGTAAAACCGCTGCCCATGTAAAACTAATATTACTGTCAGAGCACATACTTAAATATAGTCTAAATCTAAAGCAATCATGTGAAAATCGGCAGTGTTCTGCTTGCATGTACTTTATATGCATGAAATAACTCACACAAGTGGGCAGCCGTACATACACAGACACATACGCTTGAAATGCAGGGCGGTAGAAACCTGTCTTGTAAATCTCTTTGTGAAAGCAGCTTTGGGAGGTAGACGCAAGCTTACACACTGAGCTCTGAGAGAAAAAAAAAAATTCACTCCAGCTCAACTCTTTCTCTCTTTAACTCTCTCTCCATGTTTCTCTACCTCCTCTTCATTTTCTGCAGTCTTCCTAACTTTCTCTTTTTTGACACTTTCCTTCCCCTCTTCTCATGTTTCATTGTCTTTACTGTCTTCTTTGCATTATTTTTCTTCTCCTGCTCTAAAAAAAAAAAACACACGACAAGTCACCCATGAAGAAAAGTATATCCTAAACATATACAATCCAATACTCAAAAAAGTAATTATTTTAAATTAAATAAGATACATTAAAATATACATTAATACATTATTTTCATAGATTTTTTAAATATTTATTTTTACATTTATATTGTTTATTTAAATACACATATTTATAATTAAAAACATTATATAAGGAATGTTTATATATTTATTACATTACATTGCATTTTTACATTATGTTTTATATTAAGTTTACAATGCACAGTGTCACAGTGAAGTACATGTCAAATTCCCCAAATTATTACATCAACTACCGACATGCAAAAGATCAGCATCCAAACATGCACTTTTTTTTTTACACATCCCTCCCACTCACTTTATGTTTCCCTATCTTTCTGTTCCTCATATGGTAGACATCATCACGGTCAAGTTCACGTCTAAAACACTCTATTGTCACAGCAACTAACTCACAGTATGCAAACCCAATTCCCCATTCATAAATCCAGTCAGTCCCGGTGCCTGGGGCCCCAAGTCTCTTTTTCCCTGAACAGTGAGTAATGTCCTGCCTCTTCTCAGACAATGACTTCGGCAAGTAGCTGCCAAACTGCGGGGGTTTGTTTGGGGGTTTGCACTCTCAAGCACCTTTGACAAATGGAACCTTTTGCTCTAAACCGCGGCTGCTGGAAGAGCCTTTACGGTAGTACATGGCACGCTCGCTGTCTACCAGGAGCAGCTAGCAACCTAAAGAGGACTGTGTGCAAGTGTGACTGAATAATAAATAAATTCCACAGTCTAACCTTGTCCTCCTAGAAGAAAAAGATGTATTTTCCAAGCATGCTGAGCCCTATTGATAAAAACAGCTTTTTCCAGTAACATGGCAAGTTTTTTTTTTTTTTTTTGCTGGTTATGATTGTCTCTATTAGGGGAGAGCAGTATGCGCAAAATGCCTTCATGGTAGTTCTTATTGTATTACTTATTATACACATACAAAGATTTAGTTATTTATTTATTTGATAAGCCAGTGAATTAACAAATAGTATTCATTATAATATTAAAAAATAATTAATATAAAATAAATAATATCCACTCTAAATTCTGACTGACAGAGCCACATTTAAGGTCATTGTAGAAACGCTAATATATGTGCAACTGCACATTACTTGTAATGCAACCATAAACAAATAAACTAAAAAAAGACAAGCATCTGAACTTGTTTGGCAACATGTCATGCACTTTATTATTATATTACATTGTTTTTTTACTCTCATGTAAATAAAGCAGCCACAGTATAAACGGAATAACAAAATCTCATCTGACTGACATTTTTGCAGTCCCACAATACATTCTCATATCGCCCAGTCCTATCTTCTGTTCCACCTCCTCTCTTGCCCCTCTGAGAGATTTTGTGTCATATTGGGAATCTGCTGTGACACACTATCGTTATAAACAACAGAGGACTCCAAAGACTCCCTCTCTACCTCCCTTTTCCTCCCCTCCTCTCCAAAATCTCCTTGAGGGAACTAGTCTGTAAAACTTTTACCTCCACCCCCTCCCTTTATCTTTGCTTGGAAGGAGCTGGTCTTTGTTCAGTGGGAGAGGGACCCCTCCAATAGCCCATGCCTTCTCTTCAAAGCTCCCTGTGGAGTATTGTTAAAACAAAGCCCCCCCTTACACCACCTCTCCCCTCTTTTTCCTTCTCACTTCATCTATACCCAGGCCCTTAAAACCAGCACACTTTGCATGAGAAAACACGATTAGTCTTTAGATGCTCTGCTGACAATGGGGTAGTCTTTCAGACATGCCTGAAATTTGCTCATATAGTTGAGTCTCCTCTTTTGTTTTTGTAAATAGGGACTCCCCAGGGCCCGGGGAGGCAAAGGCTTTGACATTTACTTTTAAAGTACTCAGAAGAGTAGAAAAAAGTGCAAAAAACATTGGGAAGAACAGGCAAACAGGAGAGGAGTTATACTAGGGAATTTAGAGAAAACACATGCCCTGGTACTTTTTACATATGGATCTGTTACTGAGCTATTCCCCTGGCCTTGTTTCCCTGACCTTAGGGTTAAAGATTAAGTCACTAAAAAGTGGATGATAAAAATATTTCAAATAAATAAATAAAGGTTTATTTTTTTATTCTTTTGCCATTAATGTTGTATATTTTTTATCATTAAGTGTTATTTAATTATTCTTTTATCAAATGTTATCTTAACTATATAATTTAATATAGTTTAAATGGATCAAATTAACTTAGTGTATTACATTATATATTTATTATATATCTTATATTTATTTATTTTTGTATGTTTGTTTATGAAATGCTAAATTGTTTTTTGTTGAGTTTTATAGAATGTTAAAGAATTTAAATTTTCATCTCTAAAAGATGCGCAACACTCTAGTGAATAGCAGTGCAGATAACAAGAGACATCAATCGCATGGATGGAGCAGGTTTTCTGTCCCCTCTATTTGCATGCCCCCTCTGTTTGCGGCGTTTTCCTTTTTGTTCAAAATAGCTCACATCAAAATACTTTTGCCACATCATCGCAGGTTTACAGACAGTTGTCACAACCAGGACGGTGAATAGAATGGTTTAACTAAGTAGCACTTGCCAAAACACACGCACATATTTGCACTAACAATGACACACATACATCTGAAGTCCTTTTTTTTCTTTCTTGTGAATTCACTTATTAGCTATAATGCTTTTTTTTTAGATAAATGACCAGATTAATTGACAGGTAAATTTAGCAGCTAGCCCCACCAGTGAAAACTCTTACTTCTGTATAAACCTGCTCATTTCCTGTGATTGCCTGATTGCTGTGTGTGAATAAACTATTTTACACAGAAGTTATCACCATGGAATACAACCAATCAAACAGACAAAAACTAGTCAAAATGAATAGCAAAAAATTAAGATGCAACAACACAACATGATTTTTTAAAAGGCAACTATGAGAACTTGAGGAGAAATTACTTATTGTTGATAAAAATTAGCTGGTACCTATTACTTCTAAGAAACAATATGTTATGACATTTTGTTTATTAAACAATAAAATCCATTAATTTTCTTCATCCAAGCGTGACATTGTTTGGGGCCATATATATATATAAAGAAAAAAACTGTGATGATAAAATGTAAAACAAGATAAAGCAAAAAGAAAGAAGAGAGAGGGGTCGGAAGGGAAGAGAGAGGAAGGGGTCGTCCTGACATAGAGGCAGATCTGAGGCATGCCCTGAAGGTATGACTGGGCCTTGGGATTAAAAGTGGGTGAAAGAAAAGGAGAGAGAGAGCTGGAGAGCAAGCCCCCCAACAACGCTAGAGACCCCCTCCACTGAGACACAAACACAGATGAACACCTTTGACGAACACTCAACTTCTCATCTTATGTGATCCACAGCTCAAGAGCACTGCTTCTTTTTCTCAATTATGCACTTTCACTTGTTTCCTTTTCCTCTTTCTCACTCTTTTTGCTCTTTTCATTTGATGTCGAACATATCAAAGTTGAGGATTATCAAAGTAAGAGGTTTCAGTTGTAAGTCCTGGCTTGTTGACAGAAGTGAGTGGAAGCAATGTTCCACAGAACCACACAACAAAGGTTTCTGGGCAATTTTCAAGCAGGGGCTTCTTGTTAGGGTCAAAAATACTAAACATGGCCAAATACATTGAAAAAAATATATATATATAAATTAACAGTCTGAAAACACATCTGTTGTTTGTTTCACAATTAAAAATAATATGCGCAAAAAACTTAATGTAAGTTATTATCTTAATGCCACTGCAGATATATCATAACAAATCATTCTACTGTAAAAGCAATTGGCCTAACCAGGCTTCTTAGACCTAACACTCGCAAAAAAACATTCTTGACCACCACATCTTCACATGATAAAAATCTCCCAAGAGAACTTGTAGGATCAGCCTAGCAGAGACACAAATATCTCTAGCGCCCAGTCATTTGTTCCTTATTGGTTTGGACAATAAGCACAGTGCTATTCAAAGCCACATTAGCATCTCAATACCCCGTTATTCATCTAATTCCCACATGCACTTAAAGACAGGTAGAACTTCTCTAGGATGCTAAAGCACCCTGAGGGTGAAGGGTACAGGCCTAATCTAAGGGTTGGATGCAGGGAGAGAGCGGTATGACATTGAGCATAATTGCATGTCATCTCTGCTTGTTAATATTAGCTGGTGACATAGCGTGCTCAGTATGGCTGGCAAAAGTGTCCTGCAAAAATTGTATTTTGTTCTGCAATGCAGCAATGCAAATATGAGTGACTGTGGATATTTCATGATGATTTTTTTTTTTTGCAAAGTTACTGCAAATGACCATTTCATTCAGGCACATTTATGGAATTGTTGTTTGATGATGTTATATGAACATAATGCAAATTTGTTCAAGTCTGAGCTGCATGCTGAGCAAATGTAATCATAAGCATTTAAATTCAGGTTACCTGCAAAGCTCAATTTAGATAATCTAGTATATCACTTACCTTTTAGACAATTTAATTTCCTTTTTAAAGCAAAACCAACAATGTACAAATTTGTTCCCAAAAGGCAAAATAGAACGAGAGATAAACTAATGCTGTGGATTTTTTTCTCTAATAACACTAAGGTCTTGATTATCAGAGAACGCTTTATCGTCTCACAGCTCAGATTTAAGTTCAAATGAATGTTTATTTCATAACAACATTAAGACATTACATACATCTCTGTTATGGCCTTCACATTTGAGAGATTAAAAGATGTATATTCTTTTTATCTTCTGTTGACCGCATGCAAATTCATAGATCACCGGATAAAATTTGACATACCTGACATTTAGCATTTGATGTGTGCTGAATAAAGCCCTGGGTTCTTAGCTACAATATGGATTTTAGCAGCCTATAGATAATTTACTGAAAACGATTCTCTTAAAATGCATGCAAAAATAAAATAAAATAAAGATTAGAAAAAAAGCAAACCTCGAACATACATTATTATAGGCAAAGCAGGCCCCGTTTACTTTTATAGAGCTTATAATAAAAATGCAATTTAAATGTGTAACATTACAAGCTGCTCTACAAAACAATATTTCTGTCATATACGTTCATTACTGTTGATGAGTACAGATTAGCAAAAAAAAAAAAACTTACCAAACTCTTAATTAATATATATATATATATAATATAAATAGGAAATGTAAATGTAAATTATTCTTCATTTTAATTATTTTTTAAATTTTGAATTTAAATATGAGATTTCAGGTTGTCAGTTAATCGCGCGCAGGTGTCAGGAGGGGTTTGGCGGGACACGGTTGTTCTTAAAAACCTAGTCGCCGAACTACAAGCTGCGAGAAAACTACACTGTGCTTCGGTGTGTTTGGAAAGTTTGGAAAAGTCTATCTACACCAGTGCTTTGCCTTGATAATAACTTTACACGGCATTCAAAATGTAAATGATGATAATTTCCACTAATAAAGTCTGTTATTAGACTATTATAATAGAAAAATAGCCTATGTTAGCCGTTATTTCACTTAATCTATTATTCTTGCGTTTTTCCCTCCCAGAGAGTCGACAACAGATTAATTCGAAACAATCACACACTGTTAAATTGTTTCTATCATTATTGTAAAAGGTTTGTTTACATCTAATGTTCACAAAAAATTCTACTTAATGTTAACAGTTTCTTAAGCAGTGACTGAATTTAAAGTGTGTGAAAAGTGCCATAAATGTACATTATTTCTGCAAGCTGTAACTTACAAAATGAATGCTGCAAATAAACGTCAGTTTGCAATTTTCTGTGTTTTTATTTATAGGCCACGTAGGGTACGCTTACTCTCCCAAATATAAAGTATTTTTCATATTACCATCGCGCATAATTGTTTTAAAATGTTTGCGTCTATAAGCCTACATTAAAGATGTAAATTTAGTTTTTTTTATTTAACATAGTTTTTGTTGTACTCCCCCGCCTCCATAATAATAAATCAAACATTCTGTCGTTTTACTATCTATGCATAAGATTTCATACATTTCTTAAATATTTTTCAATTGTGGTATTATAGATGGGGGAAAATTGCAATATGATGAGGGACCCCCGATTTTACTGCCGAGTTTCCAAGAAAACATTTGGAAATATTTAAACGGTCGCAAGGAGACACTGAAACCAGCTGCATTTTGATGCTTATTATTTACAAATAGTTATCAGTGTAAGGAGCATAACACATTGGACATTTTTAAAACATTTTAATAGACCAATAGGGGCCGCGAGTTAGAGAATGAGAGCTCAAAGTTTGCAAAACGACTTTATCGAACTTTCTATGAAGCAGAAAACTCAGTCCAAATGCTGACAATAAACGCTCTTTTAATTCGTTACTCAGGTTGATTTCATGTAGCCTAAAGTTTTTCCGCAAGACTGGCAGGAGTATCGCATTTCACGTTTTTCACAACTCTTCCCCCTCTTTTTCTGTTTGCAAAACTTTCATGGAACCAGGGAGGCTCGGAAACATTTCTTGCACTTACTCGTTCTGTTACGAAACTTTTCTTTCCTCTTCTCGCAGACTTTCTTTTCGCTCGCGTGCAGATGCTAGTCGCTGGCAGACACCCTTAGCTTCTTCACTTTAAACTCCAAAACTGCTTTGCTGACTTTTCTTTTTTCACTCGTCTTCTTCTTCTTTCCTACGTGCGTTTGGCAGGAGCAGCCCAGCACTGAACTAGCGCCCAGTCTTTGCCTACATACCTAAAGCCTAAACACAAAAGTAAAGCGACTGGTGAAACTCGTAAATGTTTCTCACAAAGACTGTAATGCAGAGTTTCTCGGGTAAAGAAGATTTGAAGTGTGGAGCTCCAGCTGCCCTTTCCCTGTGCCTGACTCCTCCCTTTCGGAGTGCAGACACACTACCTCCCCTCTTTTTTCCTTCTGCCCCCTTTTTCCACCCTCTCTCCTTGCCTTATCCCAGCTTTACTTCCTTGAGACGGTACAGTAATGTTTGATGAGAAAAATTGTTTACAATAAGCTACAGTGT
This sequence comes from Enteromius thamalakanensis, assembly GCA_032357475.1. Lineage (NCBI taxonomy): Eukaryota > Metazoa > Chordata > Actinopteri > Cypriniformes > Cyprinidae > Enteromius > Enteromius thamalakanensis. The sequence goes on from JAUCMT010000001.1 coordinate 176,039, forward strand.
GCGTGTTTATGTTAATACATAAGTAACTTGTAACGTGTAATTGTTTTTCTTTCTTTCTCTTTCTTTCTTTCTTTCTTTCTTTCTTTCTTTCTTTCTTTCTTTCTTTCTTTTTTATTGTGTAAAACACCGACAGTGTAATGAAAAGTTAAGAGTTTTAACTTAAATGCCTAGTCTGAGAAAGACAGAGAAAATTACACTAGAAAATAAAAAAAGTAAACTAAACAAAAAAGTTCTAAACATAACTTGCCAGCATGTAGTTTGCATTGCTGCTAATTAAGTTTTACTAATAAACCTGCCATATAACTTTGGGTGCAACACATTGTAATTATTAAAATTAATTATTAAAATCAAAAAAGAAAAAACTTTACAACAAAATAACTTTACAAATAAAAAATTTAGTACAAAACACAAAACAAGTAATATAAGCTTCCGCGATGTACTTTATCAGGCAAAAGAAATCATGTTTTATATATATGGATATATACTAAAGCGTCATAATCAGAGATCTGATTAAGAATGATTATAAAATAAAAAATTGTAAATATTTGTATTAACAAAAGGGTAAAACTGAGATATAATAGTAGCATAAAAAGGTAGGTATAAAAATATGTTTCAGTAGACTTTTTGCTTTAACACTACATAATGTATGGTTCTTTGAAAAAGGAGTTCCTTTTCAGTGTTTTAAAATTGTATAAATATTTTAGTGCATTATTACCTCTGACAACTTAGCTTTTATAAGTGTATTTTTTCATCCATATTTGTTGTCTGACTAATCAAAATGTAACGTAATGTAATGTGCCTGTGTTTAAGCAAACGTCACTCCATCTAACTCAAATCTAACTCTCATTGCATTATTTCAGCAGTGCAGACATTTATCTTGGAATGAGAAATAAAATCTCAAACGTATATGGTAAACAACTCCACAAAGTGAGACCTTAACATAAACATCGAAAGGAGAACTGTGCCTCTTGTAGGGTTATTCCAAATCGATATACATAATCAATATACAGAGAAATTAGGATGTTAAAAAGGGCCTTCTGGGCTCACAATCAATCAATGTTGCAGTAACAGATTTTTTTCAGTTGAAAATCACTCTCTAATCTCTTAAGCAGGATCTAACTGTGAGTGTGGCCGACAAGTAAAGTCAGGTAGAGTTCATTTTATGCCATACACGCTATGTGTCTGTCTGAAAGAAAAAAATCAATGTGATAATGGTTGTGTGTCATGTTAGTGATTAAAATTCATTTAACATAAAACATGGGATTTCACATATGTATTGACAGCAATTCAAGCTTATTAGAGAAAAGTGCATAGATATACTGTATAATATACTGTATTCATAGAAATTTAGTGTGCCTGTGACATGTGTTTTTTTAAGATTTTCTCCTACAATAATCCTGTATGTGAACATTTGCGAATATGAGAAGAGATGGGGGATATGCAAAGTTCTGTAATATAAACCAGATCCATGCACAAATTCAAAGACAGCCAATATAGCTAAAAAAAAACAGTTAACTAATGTTCACAGCTGCAGATTTATTGTTACAAAAAACGGGGGTAAATGTAGAAAAAAACAAGCCAAGCAAAACCCTTTGACCAAGATCATCCATTACACATAACATCCAACATTTATATATGTCAGCTGCAAAAGCCACATTCATGTGTGTTCATTGTACATAAAGGTATTTGGTGCATTCAGAATTCATTGGTGCTGACATATTATGAACAATGCTTCCTGTTCTAAAGTGCTTTTTTATTTAACTAAATACCAGTTCACATATTTAAAAGCAGATGGCTGAATTCGGTCTAAAATTTCTGGACATGGATAACACATGATACACCTTTCTATTTTGTTAACTTGCAATCATTCATTCTGCTGAAGTGGATGGAGAAACTGATATAGACATGTAGACAGTCAATCAGTACTCTTTGTAAATCTCTCTTAGAGAGATGGATGAGAATGAGAGGGTCCATAGAGAAGAGGAGAAACGAAAGGAGGGGTAAGTCAGAGCAGGGATTGGGGGTGGTTAGCTGCTCCCGAAAGTATTCCATCAAAGAGGAGCCGGATCCCGGGGATTGAGATTTTGCCTCGAGGCAAGTAACCGTTGGTCTCCCAAGAACATATTCCAAAGTCGGCCTCGGAGAGCCAAAGCACACATCAAAAACAGCAGTGGTGCCAAAGCGGTTCTTGAGGAGAAAGAAAGAGGTACAGGTCCCTCCTTGGCCTGCTTTGAGCCCCTGATCTCACCCAATTAAACAAGAATTCATGACTACTGACTCACATTGACACTGCACACCCTGAGACCTATGTACATACAAAAATAGTATTTTTACCATGCAGTGTATGGGAAAAACACATGGCGGTTCACTTTTAATGATTGCACACGTTTTTATGCATGAATCTGGTGAACAAAGCAGCATCTTGAATAAATAAGGGTCAATGGCATAATTGTCCATGATAAAAGAAAAATATTTTTAAAAACTTTCCAAACACATGTACCAAGTTCGTATAAACATTTTGTATTCATGTCGGCTCCTAAAATAATTAACTGCCTGCTACATCTTGTGTTTTATTGACAGATGGTAAGTTTAGGGCCAGGGTTTGGGTTACATGCGCATAAATGTGTAAATAATATCATTTTAAATAAAACAGTTTTGACTGTTTATATTGAAAAATCACACCCCTATATATATGCAATAATGCCAATGTTTTACCCAATATACCTTTTAATTATGAATTAAAATGAAATAAAAAAAAAAAATATATATATATATATATATTGCGCTGGCCTATTGACACTTCACGTTCAGTGACTGAAAACAGGTACCTTGAGCCTCAAAAAGCAACACAAAATTATTTTGTCCGAACATAAAAATGTAACGAGTTGGAGTAAGACTGTGTTGTCTGCAGAAGTCTTCTCTATGATATTCAACATTAGTCAAATAAACACATTTAAAACTACTTGTAATAAGAAGTTTGACTGGCTGCTTTTTAGAACAAAGGAAAAATGGCTAAGCATATATACAGAAATATAAATTCATAATTCTTTCCTGTACCTGTTCCTGTACATGGAGATTTATTGCATATTACATCACTTGACAGATTTTTCACCAGTACTGTCATGCATGAAATTGTAGTCAGCATTACTGTTGCTTGCTTGCTTAGTTTTTTTGTTGTTCCTTGAAGAGTTCAGTCTTGATCATAGTAAAAACTTTGCAAAGAAGAGATCATTGAAAACTAATCCAATGCATGCTCAGACTAAAGAGGAGAAGGCTTTGCTCTTGAGCCTAATACACCATCACAAGTGGAAAAGATGCATTCTTTTATTACAGTTAGTAGATATCTCCTTTTCTTCACTGATGTTTTCCGGTGTCTGTGAATATAATCTAATAGTGCATCAAGCTGATTACGAGTACATACTTTGACCCTCACCCTGCCCTAAAATCAAAAAGGGATATTTGTAAGATTATTTTGAGGCTGCCAAAAAGAATAAAAGCAAAAACTGTATCCACTTCGGCTAGTTAAGTAATTTTCTGATTGATATTATCCTGGAGGGTATTCCATGCCAGTTCTGAAATGACAGCATAATGAAAGTGGTATGCAAGTTGTGTCTTATCGACAGGAATTAGGGCGGGGGTGAAAAAGGAGGGGTTGCTGAGCCCTGTGTGGCAAGAATTTGATTATCTGCTGGATGGCAGTGGAAAAGCGTGCTAATTTTGCTAAAGTGTGAGACCTTTATGTGCCCCTGGTTCAACTCAACTTCTTTTATTCATGCATTTTAGTCTCATACTCACTCATAATACTTTATTTTTCTTTCATATCATCGTTTTCTCAATTTATTTCTCGTTACATTGATGCAATAGCCCACAGAGATTATTAATATCTCTATGCATGAGCACAGTGTATGCGAGCGTGCACAATTTAATCCCTTTTTGTAATTTTTTCTTCTGTAATGCTGTACTGATATAAGTATTTTGGCTATACTGTTCTACAGACAGTATAAAAAAACACTCAAGGCAGTTATCAATATTCTGATTTTGTATAAATATATTTCATGCATGGACTTTTTCTTTGTCACTACATGAATGTGGGTCACTTCTACCACAAACTCAAATCAAACTTTATGAGCCAACACTGGAAATCTTATTTCACGCTTGTACTGATAGGAAATATTTGAATATTGGGTCAAAGAGTGCTAATTTCATTCTCACTAGCGTCTTCTGTCACTTTAGAAGACAATATATAATTTAAAACATAAAGATTATGAATTTCTAATATTTATTAACTTGGTAATTATTAATTTAATTTGGGATTGGACAGTATGGAAAGTCTTCACAATAAATGATTAAAAAAACTTATTTTTTAAAACAACTTAGCACCAGCTTTTTTCTTTTATATAAGCATCTAATAAAATTATAAGTCTGAGTGATTACAGTAAAATAATAATTAATTTACATTTTATAATTCACATGCTATGGTAATAAATGGCTATAATTTAGGCTTTACAATATGAAACACTGAAATGTGGTAAACAATTACATTAAGCACTGTTATTAAATTATTGATGTTTTAAGCAAACGTTAGATGGCGGAAGTCACTGACATGACACTTCCTCATTGTGTATGCTTACATCTATAATCTAAGATACACAACACTCAGTGTACCTGGATATGTTCGTCACATTTTACACACATTAAGTAGAAAAAACACAAAATGAGGAAAGAATCATAGACATTCGATATGACCTTTTCAATCACATTTGTCCAGTTGATTTTTAAATGTTTACTGTGTGTGGGTTGATTTGTGGGTGAGAGGTGTCCACTGTTTCATCACAATAGCCAGTACTACATTGTGTTGATCAGCTGAGTGATTAGGTTCAATAACAGACACACACTCTGATGCTGTGATGCTTGATGAATCACACGTCTAACGCTGTAGCGTGCAAGCCCACTATAGCAACTCCTCTCACTGAAAGGCAAACTAACATCCCTCTGGAGCAGCTACCAATTGGAGAATTGTTATCAATATTTCATCAAACTGCTGCCTGCATGGTCAACATCAAAGATGTAACTCTTGTTTAAAGTAAACCTAGGCTTTTTGTCTTGGATCCTAAACTATAGTGTTTGAAGGGGTTGTGCTAGACATAAAATAAAAAAGAAAGAAAGAAAAAGAAAAAAAAACCAAAAACGCTCAGACTAAGGCGTGGCAGAAAAAACTCCAAACATCAGTCTGTCTTTTGACAGAGGAAAGGGTGGTCTCAAAGGATTGGTTATGACCTTTCAAGAACAAATTCCTCTGATACATACCAGTGTATAGAGATAATAGATTCATGAAAATGGTTATACAAAACATCATATAAATAAATATCTTTTGGCTCAACGATGTTCAAATGCCATCTAGTGTCCAAGTCATGATATCAATCAATTATATTCCTTTAAAAGATTTAAATGAATATTTCACCCAAATTGAATTGGGAAGGGGGGGGGGGGGGGGGAAAATAAAAAATTTGTATGAATTTTAAAAAAAATTTGTGGTTTAACATACAGATTTTTCCAAGACATGATCCTGGATCAACATTATATAGACTTATCCCAATCCCTAACCCTAAACCTAACCCTACCTAAAATGTTTCCTAAAATCAGTGGGAAATGATAGCTGATTAACAAGAGTGTAGAAGCACCTAAGCCTAAAACAGATCTTTCCTGAAAAAAAATGTTGATCCAGGAAAATCTTGTATCTTAAAAATCACGGCAAATTTAAGCACTAACGTTTAACTTTCTTTTGAAACTACAGGAGGTGCATTTTTCAGACTTTCACAGCACGGAAAAGACCCTTCAAAAGACCAAAGTGTTCGTAAGAAAGAATGAGTTCTCATCCTTCCTACAGTATGCAAGCTTTCATACAATAGTCTGTAGTAGTTACCCCACATTTTTGTTTGTGGTCTCTAGTGTTCTGGACATCAAAGGAATCTCACAGTCATCTTAACATCTGCCTTTCTGTGTGTGTGCATGTGTTTATGTGTGTACATGTGTGTGTGTCACTCAGAGGAGAACAGTGACAAATGACACCCATCGTCCATTACACTTATCACAGTGCAGGTAACACTCACACACAGGCAGCAGCTTGACTAAGATGAAATGGGAATGTGAGAGAAAGATTCTATAAATGGAGGGATGAGAAGATGAGGGATGATAAGAACAGCATTGCAGTCTAGAATGACAGATCCTGAGATGACTTGGCACCCAGTAAAACCAGTTTATAGCTTATAAAGAGGTGTTTGGGAACATAATATCGTTCCTTCACGAGAATCAAGAAAAAAAAAGAGAGAACAATGACAGATAAATTCAGGGTATAGGGTGAACGGCCTTCATATTTAACCTATGTTAAACTAACATAGGTTAACCTGCTCATCACTCAAAACTATGATTTGGCTTTATGAGTCTTCATGAGAATATACTGTCGGCAAGACTAAACTGAAATCATTTTGACAATTAAAAACATAGCCATTAATGAAAAGATCGTCTGTATTTCACAATTTAAAAAATTTGTTTAAAATGACTAAAGAGTATGTAAAAGACAAAATTATCTTTTTTTTCTTTTTGCCTGAACCATTCCTTTGAGCCACAGGCACATCCAAAATTAAACAAACATACTAATCCCACACATAAACAACCATGCATGCCCACATACTCTAGGGAGTTCTGTAATAAATGGGGTGCTCTGAGACACAGGTGCTGCTCCACTTTTGAAATACACTTGCATTTCATAGCTTTTGGGCTGCCCTCTGCGCCACTTCCCTCTCTTGTGTAATTGACCTGATATAGAGAGAAAAAGAACAAGACAGTTGGAGGCAGAGAAATATGCTTTGAGCATATAAACTAAAGCTTTATTAGCCCCCACACCTGTACTGTTGGTTGTGGTCTTTTGTTTTACACTGTTTTCGTTTTCTAACATTCAGTATGGACGCAAACCCAACCTAAATACTGTATGTGCCACCAGGTGGAGCTATTGTGACTCAAAAGTGCTGTAATTAAATTGTACTGATGCCCAGCACATTCTGTTGAAGGAGTAAGCCATCTATCGGAGAACAATCTGAATGCACCATCCTTTTTAAAGATTAAAAAAATAAATAATAATAATAATAATAATAATTACTAGGTGAAAGAAAAATACATTTGACACGGAGGATAAATCAAATACAAATAAACAAAGAACAAAACAAACTCAGACTGTTACAGAAACTATCAAAAGAAAAAAAAAATACTAACATATTCTATACATTCATTTTAAACAACGAGAAACTGCTCCAACCATTTTATGGAGCTAGTTTTATGACAAAACTATTTGAATTTGAATCTTTTTACTTTCGATTTGACTTAGGCTATTTCATTTTAAACAATAAAGTATTGACATAATTGTCGGATGTTTACTGTATTTGCAAGATATATGGTCGTAAAGCATAATTATACAGAATGGTAGGTAAAGAAAGCTATGCAGGAATCAAAACGGGAAATAATAAAACATTAAAATAAAACATATAGCCCCAACAAGTTAATATAATAGTAATAATAATAATAATAATAATAACATTAACAAATATTAAATCTTTATTGTTCATAAAAAAATTTTTATCCATCCATCCATGATAACCCCGGGTTTCTATGGTCACGCAGATTTGTTCAGCAAACAGGTCCAAAACCATTATTTTTCAGGAAAAAAAAAAACCTGCATATTTTTTTATTTATTATGGTGTAAGTTATTATACCTTATATTGCTATGCTGTTCTGTACCAACATTAACATAACATTTCCCCAAAATCATGTTTTACTGGAGATACAAGATTTATTACTTTGGGAGCAGGGAGATTTTACGCTGTTGTAGATATGAATAATACGGACAAAGTTGCTGCTGCCAGCAGTGTTAATCAAAGAGCTAATCAAAGCTAATGGTTGTAGTTACATACATCTTCCTAAACTCAATTTTAAACGTAAACCAATAATTTTTATCATATCATTAAATCATTTTCTTATATTAAACTAAAGTATTCCTTTTCAGGTAAAGTCCCACACTGCTGCTGAGGCAGGGCTGTGGTTGCACGAAACGAGGATCGCTGATCCCAGTCATAGAGAGCAAGCCTCGGGTAGGGAAGCGGTTTCTGCCGCGGTACACGGCACCCACTTCCCTTCTCTGCTCTCTTCATGCTCCATGGTTCTCTTAGATGTGTCCCAGTAGAGCCAAGGTGCGCGCTTCCCCCGAGGGGGTTGCATCAGTGGTATGTTCAAAGCCTTGTGGCAAGCCAGGGGGTTGGAACAGCCGCTGCTCTTTAAAACAAGCTGTTCTCGGCATAGAAGCACCGCTAAAAAAAACCACCCGAGTTCGATCCCCGCCTTTGCAGGGTAGTACTCTTTTTGCTTGGAGCATTATATACAGGAAGACTGGCTGAATAAGGTGCACATTGTAAGCAAAACTGCAGAGCTGTGAATAATTACTTCAGCTCCTCCTGGCTGAGATCAACCACCTGCAGCTGGGTTGTGTCTCAGTCAAGCTGGGGTGCGTACTTTCCCAGAGGGGTTGCAGCAGTCTGTTCCACAACGGTTGGCGAGCCAGAAGGGGTTGGACAGTTGCTGTTTTTCTATCAGAGGTTAGTCTCGAGGGATTGTCCTTGGTAGTGAGGGCTGAGGCCCAGCTTAGATCTCAGGCAACTGAACTATTCAGTCAGTCAGCTGCAGTTCAGTGTGCTTACACGGAGGTCATTTTCCAAATCAGGTCTGCGGACTGGTTTTCTAATGATAGAGTTGATATGTGTGCTTCACGTACAGACTCATTGAGGTTTGCTTTCTGAGGAAAGAGCTTACCAATAATGATCTTTTCTTGTGGCTCTGTTCATCTTTAAAAAATGGTAGATGCGGCCCTAGCTCCGTTGCGGCTTCAGGGTTTCTTTAAATTTGACCACAGCAGGCTGGCTAGTTCCTAGCCCGATTGCAGAGCGAGGCTTACAGGCATTGAGGTGCTGTCCTCGCTCACTTGAACGTTTGGGGCCAAGACTAAAATGCCAAGAGGAGTGTGCTTTCTCCAGTTAGAGAACCACTTATCCTGGGCGTGATCTGGAATTTGGTCGCGCTATTATCTCTCTTTCAAGTTGTCTCGGGTTTCACGATAGTCAGAAGAGTGGGGAACTCTTTGACTCATTGACTATAAGTTCTCTTAAAAGCTGACGGGTTGGATGGCAGCAGCTTCTGGTGTGATTTCACTTGCTTGCTCTACCCTAAACCTTGCAGTGATCAGAGACAAGGGTTTTCTTTGAGGAAAATTCCCCTCATATGATCAAGATCTCCCGACAGTGTGTGCAAGTCCTGGTTATAAGGAGGAACCTTGAGTTCCTAAACCGGGCCTGGTCTTGAGGGACTCAGTGTCGCCGTGTCACACGGACGGTGGACCCGTCCCTCGTCAGATAGGGTGGTCATGAGTGGCTGCTTGGCCTGTGGTCAACCACCAGGAGGTCTTCGTTCACGCCCCTTAAACAAGCTGGCGCGCCAGATTCTGGTTGGGTCTCAGGGCAGGCTCCTTTCGTTGAAAGCAGTCTATGTCCCGGGGCACTTAAATATGGGAGCTGATATCCTGTCGAGACAGGGGCTGAGGCCCGGGGAGTGGATATTGCATCCAGATGTCGTGCAGTGAATCTGGACAATCTTCTACAGAGCCGAGAAGACTTGTTGCAACTCAAGAGAATGCACAATGTCCCCTCTGGTTTCTCTTCTCAGTGATTTTATAACGAAACTACCCTTTTCACATTAATAATTTCTCTCACTGAAAAGGCTTGACAAAGGTTTAATCTGCCATCAATATTGGTTTGGTTCAGTTCAATAATAACTTGTCATTGATTCGATTGCTTGATTATTATCAACTACAATAGCTTGGGACTTTTGCATTCAGAACTTGAAATTTTAATATCATTTACTAAGTGAGATTACATTTCCTTTTATTGACATAGCAACAGCATTTTCTGGTTGAGGTTTTGATAATTGTTCTGCAACTCGAATGACAGTTTTATTGAATCTGAATCAACAGATGCCATTATTGTTTTGAAATTTTAATTTCACTGGCCGAGTAAATTTAATTATAATCGCATTCACAATTTAAATAACAACTTTGAATTTTTAATCTTTAAACCACAGTTATTGATTGGAAATTCTAATCTCCACTATAGCTATTTAGAGGTCAACAACCCTATGCAAAGGCTATTTGCTGACGTCATTTGATTGTGATTGCTTTTATAATTTTAACAATGCCAAATTAAAACTTTAATCATTAACTTCCGTTGGTGATTCAAAGTTTTAATCTTCAAACTTTTTAGGATATTTAATGATTACAGTAATCCCGATTACTCAAAAACTTCTGGTAACACCCTTCCAGAATAATTAATCATTAATTAATCAAACTAATTGAAAATTAGTTACACTAAATAATAAACCCTCATTGCCTTGACTCAACACACACTCTCTCCCTCTCTCTCTCCGCTGTCCTTCTTCTGTTTGCTGCTGCTGCGTCTGGAATTCGCCTGTGAGGAACACGAAGCAAAGAGCTTAGTTTGAAACTTGTATTGTTATTGGCTGAACTTGACGACTGTGTTTCAAAACTGTACAGGCTCACAAACCTTCCCTTCTCAGTGTGAATAACCCCACCAGCTAAAAGCAGGCCCACAGACACCCGAAGCACCGGCAGAGACAAATAAGCATCCCTAGAACACAAGCCGTCGTGGTACCGAGCCAATCTGAATCTATTAACGAAACCAACACGGCCACTGTTATTGTTTCCTTCACCCAGAAGGAAATTTGAATAACAGTCGCGGTCCTTGGTGTTCCAAAATACCCATTCAGTGACCCTTTACCAAAGAGGCTTGACCCACCGTGGTGCTAGGAAGAGTGTTCTCTCTCTCTCTTCTCTCTCCCTCTCTCCTATATTTTGCAGGTAGCTCCAACCTTTCTTCGTAAACAAAAAAAAAAGAAGGAAGGAAGGACCGCCTCCCGCAGAAGTCCGAAGGCAGCCAGCCACCTTCGGCTCCCTGTTTCTTTTGTGTTCTCTTTCTCTCCGTGTTCTCTACCTGTCTCCCTGTTTGTGTTCTCTGATTGTCTCCCCAGAAAGCCAGTTAGAAGCACATCCACCAGAGGACCGCAGTTGCAGAGAACCACGCCCACCGGCACACCACACACCAACACTACACCACACTCAACACCGCACCCTTACACCTGTCTTGTTTGTTTTGTTGTTTGTTTTTGTTCTCTTCCAGGTCTGTGTCAGTCACGTTTCTAACTCCCCCCCTCACCACATCGCAATATGTCTCGAACAACAGACTACGCCACTCACTGGGAGGACCTAGAAACCTGGCTAACTGTAGCAACAAGCAGCCTCCTACCCCAGGCTGCAGAGACATTACAGAACCTGACACAAGACCAACTGGATGACAAAATAACCAACCACATGCAACAGGACCCAAGTCAAAGTTTCAGCCACAAAGAGCTTGCCAAAGTGACCAGCTCCTTAAACCACATACTCATCGCTTCCCTCAAACTGAGTGACAGGCACACCGCCCATCTCCAACAGGAGCTGACGCGCTCACAGCGACGCGTCGAACAGCTTGAACTGGAGGCTCAGGATCAACCGGAAAAATCGGATGACGTGGAAAAGGATGCAGAGGAGGTCATCACGCTAAGGAGGACTTTGACTGCCACTACGCAGGAAATGAAACGAATGGAAGGAGACTATAATGATGCCGCTGAGAAACTACAGTATGCTGAGCAGCTACTGGACAAGGCAAAGACAGACCTCCGAGACAAAACCAGCAAAATCAAGGCGCTCGAAGCTCACCTGAACGAATCACGGAACGAGATCAGCCGCCTAGCACAACAGCTGGACTACGTCAAAGAGGAATCTGACAGTGTCAAAGAGGAACTTCGACACGCCTATGAACTGCGGCAAGAGTCACCACGAACACAAAGGGTGCCAAGCTCACCACCGGCGAGCAGAACCGGGTCCCCGGTTCCCAAACTGACACACGATCAAAGCGGAAAGGGGGTGAAGCCTAAACAGACAGAGGCTCCCTCCGATGAACTCCACCGCCAGAGATCATCACACGGGCTGGACCTCAAAGACCTTGACAAAATCGCCCGAAACATCACAAAGTTCACTCCAGGCACGTCAAACAGCCCCGACGTGCAAACCTATCTACAAGACGTCGATTTTCACCTGGAGGTGAGACCGAACGTCACAGATAAAGACAGACTGTATTTGCTCAGGGCAACATCTAGCCCTGAGGTGCGCAGCTTCCTTGACCGGCAGCCTGCGTACACAAAGACTGACTACCACCTGCTCCGAGAGGCCCTCATCCACGAATTCGCCAACCCTGAGTCAGAACAAGGACTGGTAGCCGCCCTGGAGACGAGACAAGGACGTCAGGAATCTCCCCAGGCCTACTACAACCGACTCAGACGGGCGTACTTCGGAACTCGCAATGAGCAGGACATGGAACAAGACTTTAACTTTAAGACTCTCTTCTTGCGGAACCTGCACCCCGGTGTAAGCCATCACCTGGGCGTGTTAGCGTGTCCCCGCACCATGAACATTCAACAGCTGCGAGACCTGGCACAAAAGGCCTATGGCAAGCAAAAGATGTCTACAGAAAAGAGCGCTAAAACTCCAGCCATTCTCGACATCAACACGCAAAGCCACGGACTGGCACTAGAGGGCGCTCGACATGAAAGTAGCAAGCCATCACCCAGAGACTCGAATGCATCATGGCCCAGCAAAGAAAGAGACTCCCACACAGATACTCGTCCCAAGCAGAGAAACGGCCGCTGGGAAGAACCACGTGGACGACGACACTCCCCCGAACGTCACTGGGAAAAGTCATGGAACCGACCAAGACCCCAGGAAGGTTCATGGGACAGAGCGTGGAATCAGTCAACCCCATCTGGAAACAAAAGGGGGAAGGGCTCATGGGAACCCAACGACAACTCCAGGGGTAAGCAACAAACACACCCCGGGGCCACAAGCCCGAGAAGTCGACGAAAGAACTCCCAAAGACTTGAAAGAGCTCAATCTGAACACGCGCCTGACAAAGGCAAAACATCACTAGACTTCGACTCACAAGAACTGCTAAAGTTGATGATGAAAGAATTCTTCCAACGAAGAGAGGAGGATCGGAAATGGGAAAAGAAAGAGAAGCCCGATTCGGCCTGACTGACCGTCGGACAAGAGAGCAGCGACCACCTGTCACAGCAGAGCACAGAAAGCAGCACTTCACCTCCACAGAGAACCATAACAGCCATAACGTCAGAGGGACAAGAAATCCTATCTGAAAACATCACAACAGAGTTAAACACAAACTCAAACACAGATGCTTCTGATCCCTGCAGCATCCAGCAAACACCTGCTGCCGAACCCTCTCGGGTACCAGAAAGTGCTGTCTTGGTCGTCTGCCACTCCTCCGAAGAACCTCAGTTCAGCCCTGACATCCTCCCTCTCTCATCCCAAACTCCAGTCCCGCAACTCCTGGGAAACCTCATAGAGAAAGGTATCGCAAAGAAATTCTACCTCTCTATCATCATCGAACGCCACATTAAAGTCGAAGCTCTCCTCGACACGGGAGCCGACATCACCCTGATGTCATCAGAACTTCTGGAGGAGATCAAAGAAAGAACCCAGAAGCTTCAGGGCCCGCTCAGACTTCAAAGGTGTGAGTTAAACCTCCAAGCATACTCTCACACGGGCCTCCAACTAAAACAGGTTGCCCCTATCCACCTGACAGTGGGACCGATGGACCTTGTTCACCCAATATATGTCTCTCCACTAAAGACATATCCACTTCTCATTGGAAAGGACCTGCTGAATCGCTTTGAGCCACTAATAGACTTTAAGCATCACAAGATCTGGACACAAGTCCGGGAACCTCTGCCTTTCCAGTCAGTAAGCCGCAACGAGTCGCAGTGTCAAACAACAGACACCGCCCCCTCCTCACTGACTGGCAACGCACAGCCAAAGCCAAGTTCAAGCAGCAAGACCCAAGACCCTTTCCTCTGCTCTCTGCAAGCGTCTGACCCAGATTCAGGCTCCTTCCAGGTCATGACCCCCATAAATGTCCAAGACACACAAGTATCCGATGTGACACTAGCACTGTGGGCAGAAAACTCGGCCATCAGCCTAAAGCTCTTCCAAGTGCTACAACAGAAACATCCGAACTTGCCGCATGTCTCCAAACACAGCCGCTTTCCCCTAAGCCCATGTGCAACAAACATGGCCACATCCAAAGTCACCTGCGCTGTGGACATAAGATGGAACAGCAGACAACTGAGCCACTACTTC
>JAUCMT010000001.1:239406-251455 GCA_032357475.1 Enteromius thamalakanensis
AATGTTCAGTGCTTTGCTACAATCTGTATTGTTAAAAGCGCTATATAAATAAAAGTGACTTGACTTGACTTGACATAATTAAGCCCCCCTTCTTGTCCGCTTCATTTAGGAGAGTCCGCCCATCCCCTCCCCTCTTCTCTCCGCTCCCTCAGCTTCTGTGCGGCTCCCTTTCAGCAGCAGGGGGCGACGGCACAGCACAGGTATGATAGATAATAGAAAACCGCTTAGCTGCACAGATTATTATTTTTCCTCTAAGTTCGTGTGCCGCCCCCCACGTGACAAGAAAAAATGCCACCCCCGGCGGCCGCCCTGTCGGTAAAATGCCATTAAACACGTAATATCATCTTTATATTTTTTTCTACATTTGTTATTAAAGTATAAGTATTATAGTATAAATATATCAATATGCAGTTAAATGCAATTAGTTACATAAAATGTGAGAATAATTAATTTTTATTTGAATCAGTTCACAGCCAGCACTAATGTTAACCTTTTTAGATGTTGGTGTTGACAATATTAGTTAATTTTATTGCTGAATATGCAATTAATTTAAATGTTAAATTTTATAGGCCCCTCAGAAAGAGATTGGGATGTCCGCCCACCCCCTTGGCCCCCTTCAAAATTTTAATTTGATAATTCGCCCATCAAATGAAACTAATTGAATTGCCCTGTAAAATCAAGGCTGGCATCTGCCTCAGGCCCTCGTCATGGCGCACTGCCAGTAAGAGCTAGAACTAACCATCTTATGGACCCCCTCAGGGGTGACACGTGTCTCAGTCTCCATGTCTTGTTTCTCGGGGACTGAGTGTCTAGGGCACTGGGGAGAGACAGGCACTGTGTAATGTAGTGTAATACCTCTTTAACAAAAAGGGATTTTTGGGAACAGAGTGTACGCAGCATCATTTGCTCACAGTCAGGGCAATCAGCCCCCTCACTCAATGGAGCCATTTCTAACTTAAGAAATGAAACACATTTGCAATGCAGAATGTGCCTTTTCATTGTGTTACAAGTAGTGGTGGGCCGTTATCTGCGTTAATGTGCTGCGATAATGCGAGACACTTATCACTTATTAATCTATTCACAAAGTTGGGCTGGGAGCTGGATAACACGCTATGTATGCACGCATTAAAATAGTCATTCAGATTGATTACAATTAGTATAATCACAAATACCATGGTGAATAGAGAAAAAATCGATGCAACGCTGTTTTATTTATTTTAACGATTCTGAATATTTCATAATCAATGTTTTTCGCCACATATGGCACATGTGCGTGCTCGAGACGCACCGGGTTTCATTGCACAGAATTTGCACTGAGACACATGCACGTTGCTTGACAGTGTGTCAAGTGTGTCATCCGCCGCGTTCTACTTTATATATGTTTTTTATATACCGTTTGGAATGCATTGGTATTAAATGCAATAATAGGGCTTTACTTTTAGTCATTATTTTAGGCAGCACACATATTCTGAATTCAAATGAGCCATTTTAATATAGATTAATCTAGATTAAAAATAAAAAAAATGGATCTATGCCCAACCCTAGTTTCAAGTTTTGGCCCCAGAAAGTCATGTTTGCCTCATATCATGAGGAACTGCACTGTATGATACTACATCCTAACTGGTTTAAAATGGCTTCCAAATAGCTGTACACTGTAGTGACCACTGTGCATCAGAGGGCTAGAGTATGATTTAGACAATGAGTAGGTTCTGACACATGTTGTCTAACTTCAATAGAGGTTAGAATGTCTATGAATGCTGATCCTAATGCATTGTTTTCATTATCAACATGGATATTACAATTGCCAACAATTAAGACTTTATCTGCAGCTCTAACTCAGACAGAAAGTCAGCAAATTCTTTAATACAGTCTGTGTGGTGCCCTGGTGGGTCTGTATACAGTAGCCAGTACAAACATCAAGGGGGATTTAACACTAACACACCAATAAAGTAATGTTAAAACAGAAATAGTGACAGATATATATGATTTATAATTATAAGGTCAATTGTGAACATATGTGAAAAAAGCATTCATATTTGTTGAGATAATGTTTAAAGACACTCTTCTACTTCAGCGTATTACAAATGTTCTAATTAAGTGCGTAAATGGTCACTCCCTCCTCTCAACTTACAGCATAATTAAAATCACGAGAATGTGTCTATTTTTTTTTTTTTTTTTCGTAAAGTGTGGAAGGGTTTATGTCTGGAATTTGTGTTTTCTTCATTCAGAGGGGCAAAACCAAATGTGGTGTCTATTTCCATGATTTGATGAATAAAATTTGCCTATATATTATGTGCCTTGCTGATTTAATTTCCTTTACGATATTCTCATACCTGTGGCCTAGTTTTATTCTTTACATATTTTGCAAGTGTAGCTATTATCATACAATGTATTTATAATCTGAGTTCTCTCTTTTCTTAAATCATTCTTCTACAGTTAAGATCAGCTAAATAGTGTAAGACATACAGAATACGCTTGAGAATGTGAGGGTGAAGGACATTTTTGCAGTGATTCAATTAGTTGGGTAATTTCTAAGGACACAGACTTATGTTGTTGTTGTCCCTCCCTGCTCCCTGATGCTGCCCTGTAGTGTTCAATCTAATTTTTTTTACCTCGTGGATTTAGTGAAGCATGTTAACTGCTAGAGAGGAGAAAAGTACACTGTTTTCAGGATGATTTTAGGTAAGCATCTGCAAGACGAATTACTACTTTTATCTCATCCCTTACTTTACATGTTTATATTTTTTTAGGATTTGCACTGCTGTTTGTTCTCACGGATGTAACAGCAGAGTTTGGGACCACACCAAATCTTAAACAGGTTGTTATTGGACGGTGTTTTGAATATGTAGCCCTGGCTAATCTCAATCCTAGGTAAGATCTTTAGGTCTATAAGCATTTAAATGCTAATACTGTTCATTTTAACACTGTGTCTTGTACATTTGAAATTACTACTCATGTAGTCAGTCTCTCACATGATTTCACAAAATTGTTTAGAGAAACATGCCAGATCTGTATCTGTCTCATTACTTCCACTTTCATTATCTAATATTGCACTAAGTCTACTAATAAATGCAAACTGGAGAAATGTTTTACTTTGTTGTCTAAAAGGTACAATTGTGAGAAGATATGGCAGGAGTTTGAAAAGGCTGTGGTTAGGAGATCACCCTGTGATGTGAGAGTTAAAGATTACCAAAAAATGTTCCAGGTCATCACTCAGACTTTACCATGTGGCAAGGTGATTCCATCCACGTTTTCAAAACAACTCAACAACAGTAAAGAAAGTTTTTCGTATTTATTCAATGGGGAATAAGGAATAGTTAACTCAAAAATGAAAATTACGCCATAAACTACTCACCCCAAAGCCATGCTAGTACCTAGTGCCTAGTCTCGGCTTCTTGTCAGAGCTAGTTGCACTAGATGTTTTAGTTCTCTTCAAATTCAGTTTTTTTTCTCTTCGCTCTCTCGCTGCCATTAGAAGGTGAACTGTTTTTTTTGCAGTTTTCAAGGCCATGGCCAACCTGCACCAGAGCACATTTCTGTTTGTTCGTTTATGGTTCTTTTGTTTACAGTGAACAAATTTTAGAGATCAAATTGGTTTTCTTCTCAAAAAAAAAAAAATTCTTCTGATAATAATTTATAAAATTTTTAAAAATCATTTCCCACTATCCCTCACATCCACTGGCTCTGTTTTTTAAGCCCACATGCAGTTCCACTTCAGTTGGGAAAAAGTTCTGATACGATTTTAATAGGATTGTTTCTTTCTTTTCTTTTTTTATGTTTCAAAAAGTTTTAGTTTTACCATAGGTGTGTAGACTTTTTATGTGTAGTATATGTAGTGGCTTTTTTTAACTGATTGTAGTCTTTTGAGAAAATGTAACTACTTTGCAGTTTTGTGTGAACTCTTAAAATGGTTGCTTGTGGAGGTGTATGATTTGCATGAAAAAAGTCAGCATGGACAGGTTGTACAAATTCATACAACAAATCAAAATAATTGCAACAAATCAAAATAATTGCAAATAGTTTGTTAAACTGACTAGATTTCTCTTGGATTTGATTTAATTTTCAAAAATCTCATAATTTTAAAGTTGCTTTTCTGGAGTAAGACGAGAGACGTCATGCACAGCTATGTAACCATCACAGGATCTTTCTGGACATTAGAAGACACGCTGCTGGGATTCATGTTCAATGATCTGATCTGGTGTGGACAGCAGGAGAAAGAGAGAGGTACCTCCAAAAGAAGTGCAATTACTTCTTTATTGATTGATAAAAAACATTTAATGCTTGAATACATTTTAGAGATATAAATCATTTATAGGCAACTAAAGCATTTTTGTCTTTGTCTGCCCTAAGGTTTTGACTATCAGTCCTGTCCAAAATGGTCAACTTGTTTAAACCATCCTATGTATTCACTTTGGAAACACGCTTCTCAGAATGTAAGACTTATTTATTCCATATTCAACAGCAGTGTTGTCTAAATTGTAATTCTATTTTTTATGCATATAATCGGTTTAAATATGTCTTTGCAGTTTGCTATGGCTGCATGTGGAAATATTACAGTTTTGCTAAATGGATCAGTTCATCATGCTTTCAACAAAGAAAGGTGTGTATGCTTAATTTATATATGCTTGCTAGCCGTAATGTGAAAAATGATGAGAATGGTTTTGGTCTTTTGAGTGTTTAAATTAATTTGATTTTACATTTTAAGATGTCCTTAGTAAAAACTGAGATATATCCCTAAACTGAATTGCTTACCAAAAAAAAAGAGAAATTTTTTCACTTTTTCAGTAACCCAGTATGTGTAAAGATCCCAGCCAGAAGTACCGTCAAGCCCCACCAGAGAGCACTCTTACCATTATGTTTCACTTCGAAATCTCAGTTGTTTACTGGACTCAATTCCCCATAACCCACCTCTTCTCCACAGCTGTTACTCAATATTCACGCCCCCTTAACTCATTAGTGGAGTTAAGATAAAAGCACATCTCGTAAGCCAGGAGATTGCAAAGTGTTTGGTTTGCTATGGCTATCAGCTCTGAACTTTTACCCGTGTTTGATTTTCTGTGTTTGACCTTGTACTGATTTGCCCTCAGCATGGTTGATGTCTGAAATATGTGTGATATAGAGCAATATTTGACTGTAAGTCAAGTTGGCTGAGAAATTATATAGCAAATAAGCTACAGGGGAAATGTCTATTATTAATTATAACTGGTTCAAATAAATTAAAAATAGGGATATCAAGCCGATCTCAAGGATCGGTATCAGGGTTAATCAAACTTTTTTTTAACTTTTTTGTATCGGCTTTTCTTAAGCCCACTCCTTATTTTATGTCAGATCTCATGCCAGTGATGGGGAGTAGGTGGCAGTATTTATTTTCCAGTATATTTGCCAACTTAAAGTGCCCCTATTATGCAAGGTAATGAATGGTTCATATTTTGGTTTTTGGAGAGAAAGCTAAAAAAGAAGCTAACATGCATGCAAGGTCAAAAAGCTTTATTTTTTTAATGCTCTAAAAGTGGCACCTAGTGGCAGAGATATTTAGCATTTTTATTTAGAAAAAAAAAGCTTTACCATACTGCCAACCCACTTTATGCAGACCTGGAAATGTTAATGCTTAGGATTCGTTTTAAAAACAACTTGTTTCAATAATTCAGAGTCGACTCTTTCTTTTGAGAGACAACAACTTTGTACATGATGCATGTCAAACAGATTTAAAATCTGACTTCTATCTTCCACTTACTGTCATCCACTGCTGTAGACACCACTGGCGTCACGCCGTTGCAAAACTCGAGAGCTTGCTAAAATTTTTAATGTGAGAACATGTCATATTAATATTTGTATTTGTAAGCTGAAATTTACACTCACAGCTCTGGGGCTCGTTCTTCGTACCTCACTAACTCAGTTAGCTGGATTTGATTGTTGTGGATTTGTCCTGATCTTGGATTGTTTCGTTCTTTGACGCTCATCAGGGACTTGCTGTCATAGCAACAGGTCCGTGAACTTGAACCTGCTCAGGAGCAGGCTTATTTTATGTAAAGAGGATTTAGGCTGCGCTCCTGGCGGGTTATGATTGGTTGAAATGGAGCGATCACACCTGATCTTTTTTTCTATTGCGTGGCGCACTATAACGAATCAAATGGAAGACATAAAAATATGACCCCACGAATATTACACTCGATATAATTTCTAAGTATGTGAGCTGATGTTAAAAGTTGTTCCTGTTCAGTCTTTTAATAAATATCATATTCTTGATATTAATCGGTTTCCACGAGTTCTTAGATTACATACCAGTTACACGAAGAGTTCACTCGGACGCAACAATATTGAAACATGCCTAAATGAATTTAATCTAAATTAATCTAGTTTTATTTTTAATTTAGTTTTAATCTTAATCTAGTTTAAACGCCGTCGTAGTAATTCTCCAAAACCCTCTAATAAAAGCTCTTGCTCTGCTTGAGAAAAAGAACTGAGCTCGCTCTTTTGCCATTTCATCAACCAATCAAAGGCGCTGTGATCAGTGTTTCTAGTATCAATACATGTCGCCTTTTAAACAAACGCACGGGCGTGCAATAATACTAGACAACTCAATCCAGCTATACTAATCATCAACAGCAGGTGCATTCAGAGAACTGGATTAGTGAGCTCATAGTTAGCGCGATGATATCATCTTGGATGTCTCATTTGATTTTGGATGTTTTAAGCAATGTACGAAGAACGAACCCTAGATGTGAGAAGCTGAATCTCTCGATTTGCACACACAGATCAATGCACCCATGTTTTGAATTTGAAGTTGCATATTAATTGTTATAAATTTGTAAAATGTCATTCACATAAACAAAATGACAGACACAAACGTGTATCACAGCTCTTTTATTATTATTATTATTATTATTAAACATTTTATTGGGTTAAATTACTTATCAGTTATTCCTTGTCAGTAATGTACCTTTTTAAGTGCAACATTGTTTGATTATGCCCAAATGCACATTAAAAGCCAAAAAAAAACGACAACAACAAAAAAAAAAAGCAGTTGTGACCGGCAGTGCTCTGATTTTGAGCAACTAGATGGGTTAAATGGTTAACAGCCATAAAGGGCATCTAGCGGTTAAACCATGTCATTACATGAATTCGATCTTTCTGGCCACTAAATGCCTGTAATTTGCCTCTTTGCACTGGAATTTAAAAAAAATCTCTATTTTAACCCTAAATGCTACACTAATTGTAATATAAATAATAAGCATATATTTTAAATGATCATAATTAGTGCTCATATTATTTAGTATCAAAATCTCTTTAGATTAAGTAAACAAAACTGAGCAATAATACTAAACGTCACAATGAATGCAGTGCCTTAAAATCCTGTAAAAGCTAAGTATATTCAATGAAAACAAATAACTTATACATCTGCATTTTAAAAAAAGTCTCTTTCTGCAGGTTAAGTTGCGATGGCCGGCGTTGTTCATTGGTCAGATATCTACAAATTAAATCAATGTGTGCACTTTAGGATGGGTTAAATGCAGAGCACAAATTCCAAGTATGGGTCACCATACCTGGCCATAGGTCACTTCACCTTTAGCATCTTCTTGGTGTATGCAGCCTGATCTGTATTTACTGGTAAAACTGTAGTCAAAAAACAAATGACCTATTTCTCTTGCTGCCATTAATATAGTACGGCCCCAAGTACATCCTATGACGCATCACAATGATAAATGGTGAAGTACAGGGGTAACACATCTCTGACATCACAGAGATGCTCCTCAAATGGCTTACTGTGTAGTAGGTTATGGTTGCTTGGAAAGCCTGCGATCAGACGCAGAGGTTGTTTTGGTTCTTCTTGATAGGTGAGTTACACTGGACCCGATAAAGCAACCTTTGAAAATCATTTGAAATTGATGTAAGTGCGTCATAAATAGAACGCGTCTCAGTCTAAGCTTGAGGTGAGGGTCCACAGTCAGTTTTTGGATAATGCCTTGTTAACTGTTGGCTCTTTGTTTCCTGTGGGTGTCGCTATGGAATAACGCAAGACCACGTCCTATAGTGAAATGGCAGACACACCAGAGCTGTCTCACAATCATGTCTTATGAGTGTCTTATGAACTCTCATCCTGTCTAGTCACCATGAATCTAGGACATGCACAAAACTGTTAGCCTACACTTCAAAAATAGTTTGTTGTGAAGGAGAGATTAAGTTTGTGAAATATTTCCAAAAGCAAACTGACAGGTAATACAGGTGCACAATTCCTGTCAAAAAACTACATAAAGATGTCAATAGAATATGTTCTATTTTGACTGATGTTGCTGTAAGTTCTTTATAGGACATAGGCTGCGTGACAGAATAGGAATGAAGCAGTTTTTTTTCGGCAGCAGTCATGCAACAAACCCGCTCAATGTTTGCCACGCAGGCTGTCATGCTGCAGTTGAAAATGTCAGGTGTTAGGCATGCAGAGGAATTTTAAGTCTCCATTTAAACTAGTGCGTTTTAGGTTTAAAACAGCATTTTAGAATGAAAACGATCCGCATTTACATTATAGATTATAGATAGATTCCCCATTATTTAAATCATAATAAAATTCTTGGAGCGGTTAAATGAGGAATCTACAAACACTTATCTATGAGTACAACGAGCATGGTGTTATTGTTTACACGGTCATCAAGGATACGCAGAGAGAATGTGGGCCATATATATTGTAAATACTGGCTAGAATGGTGAAAACAAGACCCGGAGGGTGGATTTATTTGATTTATTTATCTATTTGACAGTGCAGGTAAGTGAACATTACTTTAGCGGTGACTGTGCTCTGCACGAATAAGGTCCCTATTGCCTTTCCCTCAGGTCACGGTGGTCAGTGCTCCTTAGTGGCCCGGGCGTCTTGTTCATGGCGTCTCGTCTGTGGAAAAGACAAAGGTAAGTCACTCATCTGCAATGGAGTCATAGCTTGTTTACTTCCTGGTTTGGTGTTCCTTTTATATGCATCCGGCCGTGAACGCTTGGCCCGGGGTGACGAATTCGAGGTGCCGATCCCTCTGTTCCCAGGGTAATGCTGATCCTTTCCCACCAACCAACGTTGCCGGCTGCTTTTCCCAGGCCTCCTTGGCCACATCCAGGGGCTGACGTCAGCTCGAAGGGTGTGAAACCTGTTGAATCTTGGGGCACCTCTCTCATTCCGAAGAGAACATACGGCAAGAGCTGATCCTAGTCCTCGTGATCGTTGGACCCCACCCGCCGGAGCATCTGTTTGAGGGTTTCATTAAAATGTCCGACCAAATTCATCAGTCTGTGGGTGATAAACGGAGGTATGTATCTGTCTCACTTTCAGCAGCCGGCAGAGGTCACCCATTAGCTGGGACATGAACGCTGTTCGCTGGTTACTGTCTGGTATCCATAGCGAGGAGGAACAGCTCCTGAGCGTTGGCCTTTGAGGTAGCTTTTCGCAGGGGAATGGCCTCCGGATACCGAGTTGCGTAGTCGGCGATCACCAGGATGTGCTCGTGGCCCCTACAGGACTTCGGCAGCGGCCCTACGAGATCCATCCCGATCCACCCTGATGATAGTTAGTGGAATGCGAGTGCTGGGTGGAGGTTTGTTCGGCGAGTTGAGTTGGGCAGCTCTGACAGAACTGCTTAACCTCAGCTTCCAGGCCCGGCCAATGGAAACGATCCCTTATACGTTGCACAGTGTTCTGAGCCCCCAGATGTCTGGCCATGGGGTGTAAATTTGGGTAAGAGGCGAGCTGCGGCCGTAGTCCCTGCGTAGTACGGGCCGCCGAAAACCGGAGCTCAGCCATTCATTCCTCCATAAACTCTGTTTTGTTCTGTTTACTATGAAATGCAACCCCAATATTATCAAACTAAAATGGGGTCTGCAGTGTTTTCAAAAGTCTCAAAAATGGTGGAAAATGGTGTAAATAATAGCATGTGCACACATAGACATCAAAGGGGGCTTGAGCACCTGCCCTTTTTGTTCCTGGAGAGAAAGTGCCCTTTTTTCTAGGGTGATTTATTATTTTTTTTAGTAATATAATAATATATATTTCTGTTTCCCTGTCTTCCCTGTCAAACAAATATATTTATTGAAATATAGTTTATCTTAATATCGGGTCAGGAGATCTGAAGCGCACATCATATACACACACACCTGCATGCAGCAGCAGCCCCTTTCCTCCTGGATGCCCCAAGTGCCCTTTTCTTGTGGTTTGTTTTTGGGTTTTTTTGTGAATGTGTTTGTGTGTATGGAGCCCTGTCTTTGCCACATAATAATAAAATGTAACTATTGATCTCAATTTTGCTAACCAATGATTTAACCAATGATCGCCCGTGAGGGCAGAGCGCGCTTGTTACCAGCCGGGTACAAACTTCTGCGGCATCATGGGTGTTTATTTAGAGTTTACTTATTTTTTGTGTCATTTAAGCAAGACAGTTTAGTTTTTGTATTAGTGATGTTATGTGTGTTTATGTTCAAGTTAGATTGTTTTTTTCATTTGCAGCCCTTTTATATAAAAGTGTACAGTTACCGTCATTCATTTGCTACACATTACATATATGATTCTTCATAAATGTGGATTACTGTTTATAAGCCTACTATTTGCCCTCTTTTTAAACTTTGAGCCCCTGCCCTGTTAAACGTCTCTGCACGGCCCTGGCCATAACCGTAGCAGTTTTAAACTAAAACACACTAGTGTAAACAGGGTCTAAATTTGAGCAAGTGTAAGATATTAAGGGGGTTATTAATAAATAAATTTATTAATCCACCTTTTGTGGAATCTTACGTTTAATTTCTTTGTTTATTTAGCTCTTTGGTTAATGTACGTAAATGAATCTCCAGATATAGTAATCCGGAATTTTAAATAGGAAATACACTATTGTCCAATACGTCCAGCGTTTAGCACAATAAGTATATTTTAAACAGTTTGCCTGACACGTGATCAGCGAATCAGAACAAAGTTTAGTGTTTTAAGTCTAAGCTCGGTAGCTCGAATCTAAGCAATGTTTGACCTTTCCAAGACACAATACACAAAGCAGATGTTTTAATAATGAGAATACACTTTTATTACTGGAACTATTCTACTGTACAAACACTAAACCTAGGATTACGTAAACAAACAAACACGCATTCACACACACATTCATACTACTGTCTAAGGATGTAAAGTTATGAGTTTTGCTGAAATTCAAAACACTTGCTGCTAGTTCTAGAACCATAACCCGTGAGGAACCAACCATGAGAAGTTTAGCTTATAGAATAAGTTTGCATCATTCAGCGAGTAACGGAACTGTTGTGTTTACCGGTCTCTCAGCTGATGCGTTGTCTGTAGCGATTCTCTGCCCTCTGATTGGCGGTTTGGTTCTCTGATGGCAATGCGGTCGCTTGCTGATAGGCTCTTAGCGTTTGTTGCAAGTTGATGTTGAAAGCTTCAGCGGTTGAGTTGAATTACTGAGGATGATGTCTGAAGAGAGACGCGGAACGGAGTACGGCAGAGTTTCTTCTCTGAGTTCTCCTCTGGGTTCGCCGTTGGTTGCCGCGGTCGCTTCTCCTTGATGCGTTGGATGAATGGTGGTCTTTGTGGGAAAGATCACCAAGATGTTTCTTTCACATCTTTCCAAAAGGCTTTAAGCACATGTCCATCCAAGCACGAACGATGTTTTCCAAGCGCACCTCCAAGCACCTTCCAAGCACACTTGTTGAGCCTGCGCAATGTGTTTTAAGCGTGGAGTTCTGTCCCGCCCCCAAGGGAGGAACAGCCAATCGGTCCGATGCTGTAAGGAGGGTCTTCACCCTGAGTGGTCCCTTGTGGTGAATACATTAACATACATTCGACACCAAGGAACGTAAAGGCGTGTCTCAAGTTTGGGAATAAACTTTATGAAGCCTTATAACTTCTTCCTAATTAAAGATATCGAATACCCATAACCACAGATGAATTCTCCGTATTAACAGCTACCTTTCCATGTCAAGCATGCCTAGCTGTCTCTAGCTATTCGTTCGTTCTCCATTCATTCATCATAGGAATACACAGATACACATTAAATGATAACAGCGCAGAACTCATGAATGAAAT
>JAUCMT010000001.1:255982-275874 GCA_032357475.1 Enteromius thamalakanensis
CTTGGAACCTCGCCGGAGGTGGTACGAAAAAAAGTACCTGGAAGCCGGTACAGGTACAACTTTTACACAGTGGAAAAACAAACAGAGCCGAGTCGAGCCGAAGCGAGCTGGTACTGTGTAGTGGAAAAGCGCCATTACAGCCATATCTTCAGTTGAGGCCAAAATAATGAGATTATTGTCTTTTTATATCTGAATAATCCACACAATTATTTACTGTAATTGAAGCTATATTAAAGTTAGTTTACAGCTGCAGTTTAATTAGTTTCATAATTTATTTGCACACAAGACTGCAACATCAGCACCATTTTCCTGTTTATTCCTGTGACGCTACTTTGAAAGAATTGAATTCTTTATATAAATAAATGTGACTTGACTTGAGCCGAAGATTGGAAGATGGTTCACCCAAAAATGAAAATTTTGTCAGCATTTGCAATGCTATGGCAACCTACATGGTTGCTATGGAAACCTGTTTCTGCCACTGAATAAAAACTAAAAAAAGGTCATTGCAACTTTACATCCCTCAATTCTGACTTTATATCACACAATTGTAACTTTAAATCTCTTAATTCTGACTTAGTCTCACAATTCTGATGTTTTTTCTCAGACTTACTCAGTGAGATATAAAGTCACTGGAGTAAACTATGGAAAAAGGGGTGATCTGTCCCTTTAAGCATACACCTAGCAAACGCATAGCAACATGCAAAAAACTTTTCAGAGCAACATTTAAGCATTGGTGGAGGGTTTATTAAAAAACTATTTAGCTTTACATTTGATTGATGTTTAGTTATTTGTCTATAAAGTATTTTGCGTTCGATGAGAAGTCAGTGTCATGATTTCATTCTCTTGACATTAGCATCATGAAGTGAATGCATCGTTTTAATTGACGCCATCAAGATTTTGCTGTCTTTCAAACAGGATGTTCTTGTTGATGTTGTATGTTCCAGTCTGTGTAATTGTTTAAGATGTGTATACACAGTATACACACTCGACGTCAAAGCGCTCATTTTTCTTTCATGCATGGCCTTGCAGAGCCACCGTCCCGCTGCAGGAGTCCGTTCAGTTCATGTGTGTAATGCTACCCTGCTCCTGCAGGCTCTTGGTGCCGATCCGGTCCAGGCTCCGGCTTAGGGTACCATTGATTTCCCAGCACCGGCTGGATGGCCCGCGCCAGATAAGAAGAAAGCGGATGGAAACACCGTCTCTCTGTCGGCCCTCAGTCTGTCCCGCTCTGACAGCCGCTGTATCTCAGTCCAAATGATTACATGTGAAGCTATTTACTTCTTTTTTGCATCTCCCGTAAAGATGTCGTTTCAGAGTTTTAGTCCTTATATCCGTAATAATATGATACAGCGTTACATCTTTTGGAAACACAAGCAGGTTTATCTGTCAGTGTATTTTCAGCCGTATGAAGTTACCCATAAGCACCTGCAGAGGGTGTTGCAGTGTCACATGATACACTGTGCTGACACACGGCATCAGTTTCTTATTATCCACTGTTCCGGGATCAGCTGAACAGCAATCCCAGATGGGAATCATCATTGTTTTAGCATTAGAGATGACCTCAAACCAGATCAGATACTTCAACTCCCAGAACAATTAATTTTAATGATTTTTACTCAAATATTTGTATGAGGTTTTTTTTTAAAATAGATACTTTTATTCAGCAAGGATGTGTTAAATTGAACAGTAACAAAAGATAAACGATTTCTATTTCAAATAAGTTTCTATTCATTACATCATCCTGAAAAAGAAAATAATATTGGGCAGCACAATTATTTCAACATCGTCAATAATTTCTTGAGGAAGCAAATCAGCATGAAGACTGGAGTAATGATGCTAAAAAATCACAGTAATCAATTACATTTTCACACATATTTTCATAGAAAACAGGTATTTTAAATTGAAAAAATATTTCTCAATTTTTTACTGTATTTTAATTTAATTCAAATGTATTTGTATAGTGCTTTTCATTATGCATATAATTGCATAACACCAAAGTGTAATGTTTTACAGTATATGTAGTAGTAGCTTGTACTTGTAGATATGGCACATTTTTGATCAAAGAAATGCAACCAAAGGGGCCCAAGCGACTCTAAAACTGATGTTGATAAGTATAAAATGTTTCAAAGTTTAGTGCTGAACAACAGATTGCCTTGCATTAGTTTTCTGCAAAAAATCAATTTCAGTAATTGCATCTCATTTGTGGCAAACAAAAGGAAAGAAAACCACAAATCAGATGCCTTCTTTATCTCATTTGTCTCTCCTAGAGAGCGGTGGCAATACATGCTTCTCAGTTGTTTCTCTAAAAATCACACTGCTGTGCTCAGATATAGCAAGAATACCGTATGTAATCAGAAGTCTGAGCTAATATCAACATCTATTATATTATATCTATTTATTCCTTATTTAACATGCAGCATTTTATAATATTTGATGTTGAAAATGTTGCAGCCGTGATGGGCAAACACAACGCGACAATTAAAAAACTCGATGTCACGTTTAAAAAACTTGTTTAAAGCGGAACGAAAATGATCTGATTTTAAACAAAATCTCATTTTCCATTTCCAACGAGCTGAAACCCAAAGATCAACAGAGAGCGAGATGGAGTGAAACAATGTCTCTCTTGGCTCGTCCCCGGGGGAGAAGTGAGACCCTTTTAAGTGCTGTCTCTCTCTTCCTCCTGTCTTCCAGCCCTTCATCCTTCTCTCGGCTCGCTGACATCCTATCAGGCTCAGCGGCCCGGCAGTCGATAGCCCATTAGTAAATAAGGGATGCATAATTTATTAAATATGCTTCAGATACATATTTCAGCCTTGGGTTTCCAGTCATATCTCTTTGAGGAGTTTGGCTTTAATTAGGGTCTCCAGCAGGGGCGTCTCGCTCAAGTGTCTGTGAGTAACGGCACTCAGGACTGTCTCTGGTGACAAGGACGTTGAGAGGGAATGAGGGTGATTTGGTGGAGATTTGGCTGGTTGTCAGAGCGTCCTGTCGTTGGCAGCCTCTGGTAAAACCAGCGTATATTGGGTTTTGGATGCTGGGATGCTGCTGTCTGAACCAGATGTGTTAACTATGAGTTTGGTCACATTTCGCATAAATAAATACCATTTTTATATTCACATTTCTGTAATTGTTGTTTACAGTGTTTTTATTTTTATTTAAGTCAGCATAAATTAACATACATTTTTGCAATACAAAATTATTGTATTATGACACTTTAGTTTCACTAAAATATATACATCCTCCTTTTTTCAATTTACAATGTGTTGTATATTTTCACTTTACAGTAATGAGATCTGATAAGTATAATCTCACAATAAAAAATATGAATGAATTAGATTCACATTACTTTATTAGTGTAATGCTTTCCTATTGTAGTATTGTAGTTTTTCCAAATCAGAACCTGTTTTTAGTACAAACAAATTCTATCATTACCTATAAATGCTTTACAATATATATAAACAGTATACAGGGTTTCCCATAATGACAAACCTAGTGCCTATTTGGAATAAACGGACTGGCGAGCGCAGTGTCACCTCTCTCGGAGTCTACTCTGCAGTGAGCGGCAGAAGAATAGCTCTTTCAGTTGGACGTACCGCAGCAGGTTCGTCAATAATAAACAGCGTTTCCAAGCACCTATCGCTTATTGACTTGCAGTCTTATAGTCTTATAGTCGCATATAGTCTTATTAGTGTTAAGATTATTATTAAAATTAAGATAGATGTACATAGATTTCATTAGACGATGTCGCGATCAGGATTTAATGAGTGAGAGGGATTCCTGTGTAGAATTAATGGGCCCTGTTTACTATTTGTACTTGTTTTATGTATGACTACATTATTGGGCATTCAGTTGTATTACAGTATGCGACGGTTCATAGCATAACTGCCAAAACTCGTCTAAATTTGTGATTCACAAATAGGGAAGATCAGTTCTTTGTCGGCCGTCACTTTACACAGTTCCTGATTCAGGCCCCTCATTATCAGACCACACCGCCTTGCGTAACCTCTCTGACATCACCCACAAGTTTACGACTGAATGGAGCTGATTTACCAGCCGCATTCGGACTTAAAGTTGTAATACACACGTCTTTAAGAATGACCTTTTCTAGGAGTAATGTAGCATTGGGATGTTTGTGATTTAATGCTCATACATGAAAATCATCCTTAATATATTTGACAGTCCCAGCAGAAAAAAATGCTTCTATGCTTTTAAACCTATGTTTTTTTTTATCAAGTCATTTCATTATTTACACTACATTTTAATACTATAATTACATTAATAAGTACCATTTTGATAATAACATAAACAATTAATTGTACCCAGCATGTGTAGAGAGAGGGAGAAAAGAGGGAGAGAAAGCAGAGCACCATTAAAGAAAGGAAGCAGCAAAGAGACAGAGGCAACAGTTACAGACGTGGGACATTCATACTGACCAATCAGCAGATTACATCTTCACCCACAGTGCAAAAGGTGTGACTATTAGTAGACCCCTGATGCTCACACACGTTGATCACTATCATCACCCCTGTGCCAATAAGCCCTTCTGTTACTCAGGACATACTCTTACAAATTCCTAATAAGAACCTCTTTCTCATCTCTTTCTTATCTTTTTATAATCTGAAGAAACTTCTCTCACCACAAAGACGCTTTTGTGAGACAGAAATGTTCTTCAGATGTTGAAGGTTCTTTATGGAACCATTTAGACAAAACGGTTTTTCTATGGCCTCGAGAAGCACCTTTATTTTTAAGAGTGCAGGTTTGAGACAGAAAAGCAGATGTGTTTCATTACTTTTGAAACTACAGATTCAATGTTACTTTTTTATTATTCTAAGTGATCAGACTTCAGGATTGTCTCCTCCAGCTAAGAAGCAAGAACGTTTCTTTTCTGTGGTTGGTTGAAGCTGATATTTCCTCTTTATCTCTTAGAAGGCTGAATCTACCAGAGTTTTATTACTTCTTTATGTCATAATTATGAGATCTCACAATTTAGACTTTTTATCTTATGACTTTGTACCTCAAAATGTTAACTTGAAGAAAAAAAAAACAAGTAAAGATTATTTAGTCAAATTATAAGTCAAAATGATGACTAAACAGTACTAAATTATAAGATACAAGAACTATTAAGACGAAATGAATGAAATGAATTTAATAACATAATTATGAAATTATGCAATACTGTTATAATTAATACAGTTACTATTTACTATCATACTACATACTATTTATCTAATAATTATTACAGTATCTCATAATTATGATTTTTATAATGAAGTAGACATTGTTGAGCTCCATAAAAATGACCAGAAAGCAATAGTCAATACACAATAGTCAAAATACAAATAGAAATGATTTGAGTTGGCTGAAAATGTCCTTCCTTTCTACTCGCATGTGTTCTAACATGTTAACTCTGAAGTGTTTGAGCTTGGGAAAGAGATTTTCTGACAGATGACTGTTGCAGAAAGCCAACAATCTTCTCGTCAATCACACGCGTATGCATGGTTCATGTTCATATAATGTTACTTTTTGATTTAACAGCAAATATTTGGCATATGAAAAGACAGACCATAATTGCATAAATGTCTGAAGAACCCAGCCAAGATTCACAGAACATGCTCGTTTGATGCGATCGGGCCTTTGAGATGATTCCCAGTAATAATTTCTTTATTTTGTTAGGAAAAGTTGAGGTTTATGAGTCTATAACGGATATAAATTGCATTCAGTTTTATGAAATTGTGAGGTCTCAGAGGCTGGCTGCAGCTTTGCGCCTGCAAGCCACCGAGGAGCAGAAGGCAAGCAAATATTATCTTGAAATCCTCATGTTTCCCAGAAGCTCTCAGTCGAGTCGAGCAGTGAGAACGAGGAACACGTGCTTTCCATTTAAGCCCTTTCACCCCGGCATCAAAGATACGGCATATGCTGAAAGTGTAAACACAGAGGCCCAGCATCCCTCCAGCAGATCATGTGTCCCTCTCATCTCCTCTCATCTGTCTCAGCACCTTCGCACTGCTCTTTGCTGCCTAAATCTCTGCTAATGCTCTTTACAACTTTTAGAGGTGAAAGACGTGTAGTGTTAAGGTATAGTTCAGCCAAAAATAACAATTCTGCCATAGTTTACTCACGCTTGTGTTGTTCCAAACCAGCATGACTTACTTTCTCATGAAAGCACATTTCTGACAAATAAGAGCAAAAAGCCTTTTTTGGTAAATCCTAATTGTGATATAGTTATGTCGGCACTGTGAGATAAAAAGTCATAATTCTGAAAAAATTATAGAAGTAGAAAACTACGAAAAAAATGTAATTGTAAGATAAAAAAATAATAATAATAATTCTGAAAATTCATGATAGTCCAAATTATGAGATACAAATTTACAATGATGCCAAAAAAGTTCAAAGTGAGACATAAGTAAAAACTTTACAATAATGTTCATTCATTTATTACGTTAGTTAACACAAACTAAGATTTAACAATACTTCCGGAACATTTATTAATCTTACTTAATGTTGTTTACTAATGCATTATTAAAATCACAAGTTGTGGACTCTGACTTAACAATAACTGACAGGGAATAACTGCATTTTTATTTACTAACAGATTAATAAATACTAGATTGATCATTGTTTGTTCATGTTACTTAATACTGGGCATCAACTAATGTAAACAAATATGTCTAAATTATGAGATAAAAGTTATAATTATAATAATATGTGCTACAGTTATAACTAACGTTATATGACGTAATTATATCTTAATATTTAATCATTTTTACTTTATACATATAAAAATATGGGAGCAAAAGCAGCCTCCATCTGAAATATCCGCACTACACCAGCTCTGCTCAGTGTGATGTATTTGCATAATGTCTCTGGTGTCTGGTGTCATGCTTCCTCTTTAATTATGACCTCTAGCCCTGACAGGACAAAAAGGGATGAGCAGAGTCCCTTGCCCAACCTTGTGGTTTTGCGATGGTGTGTGTCAGACTTGAACAAAGGTGCAGAAATGTGGAAGTAAAAATGAGAAGTGTGGAACAGTTTGAGGTTTTAACATTTCTGTTGTTTTGAGTTTGAGTGTCTGATCAAACCACAGCTCCCATCTATTCTGATGGCCACCGCAAGTCAAAGAAACCATCTCATTCTGTTTGCTCCATCGCAGAATCACAGATGAGACCTTACTGAGGGTTCGTATGTTTCTCCTAGACAAAGAGATCACATGCAGAGAGAGAAAAAAAATGGTGTGTATTTCTTCTACAGTAAAGAAGCTTTAAGCTCAGATTTTAATAAGAGCGTGTCAAATGAGTTGGGCTGCTCTATATTCATTTCATACCTTGCCCTGTTAATGATTCTTACAGTATTTCTCCGCAGGAGTTTTAAGAGAAATATTTGAGACACAGTTGAGATCTTCTGCATTCTTCTTTGCATTTTCCCGCACTAAAACAATCCAGAAGAGCTCTGTGTTGCCTTGGAGACGATACAGTATGTGTTTGTGTTTGTTGAAGGTTGGGTTGGTTTATTGTTTATGAGTTTAGTTCAGTTCCGCAAACAAAAGCCGAATGCTCAGAATCATCTCTGAGCTTTGTGATGAAAATTCCCTGAGCAATTAAACCAATAGCCATTCCTCAGCACACACACACACACACACACACACACACACACAGATACTTCCTGTTGTTTAATGGTAACGGTAAATGGTAAGTAATAAACAAAGAGACGACTGGATGCCAGGAGAGTCATTAATGAAGTCCCTTGTGTGTGAGCCAACGGAGCGTCTCTCTTTCTTTTTCCCATTTCTTTTCTTTCTGTTTTCATTTCTTGCTCTTTTTCTCACTTTTTCTTTCTTTAAAAGCCGAACCAGTGGGCCACTGATTGTGTAAAATACATGCTTGAGACTGAATCTCTTTCGGGGGACACATGTGAGGTTACTAGGGTTGTATTTTCTCTTTGTTTTCCCTACAGTCCTACAGTTGTTTAGGATGAACAGGAGACGTCACTGGTGATTTTTCTTGTGTCCAGGCACACAAACTTGTGTTTCTGTATGGTTGTTTACAGCAGATGAGGTGGACACCATGTGATTTCTCCAAACCAGAGGAACTAATAGCATTGTGTGACTCATAGGACGGTTACCAGCAGCTTTAACGACTAATCAACAACAGGCTTAGACTGCGCTGAGAACAGACTCCATTGTGTTATGCAAACGAGCGGTAGTATTTTTAAAGCCTCTGCTCTTAATTTGATGTCAAACCGCGGGAGTAATTATTGCATTTGGGGTTTTTTTTCCTCTTGGATTTTACAACCTGTTGTTTTCTGGTGAAAGGGAACAAATTGCATCCATTCAGGTTTCTGAGTGTACAGTGATTCACGGTCTACACACTCACACTCATTTAGCACAGATTTCTCATTACACACAGCTTCAATTGTTCTAGAGTTACTCAGTTCTTATGATTCAAAAACCTTTGCATAAACAAACGGTATATATTTCATTTTGATATACTAATAAGTACAGAATTAGGTGATATACATAAATATATATACACACACAGTAGTCAACATTTGAAGAGGATCAAAGCATTTTATCAAAGTCGTCCTAAAACCAAGACAATACCCATTCTTCAACTTTTATGATCCATAAGGGTCATTTTTTTTCTTCTGAAAGTCTTTAAAGTTGTCCAAATGAAGTTCTTAGCGATGTAAACTAATCAGAAATTAAGTTTGGATATATTTATCTTAGGAAATATTTTTATATTTTGATTGAATGTGAGCTTTACTTTAATATCCTAATGATTTTTGACATAAAAGAAAAATCTATAATTTTGACCCATACAATGTATTGTTGGTTATTGCTACAAATATACGTAAATTATACAAATTATACAAATATGCATAATAGTAAAAGTACTTTATTGTTTACTTAAAATGCATATTGTGTATATATAACAATAGTAATTATTTATATACTAAATGATACAATACTATACTAATAATTATATTCATATAGTATTATATCTATACATATTATAGTATTTATAGTAATTATTCTAAGTATTAAATATTTTTTTTAAAGTACTTAAATTGTTTAAAACATTTACAGAAAAAGAAAAGAAAAAAATATATATATATAAATGAGATATATTTTTGTAGAATCTTCATGGATGGGTTTTTGGGTGTAGTACTGTAGTAACAGTATTAACATGTTTTTGGACCTTCCTGAATACCACATGAAAATACTAGTAAATGAATGTGTGATTTAAATGTCACTGTGGTACATATAAAACATAAAATAAGTTAATGCAATTTTAACAGGGGGTCAGTCTGTTGGTTGAATTAATGCCCATAGATGGCGCTCCAGACCCAGAAGGTTCTTGTTGCTCCTCAGCTGTGAGTCTGTAGTCGAAGCAGAAAAAATCAATCATCTTGAGAAAAACCAAAACTCCATACTGATATGATCCAGATTCCAGGGCTTTTTTTTTATATTTTCCAGAGCTCATTATATCATATAAAGCTGTAATTCATCCTGTGGGCATTAAAACTTCAGATTGCTTAAGTGAGTAAGACGTTGGTTTATGAGCAGTAATTTCCAACTGGATTTGTAGGTGTGAGGCATTCATTTCCGGTGTTGATGATGCTGTTATATTCTGTTGATGCCCCCTGCATGAGTAACAGTATATGGAGATGTTATAATTTCCACAGTGAATCAGAACTTTCCAGAAAGCGATGTGATCATTAACATCAAAGTCTTCTCAAGTTCCACTAATGTAGACGTACTGTATTTACCATTATTATTCATCTTTTTATTTTATTTTTTATTGTATTACTACGTTTGGTCCTCATTCTGTAATATTATGTCACTATTTCCCTGAACTGGTTAAACTCAATTAGATTAGTTCATTACCATTACTACTTAAGAGAACTAGCTAACTAAAGGACCAGCTCTGTTACATCTCTAGACAAAGCTAATGTGAAAATGCACTGTATCTGTTTTGGTTTATGGGAAGGTCATAAATTCCTTGTGGTTATTTTATGCTGATTTAGCAGAAATAAAAATTCCATCTCAGTTTGTGTGTGATAGAGATGACTGTGGCCATAAACATAACCACCAATCATTCTTACTCATTGCTGTGGTCAACTATCACCAACAATTCAAGCCACATCGAAGCCTTCCCTGACTGACCTTGGGAAATTAGTGAATAAACCTTTAAACCTTTACAATTATACATACTATATATACACTATATTCACTATAGGACTAACATCATGTATATATATATACATATATTTTTTTTTTAATGACTAGTACAATAGTAGCAACATAATTTCTATAATTGTACTTATAAGTATAATGTGTTTTAAATGCACAATAACCAGTTAATCCAATGTTTCACATACAGTTTAAGTCACTGAATAATGCTTGTTTTAGTACTAGACGTATTTAATCACGCTTATGCTTTTTAACTTGCTTTTTAATATAATTTTTTCACAATTATCAGATTTATGCTAATTCTAAGCAATCTGTTCATATGTAATTTGTCAAAACTTTTATTTAAATGAAGCAATAAATAATAAGAAAGTATGCTATGATTTTAGGAGTGGAGGAATCTGACCTTTTATGCATGATTGACAAAAATGCACCACATCCAGTTTATGTTAAAAACATGCAAAAGCAATGTCCATCACTGGCAAAAAGTACTAAACAACCGTGAGCACACCAAAGCTCCAGAAATGCTCAATTCTGTCACACAGGTGCTGTTATGTTAAAACTGCAAATCAAATACATCAATCTTAAATCCTTAAAGTTTTCCTGGTTAAGAAGCTATGTTTTCATTTCAGCATTGGCGTATAGTGGAATAGTTTGATACAGGAAGTATTTTAACACTCTTCACCTTCAGTGTATATTGTTGTCGTCATACTATTTTCTCTGTTCTATTTCTCTGGTAACTTCCCTTTTCAGTTGCGGTGAAATAGCCGAGTTCCTCTTTCCAGCAGCCTCATATCACAAGCCACTCCTATGCAAAACACGGCATGCAGCATCACAAACCCTGCTGCTGATCTCAGGTCAGTCTACTGCCGGACATCTACAGGAAACCTGCCCTAAAACTGAGCTGAGGTCAGTCTGCTGAGGTCATGTGATGCAAGAAGAAAATGGCTTTCACAAGGCTTCAATTGTTCGTGATAACAGACCACAGCCATGAGTAATAATAGTTAGTGGTTATAATGTTCAATTACCAAACTCTGGAAAGAAAACGATATCATTATGATCCAAAACCTGATGGTTTCTTACTTGCTTTATTTATGTATGAATATATGCATTACTTTTATTGAAAGTTTATTCATGTTTTTCTAATGCATGGACATTTTATATGCAATTCGAAAATATAAATCCAAAACAGGCCTAGATATTTTTTGGTTTATTTTTTCTCTTCTTGCAGTTCAATTTGGTGATGCTACGTAGTTGCACAGAAATTATAAGCACCACTTTAAAGAAATCCCAGAATGCTCTGTGACAGCATTCATTTCAAGAGAATCAAAGTTAGTTAAGTTCATCCTGATTTATCCTCATTTGAGTCACCAGTCAACCAGCTAAACCATCTAAACTACGAACTGACCAGGCAGCTAAACCGGGCAAACCTTGAGTGTTTCAGCAGGGATTTCACACAGATCTGTGGTGTTAATAAATTAATAAATTATTAACATTTATTCATATCAATTTAAAAGCAGCAACTGCAGGTATGCTTCACCGCGGTGCTTCAGATCAGTCTCTTATGGTGTTACGCTTGCGTTAGTACTGTATGCTGAGTGTAGAGCGTGACAGCCGGCAGCACTAGTAATATGTAATAGTGTGGTTGTTATGATTTGTTTCACATTGATTGATATTTGAAAGATATAATAACTGTCTGTGGCAGAGCTTCATGGGAACTTGTGGTCAGGAGCGCAGTGTGTGTGTGTTGTGAAATCGTGGGTTTCATCATAGTACAACAGCCACAGACATTGTTCGCCTTTGTCCTCTTTGGCTTCATGGGCAACCACTTCCACCACAAGCCCCTGCTTTCCAGCACATCTCAGATCAGACGGACCGTCCCAAACTCCTCCTCTTCCAGTTTAACATCTGATCTGAGATCAGCCGTCCTCTCTTCAGCCTCACGGTCAGTTCGTATGTGAAGTCACGGCTTACCCTAGATAAGGCACTAACTTTACTTATTAATTTTGAAGCAAAGCAGAAAGGAAAAGCACACACGGCTCTCTCCACTCCACACTGTCTTCTCAAATTCCCTTCATCTGTCTCTTCTCCGGCCCTCACACTATTAGTCCTTTGTAGCCTGACGTTTGCAGCTTGTTTTACTTTTTAGAGGAATAAGTCTGACATCTCTAATAATAGATCAGTGTTGTTATTGTGAGCTAAAACTTCTTAAAAATTAAGCTGAAGTCAAATTAATATTAGATGACAAATTTAAAGGAAAATTAGAAGTGTTGCCTTGACTGAAATAAAATGAGTTTAAGCCATAAAATGAGTGAAACTGAAATAAAGTAAATTAAAATTGGTACTTAAATATTATATTATATTATTTAAATTCAGAAAATAAATAAAAAGTATAATACAAAATAATAATAAAATATATACTCTAAAAAGAATTTAAATAATGATGAAGTTAATATAGAAAAGATAAATAATATACAATTAAAAATAAAATAGTTTAGCTGATTGAAAAACAGCTGAAATAAATTATGAAATAAATAAAAATGTATTGCCTTGGCAACCACCTTCAATAAAATAGGTTTAAATTTAATTCTTTAAAACCTAAATAAAAATATAGCAAATGTGTAAAAGTCCCCCTGATGACTCCTGGGTAATTCACGCTTCCAGTAAACCCACCTCTCAGCGCTGTGTGTCTGTGGAGCGGCACAAGTGAACATTCAAATGAAGGTGCTTCTCTTCAACTCCTTTATCTCTCTTTCTTCCAACAGCCTTTCATTTTTCAGAGCAGCTTTTATCATTAAAGCAGATGGAAGTGAATTCAGACTGAAGTTTCTGAAATCGACTCTCTGTCTGTGGCTGTGTTCTTAGCTGGAAGTTGATTTACCTAAACTGGGATTACAAATGCAAAGTAGGAGTTTATCATAGCATGGTTCAGCTTGAGAGGAGCAGTGAAAATAGCTGTGCGTTGCTTATGCATGTGGTGTGAAAGCTGTGAGCGGGAAAAGTGTTGTCTGTGCACTGCTGATGCTAGATGTGTGAAACTGTAGCATGCTACTGTTTCAACGGTTTAGTGTCGCACACTGTTGTCTAATACTGTAGGACGTGTTGTAGGAAGTCTGCTAAAAGCACAAGCGTTCAAACTTAATCTTTGTTAACATTGATTTGAATCATTTCCATGCAAAGTTTGCATTTCACTTGGATTATAAATATTTCTTTACTTTTTTATATTTGAAAAAAAAAATCATTAAAAAATTTCCTATTTTTTGACAATTCAAAGCTTATGTTAAGTTTAATTGAATAAAAGTAGCAATTTACGATACAGTTATTTAAATTTTTAGTTTTTATGGAAACTAATTTCGTCCCTTTTATCCTTTATGGTGGTTTTCATATTTTAAAATAAAAAAATTGAAAAAGTGAATTTTGATGATTTCATATTTTAACATGGGAACTCTTGTAAAAACATAAATGAGCAGATTCATGACGAATTTCATATATTCTGATTTTTTTTCAGAATATATGAAAATATATATTTTTATATATCACTTTTTTTCTGATTTTTTTAAGATGGACATTCTTGGAAGTTTATAATTATGGTTGATTTCGAGTGTTAACATTGCTGCTCTTGAAAAAGTTTGAATTCATGATTCATTTAATTATTTTTTAAAAACTTATATTATGATGAATTTCATATTTTTGATTAAACTCTTAAAGAAAGTATGAATATATGATGGGTTTAATTTGAAACACTTGTGAAAAAAAATTATGATGAATATCATTAAATATTATTCAGACATGAAAAGTACATTTAAATGATTTTATGACTGATATCATAGTTTAAGATGGGAACTTTTGGAAGAAGGTTTGAATGAACATCTCCTGTGGCCTAGTAGCTGAAGCATCATCCATATATTAGACTCTGAGCATGCTTGTTCCCTGCTTCCTAAACAGATCTCAGTGAAGTCCACTTCCGTCTCCTCAAACATGATCCCGCACACCTGCTAAGTGCTTCATTAGCTCGCATTACAGTGTGCTCGGAGGCACGTCTGTCTGTAATTAACCTATAGCTGGCGTTTGTGTGATTGTGTGCGAGCGTGTGTGTGAGTGTGAGCTGTAATTAGGCCGCCTTAGACAGCGTGGTGATCATGTGTCAGTAGTTTGAGGCGTGCTGTAATTACCATGTGCATGATCAAGTGTCATAGCTGGCCTGTTCACTGCGAGTGTGTGTGTGTGTGTTAGAGCGAGGTGCTCAGTAATTAACATCTTTGATCTTCTAGAGAGAAAGAGAGAGAGTACTGGAGAAGGAGAAAGCAGGTGGCTCAAGAAGAGCAAACAGTGCCTTTTCACCGCACTGATACTCACCCACACACCCACACACACACACACACACACGTTTACTACTATATAACGATCGTTGGGTTAGTTGGAATTAAAATGAATTTAGAGCTAAATGTGTTGGGGGCATCTGTATATTTATAATAATAATAATAATAAAAGCATCTTCAATAAAGCAGTACATTTAGTTCAAATGCATTTCATCTGTACACTGAAAATATTATGAAGTAAAAACTATATATATATATATATATATATATATAACATTATGATGTGAAAAAAAAAATCACAAAAATATTAAACAGAGAAATGACAAGGAGCACTTTTAATATGAAAATTTGAATTAGAAAATTTTCATTTTTGTTTTATTTGCAACTTAAAAAAAAAAATATATATATTTTTTACAGGATGTTTTTTTGTCCGTAAGTGTTTATGGGTCCAAAGTGACAGTAATGACATTTATAATGTTGCAAAATATTTCTATTTCAAGTAAATGCTATTCTTTAGAATTTTCTGTTCATCTGTGAATCCTGAGAGATCATGGTTTTCACAAAACTGTTCAGCAGCACAACTGTTTTCAACATTGATAATAAACAGCAGCCAATCAGTATATTAGAATGATTTCTGAAGATCATGTGACACTGACGACTGGAGTAATGATGCTGACAATTCAGATTTGATCGCAGATATAAATTACATTTAAAATATATACACACAGAAGATGGCTAATTGAAGTAATAATAATATTTCACACTTTTCTACTGCAGTTTTGATCAAATAAATGCATCAAATCAGTAAGATACAAATCTTACTGTTCTCAAACTTTCGGATGGAACACAAAAAAAAGAGTTGAAATTACTGAAATAAATTACTTTCTATTACAGACTCACATAGATAGCACTTATCTTACATTATAACAATCTTACTTTTGCTTTGCTGTATTTTCAATCAAATAAATAAAGCCTTGAGAGGAAAACATTGCAAAAGCATTACAGCAAACAGAAAAAAAAATATCGTTCATTAATAAAGTTACAAAAGCTGTAACTGAGAGTGGTGACTTTAAAAAAGAGGAAAACAGCTAATAAGTACCAATCCAGTACTAATATGTGTCTGTAAGGCATGTGCACTGTTTCAGGGTGTGCACTTTTGAAAAAGTGAACCTTTTGTACCTTTTTTTCTGAGAGTGATGGTAAGGACAATGTTAACCGTCCACAAAGCATCCTTAAACTTCATGCAGTATTTAGAAACTCCGAATGACCTCTGAAGCTGTGGTCATTCAGTTGTGTTAACTTCTGGTTTCACAACTCAACAGCAATCTTGACACAGACTTGACCTTTAACTGTGTTTATGAGGAAAAACCCAAAGCTTGTTAACATTGTGGTGGTTTTACTCTAAGATGCCATGTGTGTGGGGGGTCTTTACTGGCTACAACCAGGCCAGAGTCTCCAGTGTCAAGGGCAGCGACCTTTGACCCCATCTAAACCACTGAACCGCGGCTTTAATGACTGGAGGTCGAGGGGTGCGATTGCTGTTGCTTGTAGTGTGTCTAAATTTAGCTAAACGTAAACACATACACAAACACAGTTGATGAGCATTGAAGCGGTGACTAACGCTAATATGAACTTGGCTTTTTTGTCCTGAAATGTAAATGAACAAACTTACTTTAAGAGGAATATAAATAGGCATAAGTGCTTATTAAGGTGATGACAGCATGTGGAGAGTATTTGTTTGTTTCTCCGGGTGCGTGTGTGGGGTCAGAGGGTTTGACAAGGGGAAAGCAGATAATTGGCCCCTTGTGGATCAGCCCAAGAGCGAGAATAAAACCGTTAAGACTCTGAGAATTTTCTTACATTGCTTTTTCTTTTTAATGCATGTGTTTTATGTTGTATGAAAAGTGATTGTCTGCAAATAGGACACATTTTGGTATCTCATTTTAGAAAAAGGCAAAATTCTTGTAGCTTGTTTTTTTTTTTTTTGATGAGAATTTTTTAACGCATAAAAAAATGCATTCATTATTACATTTATTTTAACCTATAAGGCCTAAAAAAATAATAATGTTGGTTTCCGATTTGTTGAGAATTCTAGACATGGGTAGGTAGGGAATTTATTTTATTTTAATTTTTTATTTTTTCCCCCATGGGAACATGGAACATTTTTGAATTTATTTTATTTCCTTCTGCATCCATAGTACTATTTCATATAAAGATTACCAACATTGCCGTAATTTCCCAAAAGTAAAAAGTGTTTTTTTCTGTTCCTCTTTCAGATAGCAGTCATTAAATTTAGAAGCAGAAAACAATTTTGAATAGCACATTTATTAACACGGTGTTGACATTGGTCATCTTAAAACTGGCACTGCATAATCTTAACAATGATATGTGCATTATGTTAACTTAACATACAGATACAGTGCTGAGTTTAAAATATTCCAGCAGTGCCCCCAGAGTGAGGTTTTTTTAGGCGACCGTTTTTTTAGGCGAACGTTTTACTGTTTCCATGGCGCACAAATATGTAAATAAGTGTATTTCGTCATTTAAACACCTTTATAAATGATCTTGATCTGTAACATGAGATGGGCGCCCCCATGTTTGTTCGCGTTGCAGTTTAGAGAGTCCCGTCAGTCGGATTTACAGCTTGTAAAGCGAAAGCTTAGTTTGAATTTGGCAGTTATGCGACGTCACCAAACGTTCTAAATCCCATAAGTGTGACCGTACTCCCAGGGGCACGGAAAGAAAAATCCCATATGTTGGACCATACCGTTCAAAGGGTTAACCGACGTTTGTGAAATAAATTTGAGTCTCATATTATTTTATTTTATTAAGTCCAATAAAATAATTTGGGTCGCATGCAAATCAAAAGGAAACGTAGATTTTTTTTTTAGGCCTAATGATCATGTTTTGGAGATTTTTTTTTATTTAGTCTTCTGTTTATTTAAAATCATCTCATGCATCTTTTTTGCTGTCTGGAGGTTCTACGGCCAAGGCCGACACCTCTGGAGGTTCAGCAGTAGACAGAACCACTTCTGGAAGCACAGGAGCAGACTCATGGATCGTAGAGGCCTCTGGAGCACAATGTGCAGCCTGCAAATGTGCAAATGGCGATCACCATTATAGGAAGGGCAGCAAAGTGTGGTGGGTCCAACACACTGGCAGACAGTCTTGCCGGTCTTAGCCCAAGCTCTGCAGCCGCATGAGCTTAGTTGATACAGCCCTCCCCCCAAAAATCCTTTGGGGAAACTTGTGTAACATCAGTGACGTGGCAGGACTCAAGGCATAGCTACCTCTGCTTTGATGCTCAGGCATGGCAGCAGTCTTGGCTAGAGACTCGGCATAGGTGTAGAGGCCATCTTGGCCTCAGAGTCAGGTATGATGACCATCTTGTTTGGAGGGTCAGGCTTGGCAGCTGTGTTCTGGCTTAGGGTGGTGGTGGCTCTGGGTTGACAGCCATCTTGTGATGAGCCTAGAGTCTGGCATCTCGTAAATCGTAGCCTGCGTAGCTTCCATCTTAGCTCAAAGCTCTTCTATGGCGGTCCTGTTATGCAGGAGCTCCTCATGGCCAGCATGAGGTTAGCAGGCTGCGAGTGGTCAGGCATGGCGTGGACAGATCCTGACGTGGCAGGCATGGCATTAGTGACTTCCCACTTAGTAGACATGTTAACAGATTTAGATGTAGTGTCTTGAAATTTACCTGATCAAAGAGTTCCTGCACATATTCCTTAATGAGGCCATGGCCTTGAAGGAGGTGCACAAGACTATCCGCTGGGTTCATAACTGGTGGCCGTGTATTTCTGTAAAGCTGCTGGATCTGGAGAGTGTCAAAGTATTCTGCAATAAGGGCCGGACTCATGTAAGCATAATGATACACAACGTAGTCAAACAAGCAGGGTTTAAAAATCGTCCTAAAAGAATATCCAAGAACATGACAGAATCATAAATCAGTACCCAAGCAATGGTGAGGGCAGGCAGCAAAACGTTCACAAAAACAGAATACAGTC
Source organism: Enteromius thamalakanensis (assembly GCA_032357475.1). Classification (NCBI taxonomy): domain Eukaryota; kingdom Metazoa; phylum Chordata; class Actinopteri; order Cypriniformes; family Cyprinidae; genus Enteromius; species Enteromius thamalakanensis. Next base: position 274,492 of record JAUCMT010000001.1, read on the forward strand.
AAAGGTCAAATTGCAAAAGAGCAATTGAAAGTAGCAAATGAAACAGGCAAGGCCAGGCAATGAAAGAAAGACAGACTCCTGTTTAAGTAGTCGTCAAACAGGAAGTCACCAGCGAGGAAGCATAGGGAGCTGCGACAGTCCGTGCAGTCGTGAGAGCTCCCTCTGCTGACTTGGCGTTACAATTTATTATTTTCATGCGAACTTTACATTAAATTAGATTAGATTAGTTTAGATTCATATTTAGCAGTTTAAAAATTGTGATTTTTGTCCTGTCCCATAACTAAGGAGATCTTGAAAAAAAATAAAAAATTATTGCAATCATATTCAGTAATGTGATCTTTTTAATTTTGCATTCAACACAGTTACTGTAAGAAAAATGATTAAAATAATTAATTAGATAAATGCATTTTTTAGTCTTTTTCTAAAATGTTTTCTTAATAATATACAGTATGTATCTCCTGATAACAAATGCCCGATCATCTGCTGAAAAAAAGTGTTTCACCCCCCTCTTCTAGCCTGTCATGGAAAGTGGTACAATAAATAAACTAAGCAATAGAGTTTTATTAGCGGCGCAGCGGGAGCCGTTCAGATCCTCTCTGATTTTACACATGCTGCAGTGGGACTCTTAGGGGTCGCTAACGTTTCCTGCTAACGGGTCGTTAACGATCGGACGGCCCCCAATGAATCGTCCCGCTGCTTCCAGAGAGCAACAAATCCATCATCTTCATCAGCGTTAGGCTCACCTGCTGAACAGTGTTAGATCAACAGAGCCGGCCCACCGCAGTAAAAATGGCCGTCTAACTTGTTTATGACACCTAACGCAGAAGATGGCAGCAAACTCGAGGATTGTAAATCATTAATGGCCAATTTACAGTGTTTATTACAGAAAGATGCGTTAGATGCTTCATTAAAAATGGAGGCGAAAATGGTGTTCTTTTCTTTTCACAGCAGGTGAATCATCTTGAGAAACAGCTGACAGAGCATCGTAAAAACTGAAGAAGCTAATTAATAAGTCAAATGAGATATTTCTAATAGGCTACTTGTTTCTTTTAGACAGTAAAGTTAAATGGAGAACAAATTTAAAAGATTTTTTTTTTATTTTTTAGATTTAATAAATGAATAAATAAAATTGGTAAATAAATACATGTAAATGTTCTCATAACAACAACAAAACATGGGTCTTAAATAGGGATGCTCATTTTAACCGTTTAACCGTTAACTGACCGATTTGAAGTTTAACCGATAAACACAATCAGTTAAACGGTTAAAAGGTCATTTTATTTATTTATTTATTTCAGTATTTTATCTACTCATAGTCTATATAAAATTGTGTTGACAAAAAAAATCGCATTTTATTGGCCACATTCACACAGCAGCAGAATA
>JAUCMT010000001.1:296200-310716 GCA_032357475.1 Enteromius thamalakanensis
TGAAGATTTAAAGGGGAAGTACACAGAACAGAGTGATTTCAAAAGAGCTGTTTTTGACAGGGTAAAATGAGCGTTTTGAGAATTTTTAAATTAACTATATTACAGACTTTCAATTAAGACCCTAAAGAATCATATAAGCTAGTGGAAAATTGGCTTTTTATGGCTCCTTTATGGGGGTCATCAAATGTTAATTTTCCTTAAGTTGATATGATTCTTTACGGTCTTAATGAAAAGTCTACAGCATACTTTGATTAAAAATTTTCAGTGGTAGTATCAAACAACCTTTTTGCCCTCTCAAAATCAGCTCTGTTGTCAGCACACTGAAAACAGAGCTGACTAGAAAGTCAATGTTTCTTTAAATGCTAATGAGCTCTGCTGACCCCGCCCCTCTTTTCCTGTGGAATGATGAGCAGACTGTAATCTTTAGCCATGAAACTGGCTAACTAGGACATTATTAGGCCAGTTGCAAAGATTCATAAAAAACCTTAAACCCACTTCTTCTGTAGATGAAGCTGGATCACTAATGATTCACACAAAGATAAACAGATTTTAGACAGATTGGGATCAGAGCATTCCCTTCAAAATAAAAGTAACGTTAATCGTCTCTGTCTAAATGACGACTGCTACGTTGATTGTTATATCTAACAACAAAATGCCTCAGTCACTTAATCAGAGACATTTTGTCTTCCCCGGCACCGGAGAACACAGAGATGGACTGATGACAGCTCACTCAGGGCGGGGCTAAGTTAACACGGTCCTGTCAGTCAGCTGTTATGGGAGGAGCCTGTTGTATTTTACTTATATTAAGAGGTCTTAATATAACCTGCCTTCGTTTTTTTTTTTTTGTGCTGTTAATTAAACTATACGCTATATTCTTTCTTGTTTTTGACTCAGTAGAAGCTGTTTTTTAGACTAATGACTAAGTACTGAGATGTACATGATGTTTTTACAGGGAATTTTGATGAACCCTTTAAAATATACACTTAATAGACTGAATGTTTAGAATGCACTTTACTAAAATTATCTTTTTTTAATTTCTCATTACAATTATTAGATAATTACAATAATGTAAGTATAGATTTTAATGTATCATTTATTAATGATTTTTATCACAAAAATATGATAAAATATATAATGTGACTAAAATGAGCATGTTTAATTTTTCAGTAAAATATTCATTTTTCATATTGTGAATATTTTTTTTAGCCTTTCTTATTAGCTGGGAAAGCATTTTTATTATAATATATAAAAATACACAGTCTCACGACCTGTTCATACGAGGTGCCAAATTTGTGTCAATTCGTACTAATAATTTATATGACCTCATTTTGTATGATTTGTCTAAAACCCTGTGATGGGTAGGTTTAGGGCCGGGTTAGGTTTAGGTCATTTGTCCAAATTCATACGAATTTGCCACCTCGTAAGATATGTACTAATCAGGTTGGATAATTCTTTTAGATCTACATTTTAAAAAGAGTATCAGTGAACAACTTTTGAATTCAAAAGATTAGTAAAAGATATTTTAAATTATGTGTGAAAGTTGTCAACATGGAAATCTCTGATCTTCTGCTCTCGATTTCCTCACCTGTTTTCTGGCCCAGCAGGTGACTTAGTAAAGCAGCAGCGCACGTTCCTCAAGACACGTGAAGAGCTATTGGCTGTAATACAGAGATGTGTGGGTTTGTTTACGTCAGCTATTTTGCAGCAGCGATGAGTGTAGCTCATCCAATCCGACTGTATACCCTTTAACTATCTATTTTATAATAGACTTTAATCTATCATGTGGTCATTTAGTGCTTGTGTTAGCAGCTCCACCGAAATGAAAAGTGGCCTCAGATAAAAAGCACACAGTGATCAAGGGCCGGCCCTTCATATTAAGCACCCTCTGCTCAATTGCTATTGATTTCTGCAGCTTTTAATGTATTAATCATGACCTCTCCTGGAGACCGGCCCTATTCACACCAGCGAATTATTTCAGGCAGCTGAAAAGCTCTGGCCCTCGTGCCCAATCTAAATTCAATTTGTGCATTTGTACAAATATCTCGTTGTTGATGATATTATCAGCATAGTTCCAGAAGCTCCAAATCCTTGTTACGATTCCCGAGGCCGGTTGTTAGTTTTATTTGTTTGTCAAGTCCCGAGAGAAGGCTTAGACTTTAATTAATTATTTGGTCAGATTTGGAGAGTAAAACCCTCTCTTGCTCTCTATCGCTTCCTGTTGGCGACTTCCTAACGAGGATTTCTAGCGCCATCTAGTGTTTGAGCTGATATTGACAGCCCAGTGTTAATGTATGCGGTGTTTGTGCTGGTGCTGTTTAGATATTCATAGAAATTCACAACAAGGCGGAGCAACAACTGGAAGCATAAGAAAACAAATTGCATTTACACTGCCTGGGATGTGAGCTCTGCGCTGCGGCTCGTAATGCAGAATCATGTCGCTTCAAACGGCTTTCCAGTGCAATTAATTTTTTTTTTGCATTTAAATGTAAATCGTTTATTGTACAGTTTTTGTGCTTAGTATGCATATTTTCTGTGTTGATACTAGGGTGATCTAATGCATTTGTCAGAATGTGCTGTATGCAACAGCACGTTGAATACTGTATCCTACAATGCAATGTGCTTGACTTGCTTTTTTTATTTAAATTTAAACAATCTATTAAATTTAATAGACCAAATATGCTAAATAAAAATGCACAACATGCATTTTATCATTGCATGTTGCATGCTTTTTCATGTACTTCAAAACGTATGCAGTATGCATGCTAGAGCATTTGTCTTAGAATATACAGTAGAAGCATAAATGTTAGTACAGTACTTTATTTTGCTATGTTTACTAATTCACAATAATATAACAGTATTTTAAAGGAAGCTTAAAATAAAATAAAATGACAATTTTTCGATGAAAAATAAATTAATAAATAAACTACGATTTTTGGTTTGGTAATTAACTTTAATAAATAAGAAAAAATGAATGCAGCACATGATCTGCATGCGAGAGTGACACACACACACACACACACACAGCAGTCCTCATATGACAGTGTATTGACGTGAGCGCAGACCTCATCTAATCTCTGCTCTGTACAGCTCAAGAGCAGATGATAATTATCAATCTGTTTGTCTTGTGGAGTGTGGTGCACTTCATTAATAAAATCAATTAGCGTGCCCTCATAACTGCGTATTGATTTACATCTTGCCATTCATCACTGTGGTCTTCATCCAGTCTCTATGGAAACATCACGTCCCATTTTTTCATCCTGATATAACGACATCAGTTCTGAATGAGTCTGGATTTGATTGTACTGTATGTTTGATTGTTTGGTTGTATTTACATTAGAACACAATCCCAGAAATAGGTCTAATCCTTCTGGACTAATTTCTCAGTATTTTTCTCAGTCCAGCAGTGATGCATTAGTGTAAAAAGCACATTTCTGCCACTAAGTAAAAATTAAAAATTGCAATCTTTTAAGCCCACAGTTCTGACATTTTCCTTCCAATTTCAGAGTTTGCATGTTTCACAATTCTGATGTTTTCTTCTAAGAATTACTAGATACTACCAGAACTCAGAAATGTAAGTAATAAAGTTTTGCAATACAAAATTGCGACGGAATCTTACAATTGTAAGGAAATAGTCAGGATTTTATTTCCCTCTCAACACTGGACTTTATAACTGACAATTGCAAGCTTATATCTGAGAAAAAAGTCCAAATTGCAAGAAAGAAAAAAGCAAAAAAAAGCATTTGTGAGACAAGTCAGAGCTATTGTACAGCTGCTTTGACACAAACTGCGTTGTAAAAAGCGCTATAAATAATCTTATATTTAAAACATTACTTCGTAATGTAAAAAGGTTGTCATTGTAAGATATGATCTCACAAAAATATATATTTATTTAAAATATAAACATACAATTGTAAAAAAAAAAGTTGAAGGGTTAAAACACATTTGAATTTGCTTCCACACATTTGTTTAGATCTCATGTATGTTTTTCCTCTATATGCATGAACAATCAAAGAGCTCTTTCTTGTTCAAGCGTTCTCTTGTGCTCTGAATCCTAGGAGAGAAAGACTAATTGCTTTTATAGACAAACCGCCCTGTAAATGAGTCCTAATTTCCCATCGTTTTAAGCCGTGCAGGAAAACTCGGCTCTCTCTGAATCTATTATTCCGTCTCTCCTCAGAGGATTGATTGAAATCCCGCGCAATCCAACATGCATTAAACATCTTTAGGGCTTGATTGAAGCTTTTTGTGTGTTTGGAGGCGGAGTGGATGAACAGAACCAGCCAGATTCAAATAATGCATCTTATTTGTCGTTCATTAGAATGCAACATGAAAATGCATTATCATAAATTTAAACTTCATGAGTTCATTTGTGAAATTAGGCCACATAAACATGCAATCCAGGGATAAAAGCCCTGATCGTTCAATTCAAGGTTTTAGATTTCCAAAGAGGCTCACAACTCCCTAGCCACCATATAGCATAGCCATAGCAACCAGGGTGTTGTGGGTGGTTGCTAGGATGATGTGGTACACTGTGTGGTTGTCAGGGTCAAGTAACGATGGCTCAGAAAACACCCTGGCAGCTGTAAGACCTGTGCATTGTAGCAGTGAGTTATGCACAATCACACACACACACACACGCTGTATTTGTTCAGTCGTCTGGCTGTAGCTGCAGGATGGAGGTGTGTGTGAGTGTGTCCTTGCTGCTTTGACTCTCAAACATCTGGCTGTGTGTTTGTAATAATGAGTTGAACATCACGGCACAGCGACCGTCTCACCTCTGAAAGCCCTGAATGACACTTCAGCAGATGCTCCAGTGCGCTCTGTGTTTTGTGTCTTTCCTCTCAGTGTGAAGGTGTTTGATATTCATTCTGTGACATCTGAGTTCACGGTGAAGATCACGAGCACTGTTCAAGTCATTGGATGTTTTCCTTCTTCAAGCTTTAGATGAGACATGTCTTGAGATTTTATGATGCAAAATTGTATATTTCAAAAATTCTACTTAAATAAAACAAGTCGAAAATAAACTGCTATAAGTATTTATTAATATTTTAATTAGATAAAAAAAAAATTTTTTGTTTCATTAGTTATTTTAATGTTTTATTTTATTTGAATTTTAATTCTATTTAATAATATTTATTTTAAATTATTATTATTATTATTGTACATTCATCATTGACCCAGTAATATTAAAGTGCTATTTTGCTTATTTGTTTGTTTTTAATGGTTTTGTTTATTTATTATTGTTATTGTTATTGTTGTAACCAGCTCAGCATTTTCTATTTGAGCTTTACTAGTTTTATAGCAAGTTTATAACAAACTTAGTTGTTTGTTTTAAGTCTTAGCAGCTTTAGTACTTAATACAAATGAGACAAATAATCGAATTTAAAGTAATATGTTTTATTTTTATTTCAAATGGTTCTGTAGTAGCTTTAGTTTTAGTTAAGAATCCTAACACTGGTCTGACCTCCTAAATTCTGTGCTGTCTGGAGGTTATGCAGAGTTGATATCAGGTCGTGTTTCCCTGCTCAGAGAGTGAATTGTCGTGGCTGATGATAATGCGTTGCTGAATGAGTCGTGGGGCTGCTGTTGAGGACAGAAGCAGTGTCAGAGTCTCTCAGGAACAGTAAGCGATGACGCAGTAAAGCTCCACATCTGCTCTTATACTGCTCCTGCAGCTCGTCCCACACCACAGAGAACCACAGACTCACACCGCTGAAGGGGAAACGCTGTTACTGCTGTCATTTATTTATATCTCAAGTCAATTTTCAAGGTGTTTTATTTTTTTCGTAATGCAGTTTTTCCTGACTTTTTTACAGTGTGAATGTTGAGGTGCATTCATGTGTTCATCTCACTGACATCAAAACACTGCAGAAGTTAAAATGTTGTGTTTCTATGAAATATTTCTGCAATAATACAATTTATTATGATAACTGGAAAAATAATTATAATAGCTGTAATATGCAATAATGATATTAATAATTATTATAATTATTATTATTAATAAATGTTCAATATTTTAATCTGCCACAGTGATACAATGGAAAAATGATTTATGTTAATTATCTGAAAACATATATTAAATTAAATTAACATAATTTATTATTATTGTTGTTGTTGTTGTTATCAATATTATAACTTTATTAATTATTTTACTACTAATAATACAACTAATTGTACATCAACAAAATCAATGTAAAACATATTTCCTACATGTGAACTAAAAAACTAAAATAATAATAACTGCATATATATATATATATATATATATGTGTGTGTGTGTGTGTGTGTGTGTGTGTGTTTTTACATTCATTTGTTTTAAAATCATAATGCCATTTGTCATTTCAACATTGCATTTTTAATCCGATCATTAGATTATTTATTTTCTCATAAAAAATAAATATAAATGAATAAAATAAATCAAATACATTTCTTAAAACACTATTTATGGGTTTAAATGAGACTTTTGGCCTCACACAAGAGTGTTTCTCACTAAAATGTGTTTATTAGGCGACTCAGATTGTGTTTGTCAGTCGGATGCTGACACACGTGTGTGTTAAACACATTAAATCACAGAAGTGTCGTGTATAAATCACTGGATGGATGATGTGCTGGAATACAGTAAACGGCTCATTGAACTCCTGTGATGTTTTGCACCGTCAGCCGTTTCGTCATGTAATGTGTTCTATCCATCTTTTTCAAGCTCTAAGACTTTTATTAAAATAAGCAAATCTAAATCTCATCTCCTGCTGCGTTCATCTCTTACGACGTCCAGAAGCTCAGATGTCCTGCAGGCGGCCACAACATTAACGAGGCCATTTCTCAAAGAAATACTCAGCTGGGTTCCTCCAGAGCTTTAAGATTTAAGATTAATCTTTTCCTTTACATGTTATGCATCTTAAAGCACAGAAACGCTCTGACAATTAGCAGCTGCTTTCTGTGGGCTCTGAGATTAAAGTTAAATAAAAGCATTTAATAAAAGCAATTGATGTATTGATTAAGTGGCTTGTGGCCAGGAATGGTGCCCCATACTTGGAATTTGTGCTCTGCATTTAACCCATTCAAGTGCACACACACAGCAGTGAACACACACACACGGTGAACAAACACCCGGAGCAGGGGGCAGCCATTGCTGCGGCGCCCGGGGAGCAGTTGGAGGATTGGTGCATTGCTCAAGGGTCTCACCTTGGTCATGTTATTGAAGGTAGAGAGAGTGCTGGATATTCACTTCTACCACCTACAATCCCTGCCGCGACCTTTGGGTTACAGGTTCAACAACCTATCCATTAGGCCATGATTGCCCCCAATTGTTATTTGTCAAAATGTTATTTAAATTTTATTAATAAAATAAATCTATAGGATCTATCTACCTATCTATCTTTATACAGTGCTGCTTGAAAGTTTTTGGACAATTTAGAATTTTATTTATTTATGACAGTATTTAACCAGCACACCGTGCAGATACACAGAGCGACCGCTAGATGGCGCCACTTCACCGCTATAACAGTACACAGCACATACTCCGGAACTGTTCGGCTGTCAGTCATCACAGTAGGTCATGTTAATGTCGTGTAACATTTATTTTCTTTAATTAAACTAAGTAGTTTACAAGTCTTGATATATATTTTTTTGCCTGGCTGTATAGTAAGCCTCTTAACTTACTTTGCATTGAGAAAAAGCTCTAGTATCTTCATACCAAACCCCGCCCACCCCGCATGTTATGTGGCGTTATGAACTACGTCATCTCCTTATTTTCCATATTTGGAGCGCAGACTGTTGAAGGCTAAAGTCCATAGGGAGGTTTTCAGCAGATCCTTCCTGTTTTTCACAAAATCAAAGTTTTATCTTTGATTAATGAACGGATCAATTATACTGTCGGTAAGGAAATTAGTTTACTTCCGGTTTGTTTATTGGATGCAGAAGCTTGTGTGTTTGTGTGTTTAGATGAGATATCAGTGTTCACGTGCTCAGGCTATTGCTTTTTTCATTTAAAATGCGATCTAATGTCTGATCATCTACAGATTTAAATGAACCTACTGTACTTATTACTTAAGTGCATGTGTTGTATTTTCCGTGCTTTTAAAATGTGATCATCATATATTGTCATATAAACTTATGTAATATGTAATAACGTTTAACCTTATTAGTAGTATTACAGGAATGTAATACTTCTAATTCCACTGTTGCATGTTGTTTGAACATAAAAGGTGTGTGTACTTCAGCACCCAATATTGATAAAGATACACTCAGTGCGTTTTTTTTTAATCCCACAAAATAATAACCCCTTTCTAAAATAAAGCCATTCTCAGATGCTTGGCTGTGTAATGTCACACATAACCTATCCACACCCACGATGACTGATTGACACGGGTGTTTTACCTTAGACCCGCCCTGAGTGAGCTGTCATCAGTTCTCTAATGTTTCGAAGCTGGAGCAGGTGGAGCTGGAGGTGTTTTGTTGGATGTAATAATGATCATAGCAGTCATCATTTACTCCCGACTGAGCTGCTGAAGACAGTACATTCTGTTCTTGAAGGAAATGCGTGCCCTAATCTACCTAAATGTATTGATGTTTGCGTGAATCATTCGTGATCCAGCTTTACCTTTTTTATGATTTTTTAATGATTTTTTTTTTTTTATAATTTTTCTTAATAATGTGCTAGTTAGCAATTTCCGTGGCCAAGGTCCAACAGCTCATCACTCCTCAAGAGAACAGAGGAAAGGGGCGGGGCAGCAGAGTTCTTTAGCATTTAAAGGGACTTGCAACAAAACAGGACGCTGTGAACAGAGCTATTTTTGACAAGGTAAAAAGCATCTCTTTCACACTACCATTGAGAAATTTATAACGAAAGTTGTTATAGATTTTCGTTCAGACCAATTGGAATCCTATCAACAAAATTGACATCTGATGATCCCTTTAATAGGATAACTGAGGGGGAGCATAAATAGAGTAAACTGGGTAGGGCCGAGCACTGAGCCTTGAGGAACACCACAGATAACACTGTTATCATTCAGCCTCTCCCAAGGCTACACTGTCATTTTTACCTGTAAGGTAGGAGTCAGAAAGATGGTGTAATGTGAATGAAGCATAAGAATATTATATACATCAGCTTACACATATTTACGGCCAAAAATATAAATTCATAAAAAAGTTTATACACTTTGTTGCCTGATATTTGAAGGATTTCTTTCTAGACACAAGACCCTCAGTATTAAAAACAAATTTTTGATTTTATATAATTAAAACATTTCCTTAAACAGCATTTGCTTACTTAATTGGTTTTTATATAGTTCTTTAGATATATAAATATAGTTATAAATTCATTAATAATTAAAATACAATGAAATGTCAACAGAAAATTTTATTGAAGTCATAACCAGAGTCGCTTTCTGTGAGTTTTTAGACTTTTAATGATTTAATAAATTTCTCTGCAGTTTATTGTGAGTGTCATCTGTCCCGTGGTTCACATGGCTCGTGTTTTCGTCTACGGCACGCTGAAGAAGGGCCAGCCCAACTACTTCAGGATGATGGATCCTGCCAACGGTCAGGCCGAGTTTCTCGCTCGCGCTCGAACCATAGAGCCATACCCTCTAGTCATCGCTACCGAGTACAGCATCCCCTTCCTGCTCAATGTGCCCGGGAAGGGTCAGCGCATCTACGGAGAGATCTACCGCGTGGACCAGAAGATGCTGGAGTTTCTGGACCGTTTCGAGCACTGTCCTCAGTGGTACCAGCGCACCCCGGTTCAGTTAGAGGTGCAGGATGGGGACGGTGAGAGAGAAAACACACTGAAGCCTGGAAGCATCGAGGAGGCGTTTATGTACAGAAAGACTACACATGAACCCGAGTGGCTCCAGAAACCAACATATGAGAGTTATGATGCATATGGTGATCACGGACTGAAATATGTGTGTCCTGAGGACAGACGCCCTGAGTAGAGACTGTACAGGGACCAAATGTTAGTTCTGGAGCGTGGTACGTGGTCTCTGTACAGTCAACTCTCAAAGGAACCATAACTTAGCATATCATCTGATACTACATAAAAAAATCAGGATCCAAAATGGATATAAATGAATCAGAAAAAAATGGTTTAGAAAACAAATTATCATATACTGGAGTCATTTCATAGCATATAAGTCACATCGTTTTTGACATAATTATTATGTATGTATAATATGTATTTTATATATAAATGTTGGGTTTTTTTGGTTGTTGTTTTTTAAGACAGGAGACAAAAAATAAGCAATATACTAGTTTTTACCCTGTGTTTTTATTTATTTTACTTCACTTTTCTTTGTGCTAAGTTTGCCATATTCTGAATGAGCCAAAATTTACAATGATTTCTGCCTTTTTTTCTCATAGAAGAGAGGAGCCGATTAGGAAAATATCAGTTTTTGATTGGTTCTGTTCTTCATTTATCTAAGACCTATCACAACATACATGGCGGCATTGTGATTTTGAAATATTTATGTTTTGACGTATTCATATGTGGAATATTTCATATCAGAGAAAAAAGAGAACCTTCTGATATAGGATTTATATTAACACTCCAGTATCTGATCATTGGGATTAATTTATTGGCAATAAGCTAAAATCCTGATTTATATGTAGCGTTAGATGCTAAAGATTTGTAAGGAAATATATATTCAAAAAACTGTGAACAATTCAACTGTAAAAGGTGCTGGGAACAATATAATATATATATAAAATATTAAGGATTATCTTTTAATAATTTTGTGCAATAGCAAAACACTCCAGTACAATACATCTAAATATCAGGTGTGTTTGTATAAGCTGTACTTCCGTTTTTTATATATATATATATATTTAATATTGAAATGTTTGAGTTTTCTCAGTTTACAATAAAATAATTAATTCTGAATTTTCAGTTGTTTTGTTATTTTTACAGTGTAAAGAATGACAAATGCAGCACATCTGTACAGTAGGCTTCTATATGGATTTATTCTGAACATATTTATGCACTGTCAAACACATTTCCTCCAGCATATAGCCTAATCCACCTTGCTTGCGTTCGAATTAAAATGATTTATTTTAATTAATTTTAAAGAGAATCATCTTTGTTTGAATGTATAATTATTTTTCTTTTCTCAGTTTCTTTCATTTAATGTTGACCTTTCTGTATATCTACTCCATAAAATGCATATAGAAAATGTTTAGATCAAACCTTGCCCGTCCCTCAAACGTGTCATGATTACGTCATTTCCTCATTTCCTGTTTTGACAGTGTATGTAGTGACTCTCAGCAGTAAATTCAGTTGACCGCGTGTTTCTGTCTGTCTTTTCCTGAACTCACAAATTGATCTTTCCATGATGAAAGCATTTCTTGTCTTAGCGGTAAGAGAATAGTTTTCTTCTGGTTTATGTTTCTTGTATGAGGAAGCATGTTAATAGGGTTGTGACCATATACCATGGTTGTGGCAGTGATGGAAATTTGTCATGTTATTTATGTATCCGGTAACTCCGGGGGGACAGAGGCTTGTTTCCATTGTTTTATTTTTTGTTTTCTTTTCACATATTTCCTACTTGTCCTTGGCTTTTAAATAGCTTATAAATACCTGTTCGCATTTTACTTTCACTTTCAAATTAGAAGCAATTCCATGTCATTTCCTCGAATAGACAACAAGGAAACAGGGCTTTCAACCATAGATATGTACATGTGTGCAACTCTCTTATATAAACATAGAACTTTAATTAACAAAACACCACACTAATATATGCCTAATATAAAATAACAAAGTAAAAAAAAAACTCTTATTGATGTAAACAATGTGAATACACGTGTGTTGATGTGTGCAAAAGTTTGCACAACAACTAAATGCACACGGCTAATTTATCAAAACTGATGAGATGGTTTTCAGTGAAACTTCTTTCATCAGTTGAGCCACCAATGCAAACTAATTCATTCTGATTTACTTATTGATTTGAAAAAAAAAAAACATAAAATGGTTGTAATATACTAAACTGGCAAATGGCTCGCAATTGTAATGAAATAAGAATTATAGTCTTGTAAATCAAGTTTGGATGCATGTATGGAGTTTTCACACAATCTAATTTTGAACAAGTAGGAATGTCACAACCCTAAATCAGTTCTGTATAAATACATTTATATGTACACGTAAAGTTATATTATATATTATATACAATCTTATATACAATCTTATATATATATATATATATTGTAATATTTTTATATTTAAAGATCAGGCCCTTTCATTTGGAACATGCTTCACATCTCCTTGTTCAAGCTCTTGTTCTGTCCAGGCTGGACTGTTGTAATGCTCTCTTGGCAGGTCTTCCAGTTCTATCAAACCTTTAAAATTAAAAAGAATGCATTCTCTGTTTGCACTGGCTACCAAAAGCTGCTCGCAAAAAATTCAAGAATTGGCTAAAACACAACCGTTTTTTTTTTTGTTTTGTTTTTTTGACCCTCTCTAACACTCTATATTCTAATTCTATAGGTAAAAAAAAAACTTGCCCCTGTACTGAAAATTTAAAGTCGGTTGTCGTGAAATAGCAAAAGGAAGATATATGAGAATTTCTATATAAATAAAAGACCTGTAATTGTCAGTAAGTTATTTTTGAATGGTAATGAAGTGTCTTTTTCTCTTTCACAGCTCATTGTGAGTGTCATCTGTCCTGCGGTTTACATGCACCATGTCTTCGTCTACGGCACGCTGAAGAAAGGCCAGCCCAACTACTTCAGGATGATGGACCCTGCCAACGGTCAGGCCAAGTTCCTCGCTCACGCTCGAACCGTAGAGCCATACCCGCTCGTGATCGCCACCAATGACAACATTCCCTTCCTTCTCAACAAGCCAGGGACGGGTCAGCGTGTTTACGGAGAGATCTACGACGTCGACCTGGAGATGCTGAAGTTTCTGGACAAGTTTGAAGAATGTCCAAAGATGTACCAGCGCACCAAGATTCAGCTGGAGGTGCAGGACGGGGACGGTGAAGGAGAAAACGCACTGAAGCCTGGAAGCATCGAGGAGGTGTTTGTGTACAGCACGACTACATATGAACCAGACTGGCTCCAAAAACCAACATATGAGAGTTATGATACGAACGGTGATCATGGACTGAAATATATAGACAGTGACACAGAGTCTACCCCGGACACGAGCAGCGTAACACAACAAAATACTGTGGAACCCATTACATCCAGTGATGCTGTGAACACTGAGCAATGTGAAATCAAAAATCCCTCACAGTAAACATATGCCCCATTCTATTTCTGACACACTGACACAAAGTTCAATTATTTGCAATGGTCGCTTTGTTATTTCCAGCGTACATGTAGATGATGTTGCTTACATTTTATACATACATTTTTTATCAAATTTACAGTATATTTTATATAGAAAATATTTGCATTTTAAACAGAAGAATTATTTAACAATAAATAAGCTCATAAAACATCCATCTCATGATGCTTTAGCTTCAGATCAGTTTTGCTGTTCATTCAGCTTTGTTCCCGATGTCTCTGGTCAGACCCTATCTGGCTTTTCTCTGACTAATCCACCTGTTTCTGAGTTAATTTTGTGAGCATGTCATTTGATCCTATCACTACCAGTCTCCTAAAACCGTGCCACTCTCTGCAACTATTTCTCATTTGATTAATGCATCTCTAATCTTAATGCCACTTAAAACTGCTTCTGTTTCCCATGATTTACATATTCCTCTCAGGTGTGGGTGTTTCTGGTGCTACTGTTTCTTGGTTTTCATCTTTTTACTTTGACAGCCAGTTCTACATTTTAATGCAGGATTTGAAGTGTGGTGTCCCCCAGGGATCTGTTCTTGGCCCGCTACTATTCATCATTCATCATCCAAGCAAATTGACAAAAGCTCTACTTTTTTACTTGACGTAGCCCTGTCACTCACTAGCAGTTTCTTTTCTTGTGAAATAGCTGGTAATCTTTTTAGATCGTCTCATATTGTTAAAATCTATTTTTACCATCATACCTGCCAGTTGCATTACCAGGTTACAGTATATTCAGTATATTCTGCTGCTGGAGTACTTACTAGTTTGTGTGTGTGTCTTTTAATGTTTTTTAATTACATTAATTACATTTATTATTATTTAAGATGTGTAATGGATCTGTTGCTTGTTATCAGATAATAATGTTTTGACTTTTTCAAAAAAATTGACATATTTATCCATGAAAATACTGGTTTGTATGTACTAGAAGAGAGACAGCTAATGATTCAGTTTTGTGGTCAACTATTGTAGTTTGTCTTACTTAAAACCTCAAGTCAGGGGTTCTCTTCGAGTTTAATACTCTCCTTTATTTTGCAACACCTGAATATCTATTGTTATTGTAATTTGTTGTGTTTCCTGGTTCTGTAAGCATAAATGACATTTACATTTACATTTATTCATTTAGCAGAAACTTTTATCCAAAGCGACGTACATGTGGGGAAAAGTCCTAAAGAGGCAAAAGCAACTTAGAAAGTGCTCATAATACTGTATAGTAGGCAATGTTTAGATAAGTGCAGGCT
>JAUCMT010000001.1:310816-327239 GCA_032357475.1 Enteromius thamalakanensis
CTTAATAAATATACACAGTACACACAAATATATAAAAAAACAAAACTTTTGTATAAAAGTTCAAATGAATCATTGTCCAGCACTAAATTACGAGGATGCAATTAAATAAATTCACAAACAAATAACAGGAGATATTTTCGAGATACTTTTAGGGATGGAATTGAAGCATTCAAAATCAATCAAATATTTATCATTTTTAATGTTTTTTGGTGATAGAAATGGGTCAGAAAGATAAACATCAAGGCAAGTTTTAGTTCAATAAAATGCTCTGCTCAACCAAATGCCAACAACCGAGAGTAGAAAATGAGCAGACTGCCAAACTCTATCCTCCAGCGCACACACAGACGTCTCAGGGAAGTAAAACTCTCTCCGTTCACTGAGCCGCTTCACTCTGCCACTACATAATCTGCCCTAAATAGACTGGAATTTGGGTTGAGTTTATCTAGGTCTCCTATTCTGAGACGTCCACAGAGACACTTGACCAAAACGCAGTGGCACTTCTGATGACAAAACTCTTTTAACAGCCCTTCCGTTTCTCACCGTAACCTTAATTTTTCTGGAGAGCTTTCATTTCAAGCACAATGTAATTAGAAGATAAAATTTAAGAATAATATGCTATATATATACACGCATATAAAATATATATGTAATATTTACATGCTATGTCAACACACATTTTTTTATAAAATATATAATAAAAATTGTATACTTTGATAAGATGCAACAATTTACACTGCAATAAACATTTTTTCATAAAACTGGATATTGAAATTAATATTATTTATTTGTATAATAAACATTTTATTATATATTTTTTATAAATACATACTATATGTAAGCTCTTAGGCATAAAACCCTTTTCTCCAGATATCTGCGTTAAAATGACAGTTCAACCAAAAATGTTGACGGCAGCCATTGACACTTCATCCTATTTATTTTATTTTTCATACTATAAAAGTCAATGGCTACCGTCAGCTGTTCTTCTTTTGTCCTCAAGAGCAGGAAGACACTCAGTCAGTTTTGGAGCAATATGAGGATGAGTAAGTGATGAAAAAATTATTAATTTCTGGGTGAACTATCCCTTCAAGATTGGCGACTACAAACCCTAAACTATAAACCCTAGAGGGCTTATATCTCTAAGATCTGATCAGTGATCGGCGAGGTTCAAAATATCATTCTTACAATTTGACTTAATGACTTTAGCTACATAATACAGCAGTAAAAAGCCAAAGTGCCCTTCCAAGGCCAGTTTTTAAGCACATGCTGCCAATCCCAAACATTCTTCCTTCTCCAAAAGACAAACCTTCCTCCGAACCTCATCCTCGTCGTCTGTGCGGACGAAGCCGGCGTCCGTCAGTAAGGGGCTGGTGAGAGGCGAAGGCTGCCGTCCGTCTGGACTTTGGCCAAGGCTGAGACTCTGCTTCTGGCCGTTCACCATCACCTGGCCTGCAGACGGAGACTCGCTGTGTTGAGGACTCCTGGAAACTGGACCTAAAGAAGAACAGGCAGGTCACGCTAAAGCCTTGAAGTAATGAGTTATCAAATATCAATGGACTAGCGATACCTACTGCTCTTAGTACAAGCAATCAAGTATGAGGGTATAGGTCACATTCAGTCAAACTACCCTACTGAAAAAGCAGCTAGCATTTTAGATGCCCACTAGCAAGACTTCTTGGGCAATAGCTAACAAAAAACTGCATGGTTCACCAGTACCAATATAGCATGCAAATCCATGCCAGTCTTTTCTGCAGGGTAGTTTTGACATTTTTATCCTTAACACTACTTGTAAAGATTCTAAATTGCCAAGGGGTAAAGCTGCACGACACACATTGTGTTTGGAAATGGACTACGGATGACAGCACCACATCGGGATCCAGACATGAGTGTGTCATACCATCCCAGTCTGGGATTTCTGCCTGAGGACACTGCCGGGACACATAACACATTCCCTGGATGATGGGGAGATCTTTAAACCACTATACACTCACTACACACGTACATTCACATACTTGCCCGACAACGTTTCGTGTCCCATGCCTTGGCACAAATGGGATGCGACATGCGAACCGGGACATTTCAAATGCACCGAGTGTCCACAGCGCAGCCATTATTGAGGACGCTGGACGAGCTGCAAATCTGGTGACAAAGGTCTCATCACGCACACATGCAAACATGCAAGACAAACGACTAAAGGACTACGGCTACTCTACCACCAAACAAGGCGCTAACTACGGGCGTTAGAGAAAACGTCTGGAGTCCCGCTTCACAAGTTCCATGTTTTATTGCTACTAATACACATTCATTTACAATGTTAAAGTGTTCCAGAATGAAAAAGAGAGCTTGGAGTAGTAAAAAATCCAACAGACATCAATCGTACAGAACCTGCGAACAGGCATAGAAAAAATTAACAACCTTGAGGCTTCAGAAAGTCCATTTATAAGTGCTACAGAGTTGCAAAAGGGAGGAAGAGTTAAAA
Source organism: Enteromius thamalakanensis (assembly GCA_032357475.1). Taxonomy (NCBI): domain Eukaryota; kingdom Metazoa; phylum Chordata; class Actinopteri; order Cypriniformes; family Cyprinidae; genus Enteromius; species Enteromius thamalakanensis. The sequence goes on from JAUCMT010000001.1 coordinate 313,293, forward strand.
AGAAAACTATACTAAGGCTCACAGGTGTGACCTTTCCATTGCTTATCTGGTTATTTAGTCTAGTACGGTCTACGTCAGACAGTTTGTATACACACAAACCTACGGTTAATCATTTTGCATATGTGCCACAGTGATTGCACTGTTAATTTTGAGTATTTTAAGAACAGTACAGTTACAATATATTACACAAATTTATCTGGAACATTTCATACTGGGAAAAAAAAAAAAAATCACAGGTTGAAAAAGAGTGAATCATTTAATACTGCTACAGTACTCAAGTGATAATGAAACCTACAAGTAAAATCACATTTTAGTGTAATTTACAAAAAACTAGGAACTACTTTGGTCACTGGCAATGATAAATCACAGATCAGTGGGTAGGTGAGGATTATATACATTTATATTAGAAGTGGCATAAACTGATGCTTTCTAATAAATATTCCCAACTTTTGAGTAACGGACCCAAAAACTGCAGTGGTCTTGTGAATGGCTTTGCCAACACTTTCCAAAACCTTTCACTGACGTAAGATTGCCATGCAAAAATAAAGAATATTTCTCAAAATAACTAGGTGTGCCCCTGGAAAAAAACCCAAAAACTAATTAGTTTTTATTCATATATATATATATATATATATATATATATATATATATTATTGCAAATGCATTCCCTAATGCATCAGAACCCAATAAAATATATGCAAAAATGCAAGAACTTCTGGATAAAAGGTCAGACTTAACATAACTACATTTCAGGACAGCTCTTAAAAAACCTTCATAATCTTTTTAGACTTCACATTCTGAGCTTCAAAAGTTTCTTACTCACAGTTTGTCCCAATTCTCACCTACATCCATCTCCACTTCAAAAGACCACTGCATTTTAATGGTCTCCTGTCAATGCAAAGTCTTTTACACAAATGAAAAGGACAGGCCAGCATTACGCCGAGACAAGGACAGGTTGACATGCTTCCAAGAGAAAGGGAAAAAAGACAAGGTGAAGCATTCCAGAGATACATGCTGCTAGAACAGTGTTGAAATTGGGCAGGAGAAGTCTTAAAAGAACTGCAACCTGAGCACAGGTTAATACTTACAAATCAAGTGCACATCAAGCATTGTGAATGCACCACAAACAGATGACATTGATGAGGCGTGCCAGAGATACAGCAGTTTGTTTAGGAAAAAAGAAATTAAGCAGCAAAGCAAAACAAAATCAAATAAAATCTTTATAATGTTGTATTTTTACAGGAGTGATGCATGCTGAGATATGGGCAAGCAAACATGACAATGCCACCAGATCATGCCACACCCCAAGCAGAAACATAAAAGATAAAGAACTTAGAACTTCAACCAGTTCGGAAAAAAAAACAATAACAAAGCTAGCATGAAGCCATCATGGCTGGGTGAAAATCTTTGATGCACACGATAAAAACTTAAACCATTTACTGTTGCTTATCTCAAGTTATGCCTACACAATCTCTGACTACAACAAGTTATCAATCAGAAAATCAGAAGGACTAGCTAGCCTAGCTGTGACAAATCGTCAATGCTTTCCGGCAGTGACACTCTCAAAACATTCATATCTTGGACATTTGTTGTCATATCGCCACTATTTTACAAATAGCACATTGCTAGTGCATAAAGACATTAGCTGACATTAGCCTCTGTAAGCTATGACTAAAAGAAAGGTATTTATGGTTAAGAGAAGGCATGGCATCTTCATGTATGTTTGTAATTCTTTGTTATTACATGAATGAAAAAGAAATCTTTCACACTTTTGGCAATGTGAGTAGTCAACTGGTTAGCAGTAATATGGGCAACCTTTTTTAGCAATCGTAAATAGATTTCATACTCTGCATTTATAGACATGGCACTTTGCAGAAGGACTTTCAATTCCTTATCAATCTCAAGTAAAACCTCTAAAATCACTGTAAAATTACCATCATTGCTATTCTTGTTAATGTTTTAATCCTTGCTCAAACGTAATTGCCAAACACTGCCCATATCTGCAGTTAATTTGTGCCCTAAAGCACAATTGGTTAATGCTGTGCCAGGATATGCCATGTCCATTTGGTGTCAATAATGGCACAGAAACCCTTAAGTACCTTGACTGGGCCTCCAGGTTGTAAAACAGATGTATAGTTAAAAAATAACCCGGCCCTCTTCATATTCTCTAGCAGTTGAAGAATTGCGCCCCAACCTCTTCATTGACGGGATAACTGTAGGCATTGTCTCCTCCTTGACCCTCGTCCTCCAGTTGGAGACTTCCAAATGAGAACTTGCTTCGGGGCATAGGAGAGGAATTGGCCGCCCCAGGGTTTCCAAAGACTAGGGGCTGACTGTAAGAGTTACTGCCTGCATCTGACTCAGTATCACTAGACTCCGTTCCACTACTAGTGGAACCATCAATCATATGGACTGGGCTGCTATGGTCATTAGCATTTAGTCTGCTTCCATAGTGTCTCTGGACATTGCTGGATCTAGCTTGGCTAGACACTCCTTGTCCATTAGCAGCCAGACGGCGCTCAAGGGCAGCCATACGTTCAGCCCTTGAGACAGCTGATCGAGATTCTTTGGCCGGGGTTGAACTTAACTGGCTCAAAATCATGGGATCAGTGTCAGAACGGTTGCGCATGCCGTTCTGGAGTTTCTGCAAGTGTGGGGATCGATTAACAATTGGGGAGTAGCTCCCATAATGTTGAGGCTCATTCCCAGATCGGCCATTGGTAAGGTAATGACTACCATCATCCCAACGGCGACGACCACTATAGCCTATCTGCTCTGGATGGTTCAAGGAGCTGGTTTTGTGAAAACTGCTCAACACTGGGCTGCAGTTTGCACTCCGGGAACCAACTAGATGACTTGAAGGTCCCACCAGACCACGTCTGTCCATACCTTGAAACAATTCATCCACCAAAGTACTACTCAGGGGCAGAGCACGTGGTGATCCATTACCACAAAACGACCCATTAGACAATTGACTACCGTTGAAGGTATCTGAACTCTGACCCAACCGATGGTTAGTCAAAGGAGACTCCCGGAATCTAGACTTGCTTGCACCTTGTCCATTGTGGTGACCATTTCCATAACCATTACTCTTGCCCGCTCTATGGCCGTTTGGCTCAACCTCATCATTGTCATGTGTGTGGGAGTGAGACCTAGTGATGCGGCCTTTGACCACATCATATTCGCTATCTATGTCACTGCAGTCAATGTAAGGTATCGAGGAGCTGCTACCCTTAGTAGCATGCGATGCTAGACCTGTGCTCGGATGCTCGGCCTGCTGCTTGGACGGGGATGGCTTTAATCGAGCATCCGCCTCGTCGTGGGTCCCATTTCGGCATCCGTTGGTCTGTGAGATTAGGCTCCCAGTGTAGCGCTGAAGAGCTGGGTTTTCAACAGTCACTTGGGTGCGCCCAACAGGTGAGTCCGCTTGGTGTCCTGAAGCACTGGCATTCTTCTGCAACATGTAGAATGCAATAGATTAAAGGAACACTCCACTTAAAAAAGGGGCTAATTTTCCAACTCCCCAAGGGTTAAACAGGTAAGTTTGACCTTTTTTGAATCCAATCAGCCGATCTCCGGGTCTGGCAGTAGCACTTTTAGCACAGCTTAATATAGATCATTGAATCTGATTAGACCATTAGCGTCCCTCGATCAAATATGATCAAAGAGTTTCGATATTTTTCCTAAGTAAACCTCCACTCTTATATCATGTACTTAGACTGACAATAATATCATTGCGCATGCTGCACCCATGATACAGCAGCAAAATTACTTGATTATTACGCTGGAATGAGAGTATAGTTCCTAGCCATAACGGCCTAGAACATCCCAACTTTTTATTTTCCATCAGTCTTAGTACGTGATGTAACTACAGAAGTGTCAAGTTTTAAGAGAGATGATATAACGGTCTTAATGAGATTCAATGATCTATGCTAAGCTGCGCTAAAAGTGCTACCGGCAGAATAGGAGATCGGCTGAATGGATTTGAAAACTTTAAAACTCAACTGTCTTGGGGAGTTGGAAAATTAGCCTTTTTTTTAAGGCTAATTTCCTTTAAAACTGGCACTTTAAAGTCAACAAGAAAATGCAATCGCAATCTACTTGGGAGTTCCGAGTTATGATATTATAGTGGAAAATGTTTTAAGGCTTTTTGCTTTGCAAAAACTGGTGGACTGGTGATTCATTGAAGATAAGACCAGATATGTGTTTTTAGAAAGTAACTGGAGTTGATCCTGATGTTAACTTTAAGCTTGCATAATATGGAATATTTTAATGCATTCCTTCTGTGTATGCACAGTACACTAAGATAGATTACACTTACCTCTTCTTGACCCTCGACACACAGCCTGGGTGGGAATGGAGAAAGACCGCTGTTGGACTGGATTTTACTGTGTTTTCTGAGGATGGAAGATTGGAAATGATTAGCAAGAAGTTTTTCCAAGGAGATCTCTTCACTAAGTTCAAAATTCGACATATTTCCACTCAGCTGCTTTATAGATGTTGGCTGATTGGGTTACTGTATGATAATGAAAAGGCCTTGACGGCTGCTAGTTGACTAGAATGATTGATGCTGCATGATGGTTTTTTGGGTTTAGGGCATTTCTACGTGGTTTCAAGGATGTTAGGAGTTGTTTTCAGGGCATTGGTAGTTGCTTTCTAGGATGTTTGGCTGAATTCCTGCTACATGCTTTCTAGAATGATTTAACCTCTGGTAGGTGATTTCTGGGATGCTTTGAGTAATTTCTTAAGCATTTATAAGAGGTTTCTAGGGTGTTGCTAGGTAGTTTTTAGAATGTTTTCGGTGGTTTCCAACGCATTGCTATGTGCTATCTAGTATGTTTTTAGGTGATATTTAGGCTATTTTGGGTGACATGCTAGGAGGTTTCTAAAGATTTCTGGATAGTTTCAGGGCCATTGTTATGTGGTTTTTAGTGTGTTCCTAGATGTTCTCTAGGTCATTTCTAAATCCTTGTTAGTTGTTTTGTATAGAGGTTTCTATGGCATTTCTAGGTGGTTTATAGGATGTTTTGGATGATTTCCGATAAGATTTTTCTAGAATATTTTGGTGTAGTTTCTAGGAACTTATGTATAGTTTCAAGGTCATTGCTAAGTGATTGTTAGGGTGTAGCATATGACATATTTCAGATTGAAAAGATTGGAATGGAATATGGATGAGTCTGATGGATCTAAATGTCATTTGGATAAAAGAGTCATTAAGTGGCATGTACATAAAACAAAGTGGTTATCAGTGATGAGCGGGTTGATCCATTACAAGTCATCCAAAAATATTTTTAATGATATTCGGGTCGCGGTCGGTCGGGTCATTTGAAATAAAGATGCCAATTAAAACTTTGTAATTTATATAGTACTAGACAGAGTTTTCTATGAAATACATAGGCCTACACATTATTGGTTAAATTACTGGTGTGAAGATGACGCACAAGCTTAGTCTCTATGTAGAGATGGAGGCGGCAAGAGAAAAGGTGAAGACTGGGGAGTGGAAGCTCCGCAAATACACAAATAGAAAGAAGAAATTTGCGGAAGACATTTGCCGAAATAATGAAAGATGATGACCAAAGTGTTGGCTTTGTCGTGTGTTTGCCCCAACCAAAGACTACCCATAACCCTGGAGATCTTAACCCTCTGTATCTCCTCCCTCCACCATGGCTATAGCTCCCCTTTAATTGATCATACTTTAGACGCTATGTTTACCCTAGCGTTTTTTGTTTTTTTAAGATGCTCCGAGTTCACCACCAATTCCCCTTTGAACCCAACCATCCAACCCACCATCTCCGATGCCTCCATTTAAAATCATGAAACATCATCATTTTTATTAAACAAAGTAAAACTGACCAACTCAGTCCACCACATCTACCCAACATTACCAAATCCTACGAGCCTTTCTTTCCCTCAGAAGCTCGTTCGCCTCTTCCCCCCAGAGCCTCTATTCACGGATGAGTTTAATCAACCCGTAACTAGGTTTTGGTTTCAAAAACATCTAAAAAATGGTCCTCTCCAAATCAGGAGTCTCACCCGACAGATTCTTCTCTCACTCCTTTTGAATCAAAACCTGTCACTTCAGCCGCCGAGCGAGGTCTCACCCCCAACCAGATCCAGACCCTTGGTTGCTGGTCTTCAGCGCTTTCAGGAACTATTTCCGCTCTGACCCTGCCTCGCTCCTCCATACGATGCAAACCCTTTCCAGTCCAAGCCCAGGCCCCTAAGTGCCGCCATACCAAGAAAAAAAAAATCCTTCATTAAATTTTCTCCCGCCTCCACAGAGTTTTCCAACCCTCTACCTCCGCAGAGGTCTTTTATCTCCTATCGCCCTGCTTAAAGGCTCATCACCTTCATTAAGGTTTCGCCCGCCTCCGCAGAGGCTTCCCAAACCCCTACCTCCGCAGGGGTCTTTTTTCTTTTATCCCCCTTCTTGAAGGTTCACCTCCTTCATTAAGGTTTCACCCGCCTCCACAGAGGCTTCCAACCCCCTACCTCCGCAGAGGTCTTTTATCTCCTATCGCCCTTCTTGAAGGCTCATCACCTTCATTAAGGTTTCGCCCACCTCCGCAGAGGCTTCCAACCCCCTACCTGCACAGAGGTCTTTTCTCTTCAATGTCCCTTCATGAAGGCTCATCAACTTCATTAAGGTTCCGCCTGCCTCCGCAGAGGCTTCCCAACTCCCTTCCTCCGCATAGGTCTTTTCTCGTCTATTCCCCTTATTGAAGGTTCTCAACCTTCCCTAAGGTTTCACCTGCCTCCGCAGAGGCTTTCCAATTCCCTACCTCCACAGAGGTCTTTTCTGGTCTATCCCCCTTATTGAAGGTTCTCAACCTTCCCTAAGGTTTCACCTGCCTCCGCAGAGGCTTTCCAATTACCTACCTCCACAGAGGTCTTTTCTCGTCTATCCCCCTTATTGAAGGTTCTCAACCTTTCCTAAGGTTTTACCTGCCTCCGCAGAGGCTTCCCAATTCCCTACTTCCACAGAGGTCTTTTCTCGTCTATACCCCTTATTGAAGGTTCTCAACCTTCCCTAAGGTTTCACCTGCCTCCGCAGAGGCTTCCCAATTCCCTACCTCCACAGAGGTCCTTTGTCTCCTATCCCCAGTACTGGAAATTCCCAACCTCCTCCAAAGTTTCTTCCGTCTCCGCAGAGGCTTCCCAACTCCCTATCTCTGCAGAAGCCTTTTCTCTTCTATCCCACCTCCGCAGAGGTTTTCTTCCCCGCCTCTGCAGAGGCTCCCCTAACCATAAATTCCCTCTAGCCCAAATTCCTGCCCAATCTTCCCATAAGTCCTCATTTTAATTACTTTTCATCTACTAAAATTGTACCTCACTCTATACTTGTCTCTGCTTTTTCAACAGGTCACCGACCATCCAGCCCAGCTGTCCGAGCTGAAGAAAAAAATAAAAAAATTTCTGTCCAGCACCCTCTCTCCATGCTCCTTTGGGGGGGCAGCGAATTTGGCTGCTGTCCTCTCAAGCTTTTTTGGGGGGGGCAGGCCGGGACCGAGACGAACGCCGAACTCTAGCCCACACTGGGGTTCTAATCATTAGGGTTCGAAGTTCGCCGTTCTCCCGGCTTCGCTCACTTTTTATTTAACTATGAGGTAAGCGAGAACTCTTACCAAAATGAAATTACTATTTTCTCATTGCTCTGTCTAGAGCGTGCAAATGTCAAATTGAAAGCAATATCTTGAAATGGTTTACCTTAATATGTTCAGCTAAAATTAGCAGCAGATGATTTTACAGTGTTTTGACATTTTCATAATACAGTGATTTTTAGATTAATAACCCAGACTGATCATGAACTCAGGTTCATTCATCTACTATGATGGTTATTATGCAAACGCAGGCAAGTGAGTAAGAAAAGAACATCAGTTTTCACTCTTCAATATATAAAGCCTCATTTGGCCTCGTAAGAAATATATTCCATGACCTACAGTATGGAATGTTTTTTTGTTGTTGTTTTGTTATTTGAGCATGATTGATTGGTTTGTTAGTCACATTAATGTAAAGTATGATATTTATTTTTTAAATCACTGAGGAAAGATGACATACGGCATGTTTGTACTTTTAAGTTATCATAAAATAGAAAGTAAAATGTACAAGTACATGGTTTTAACAGAATAAAAAACAAAAGAAAAATCTGATTCCTCCCAAAAAACTTAGTAATGAAGTAGTGTTACTCAAATACAGGAAACTAAAAGATATTCTAACCTGCTATTCTAACCTAATACTGTATATTGCCTACAGTATGGTGACATTATACAGTGTGAGTCAGTTTATTTCTCAGCCTCATGCTTGCTGTCTGAGATAATCTGTATCTGATCTCCCAAAGACAGATATTTTCAATGCTGACATGTTCAATAGTTCAACCTAATCCTAATTGAAAAATGAACCATTATAGACAACATATCGCAACATGATAAATGTCAGGCAATCTGATGAGAAGCATGTCAGCAGTCTTCTCATGTTAGCCCATCTAAAAAAGCCTAACAATAATCTTTCATTCATTTGATTTTTTCTTTCTCTTTTGGCAGATACCCAGAGCCAAAGTAATAGCATGCCTTGTCTTTTATAAAAAAAAAAAAAAAATGTTTGATTATAGCAGATAACCGCTGGTTAAGACTCCCGTCAGCTTTTGAAATAAAATGATTGCTTTAAACCCCCAGGTATCTGACTTCCACTGAATAAATGAATCGTAATTGTGACATGTTATTTTTATATCTTAATTTATTGGCTATTCCTTTTCAGTAATACAAAAACCTTTCCTCCTCTCAAAAAAATGAAAGTATTGTTTTGTACACGATCTGAGCACATACTTATATATATTAAATATAATATAACTGTAATTAAGTTTTTATTATTATTATTATTATTATTATTATTATTCCTGTGATGTCAAAGCAAAATGTTTAGCATTATTACACCAGTCTTTAGTGTCACAAGATCCTTAAGAAATCATTCTAATATGCTGATATCTGATTTGCTGCTTAAGAAAATTTTCTTATTATCAATTTTGAAAACAGTTGTGCTGCTAAATGTTTTTGAGAAAGCATTTTTTATTGATTTTCTGATGAATAGAAGCTTTAAAAGAAAAACATTTATCTGAAATAGTAATTTTAATCCCCCACCATCACCACACACACTACCCAACTAGAGAAAAACACTCTGAAACAAGAACCAAAAACTACACTCTGGACTGAATAAATAACTACCTCTGCATTGCAATTGCACTCAGCTGCTGCTATATATTCAAGTATTCTTTTTTACTACTATTTATAAATATTTATTTACTACTACTGCTGCTACAATCCCATGTTGCACTAAGAACCAACGCTGCTGGAACACGTACTTTATGTTATGTCTTGTCTTATATATACTGTAAGAATGTTATGTCTTGTCTTATATATACTGTAAGAATGTTATGTCTTGTCTTATATATATACTGTAAGAATGTTATGTCTTGTCTTATATATACTGTATGTTTTTTCTTTTGCACTTTATTGTCGTCAACGTCCACACATGGGACAAGTGTGAAACGCAATTTCGATTCCTTTGTATTTCATGTACATGTGAAGAAATTGACAAATAAACAAACTAAACTAAACTAATATTATATAGCCTACAGTATATATCTGTATTCCCACAATTGATAAATTTAATATATATTGGCTGAAAAAATGTATTAATATATAAAAATATTTAAAAAATAATAGTTTATTAATAATAGTTTAATAATCAAACCAAACTTTCAAACAGTGTTGATGAAGTAGCAAAACATGTTGGATATATGACATACTGCTTGCATATGATAATCAGGAACCTGTGAAATTGTGTGAAACCTCATATAAATTCATAGAATAATTTTTTGGGTTTTCAGATATTCCCACAGTGAAAGTCATTATCAGTTAGTGGTTTGTTCATGTCATAATATACACTGTGAAACAGCAACATGATACATATGACAAGAATCATACCAAGTCACTTGTATTAAGATGTCTTAGCGTTCGGGATCAGCGGATTCCGGGATTCCTTGATTATGCTTCAAAAGCCACTGTGTCACAAAAGATAACAGATAAATATCCAAGTGAAACGTTTCATGAATTTGAATCTAAACCTTTAACTGAAAGCTATACTTCAGTAGCTAGATCAGTCATGCTCCTTTTGTGTGTCTTTCCCGCTGTTATCCATCATGAAGGATGTGTTAGACACTTTGCCAAAAGTCTTGTCTTTGGCCTCCTGCTGGCAGCTGAACACTCACTCCTTAGGTGAGACTGCACTTGTCATGAGAATGGCAGCAGCAGAGAGATTACTTTCCCGGAGACGGTGGAAGGCCTGCCGCTTTTCTGAATAGGCTGCCAGGCCCTGTGAACGACAAGCAGGGGGTATCATGGCTTCAGTGTGTGACAAACCCAGCTCTCCCCTCTCTAGGACCCCTGTGGACCTGACTACAGCGATGTGTCAAACCATGCCTTCAGCATCTTTAGAAAGATTAATGACCATGTGCTCCAAAAAGACTCCCCAGCCTCCATCTGGGCTCCTTAAGCAACCCGGAGGGGTATTCAGCCAGAACTAGAAATGCTAAGTGGATGTGCTGGACTCTGTGGGGTTTGAATTCAGTCATCATTTATTGAAATTAAAAGCCAGCGTGAAGGTGATGAACTCTGATCTGCTTTAGTGAGACGTTAAGGAAAAGTCTTAAAATGTAATCATACTTGTTCACCTGAACCTCTAGGAATATGCCACAGGGATGAACAGACTATGTAGACTATATATGCTTGCTTCACACACAAGTTTAGTTAAGTTTAGTTTTGGCAGAAACAAAAACATTTTGGGAATTCTAAAAGGAAAAAACTCAAAATTTTAACATTTTTGTTCTCAGAATTGTGAGTTTTAATATCTCGCATTTTAACCAGTTGTTGCAAAAAAGGTTGCAGCCAGAGGTGGACGAAGTCCACAAATCAAGTACTGGAGTGAAAGTACAGTTACATATAATAAAATATTAATCAAGTAAAAGCAAAAGTACTCCTTTTTCAATTTTACTCAAGTGAAATTACTCTGTTCCTCTGTTTTTATTTACTTAAGTAAAAAAGTCCTGATAGATTTATTATGCAATTTTATATAGCACATATTTTTTTTATAATCTTACTGCTCAAAATACCTGGGATTTTATTTAAATAGCCACTATATGGAATCAGTATATTTTTGTTGTACATCACTGCAATGTACCTGAAAGAAAACAGATTTTGACCGTCTAATTTTCACTAGTAAGAAAAAGTTTTAAAGCTTAGGTTATTGTTTTGCAGAGCGTCACAGAACATTATATATGACATGAGAATATATTTTTTTAAATATTTTTTATCTTCTCAAACCTTATCCATGTTGTAAAGACACTCCTGGCCAAATGAGGTCATTACTTCCCACTTTTTATAATTACTGTAGTTACCTGAACATCACTTCCTTTCTTTTTCTCCTTGGATGTAATATAACAAAAATATTTGGGCATTATTTAAAAATTATCGTAACTTAGCACCAGCAAGCTTGTTAGCTAAACAATTAGCATCAGATAACAGTATTTAGACCTTATTTATCAGTCTTTTTTTATTTATAGACTTATATCAGTATGGTTATGAATAAACATTCATATCTGTCTACTTGGCTACTTGATCCAGACAATATAAATACTTATACTGTTAATCAACAATATAAAAACAGACAGAGGGCTAAATCCTTAGCATTAACAAAAAACAAAAAAAAACACTGCAAATGTTACAGCTGCAGAGAATATGATGTTTTTTGACCTTGAGACACTTATGTTGATGTGTATGCATTCATCTTAGTGGGCTTGAATATATCACCCTTTACAGCTGAGTACTGATAATTTTTACATAAAAATGTAATTTTTCACTCGTCTCTAAGCATGATAAACTAATGTTGTGATCTACCGAGTCAAATGCGGAGCTAAGGTCTAACAAGACCAAAGCCATAGATTGCCCAGAATCAGTAGTGAGAATTACATCATTCATGACTCTTAAAAGTGACTCAGTACTGTGATGGGCATTAAAACCAGATTGAAATTTACCATTAAAATTTCATTCAAAAAGCTCTGAAGTTGACCTATAGGACCACTTTTTCTAAATGGAAAGTTTGCAATATAGTTTCTTTTAAAATTTCTCAAAGATAGTGTAAAAAATGCAAATTTTACCCTGTCAAAAATAGTTCTTTAGAAATCACTCTGTTCTTTGTACTATCCCTTTAAATCTTCACGAGCTCCGCTGACCCCGCCCCTCTTTTCCGAGGCACTCTCAGAGAATCTTTTTTTTAGCCGTATTCATAGTGAAACTTGTTAATTAGCACATTATTAGGAAAGGCAATTTGCAAAGGTTCTTTAAAAGACATTATACTCTTCTGTAGGTGAGACTGGATCGTGAATGATTCGTGCGAACATAAACACATTTCAGTTGATCAATGGCATTTCCCTTCAGAACCAAACATAACGTTAATCCTCTGTGTCTTCAGTCACTCAGATGTTGGAGGTAAATGACAACAAAACACCTTGATCTCTTACTCATTACTTACTGAGCTCACATTTTCAAAAACCTGCAATACTGCTACAGTAAAAAGTGTGTACATCTGCTCAGACCCTGACATGACGCTAAGCACTTTTCCACATCAAAGACGTGTTGGATTTTGGCCCCATTCTGATATAGGTTTCCAGCTGCAGAAGAGTTTGTGCTCATCTTTGACATTTTTAATTTAATAACGTGCCAAATGTTCATTATTTTTCAAGGTGAAAGATCTGGACTGCAGACAGGCCAGTTCAGCACCCAGACTCTTCTACTATGAAGCCATGCTGTTATAATAGCTGCAGTATGTGGTTTTGCATTGTCCTGCTGAAATAGACATCATCTGGAGGAGAGCATATGTTGCTCTAAAACTTTATATACTTTCAGTATTCATAGTGCCTTGCAAAATATGGGCTTCTGGACCATGGACCACAAATTGTGTTTACTAACAGTGGTTTCTGGAAGTATTCCTGGGCCCATTTAGTAATGTCACTGACAGAATCATGTAGATGAGAGATGCAGTGTCGTCTGAAGAGACCACAGGCATCCAACAAAGATCTTCAGCCTTGTCCCTTAAACACAGAGATTTCCAGTTCCTCTGAATCTTTTGATGATATTATGCACCTTATATGATGGGATTTGCAAAGATTTGCATTCTTTCACAGTTTGGAGAGCCTCTACCTGTTTTTTCTTTTGAGAGACTTTGCCTCTCTACGACATCCCTTTTATAGCTAATCGTAATTATATTACGAATGTCAATTACTAATGTCAGTTAACTTAATTAGTTACAAAATGTTCTCCCAGCTGAATCTCTTTTCAAAATCTTGTGCTTTTTCACCCCATTGTGGTCCCATGCCAGAGTTTTTGAGACCTGTATCAGGCATCACATTTAAAATGAGATTATATATAGATAAAAGCAGTGGTGTAAAGTACTTGAGTAAATGGACTTCGTTACTGTACTTAAGTATTTTTTTGGGTACTTTGTACTTGTACTGAGTATCAAACATATAAGCAACTTTTACTCTCTACTCCACTACATTTTTGACTGAATATATGTACTCTTTACTCCACTACATTTGAACAGACGCTTACCGTTACACGCTACATTATGATTGCGTGCGACAAGTCAGGATCTTTATCTACCGCGGCTAATTTCTTGGGCGGATAATGCGATATCGCCATCTGCAGGGTGCTTAAGGAACTGGATGAGGCTACTGCACGTGAACGTGTCAACGTGAATTAGCAGCTTGCCAAATATCAGGTGTTTAATTAGCGACATGGCTGCAGCCGCTGATGAAGTCATTAGGTGTGTTCGACTTAATGCGGCGCCGCAAGAAATCGGCTGCCGCCTTACAAAACAATGCATTCTGGTAAGATC
>JAUCMT010000001.1:357985-373714 GCA_032357475.1 Enteromius thamalakanensis
ATGCAGTCTTGATTTTATGTGCAAATTAAAATGCAATAACAACAACACAAGCGCTTGGCGGGGAACCATAACGACAACTATTAGGTTAGTTGGTTTATAACAACACACCTGACCCAGACTTCTGAAGAAAACTCTGCTCTTCAAACACTGAAACAATCCCGACCCTTCATGAGGATTACATGTAATCAGAAATACATGAGCGTGATTTGAGCTCATTCCATCCAGTGTCAACATGATCCCGTTAGCTGGAATAGCGGCGGATCGGAGGGGCAGGAAGCAGACGGGATTGTGGGATATTGAGAGGATTAGCCGGCGGCGACCGAGGCCTCGGGCTTCCCTTGGCTTCCAGAGATGATTAGCACATTCATGAGAGCACGCTGCTGCATTATTCATCAAAGATGCACCCAAAAACCAGCTTTTCCATCATTAGCTGCATGCATTATGCTAGCTTTGGCGTAATGAGGTGGCAAGGGTTGGCATCGCTCAGATTTTGTCATATATTATGGTTAAGATGGGAATGTGTGCCAAAATAGCATTACCTAGCTATTACGATGATCCCCGACAGGCAAAAACTACTTAAGCGCAAACATCGCATAGCTTTTAAACAAACAGATGGCTTAGTGGTTAGCACACAGCCACTCATTACTCATCTCTCCTCTGGATAAAAACCACAAACGGCAAGTCAATAGGTCCATTTCTGTAGCATATAAGTTATAATACCATCATTGTTTGTATGCATTGCAAAACTAATGCTACATTTGCTAAAATGTGCATCAAAAAATACACCACAATGGAGTGCACCAAACCATGTTAACTAAAAGTAATAGCAAATTCTTTACTGAATATAAGCCGAAGACAAATGGATTTAAAAAATGCAAAGCAGCCATATTTCTTTTGGCTTTGATCACAGAAATAAGTTACATTTTAGCACATTGAGATACAACGGAGCTATTTTCTATTTTAATAATATTTCACAATTTTACGGCATTTTTGATTAAATAAATATATAAGAAAAATGTTTGTTGTGCCCAAATTTTAGAATCACAGTGTATTATAAACGAACAATACTATATTTATAAAATATAATATTAATAAAATCTATTTAACCTGAATAAATAAATTCCTTGTCCATTTTTAAGCTCATGTTACCTAACATTAACCAATTAAACCTTATTGTCATCTACCAATATAAAAATATTAATTTCAACGCTGAACGGAAAAATGTATTTAATAAACGAGCCCCTGTCATTTCTCTCAGTCATATAGAATTAGGAATTTAACATGTGCTTTGATATATGCAGATAGATATCTTATTATTTGTCGAGCATACATGTTGAACTTGAACATGAAACATTGTTAGTTTTTGATGAATTAACGATAGTTATCCGGCGCTCAGTCTGTTAGATCCATCTTTCAAAACGTCAGCCGAGGTCAGGAATGAAGGATGAGCGGGTGACAAACAGATAAGAGATTATCTGTCAACGGCTTAACCCACGCTATGCTTGAGGAGCTATTTCCAGAGATCTTCAGGAGAGGATTTAGGAGGAGGAGGTGGTCGAGTCCCGCGGGTCGACGCCAAACACAGTCTGCTCGCTCCTGAGGGAGTCCCAGCGGGGGATCAGCGGGCTAATTCATGCTAGCGGCTAGTCCTCACACACAACTCCATTCAGCGGTGTGACGCGCTGTACAATATCAGCAGGAGCAGTCGTGCTTTATAACAATACACTGGAAAAAAGATGTTTTTTTTAAATATATATTGAAAGATTATTAAAGCACACTTCACAAGAAAATAATATCAGTTGTTGTTGTTAATGTAGTTATGTAATGTTTAGTTTCATCTATTGTTCCCTGTTACTTTTGTAATTATGAATTTGGTGTGGCAACTTCCATTTTCAGTAATATTTTTTAAATAAATTACTATTTTTATTCATCGAGGACACATTAAATTGACCAAAAGTGACAGTTCTTTTGAACATTCTATTAGAATCCTGAACAATGAATAATGTATTGTGTAGCAACTGATAATCTGAAATATCGGAATGATCATGTGACACTGAACCTGTGATAAAGTACATTTGTATGTTCAAATATTTAATTAACAATTTTCAGAAGTCATCATGGAATAAATATCTACTACAATACATCCTGCAGATCTTATGTGAACCATTTCTATTGTTAAACATCACACACAGACTATTTTTACAGGGCTATATTCTCTCACAGGTTGATATGGTAACAGTCATGTATAAAATTCTTGCACAGAAAATGTAACATTTAATAATCCAGGGTGCATCTTCCCAAAGGATAAATTTAGCCATCACAATAATCGCTCGACACACATCTCACATATCTTTGCCTAATACATCTCATAATACAGCTCAGATTAACTGCTGAATTCCCAGTGTTTGCTCAGCTACAATGCATTACTAAAACATCTCATCAAATGTTAAAACTTCATTTAGCAAATGATTTTGTGCGGTTTATAATAGTATTACTTTTAAAAAATAATTACTATTTACGATTGCATCTGCGTGGTGCTTTCCAGATTTCTGTTGGTCCTTGTGGAAACCTCCTGAGCGTGTGGAACGGATTGTTCCTGTAGTCAGTGAATCAGCCAGCAGTGTTACCTGATCATCTGTGTGTGTGTGTGTGTGTGTGTGTGTGTGTGTGTGTGTGTGTGTGTTAGCACTGATGTTGACCTGCGAGACTGAAAACCTCTGTGGTCGCAGCACCTCACGTCTGAATAATTCACAGGGGCAAAGTACATCTGATGTTACACGCTCACAGCGATGGCCGTGTCCTGCCGGACACAAACATTTACTGGCTACAGCGAACCAGAACAAACACAACAAATAGCTGACAGCACACAAACAGAGATCCGCTCCCAGACGCATTCGATTGAGCCACTTCTACATCAGACTTCTGCTCAATAGTAAACCAATGGGTTTAACAATCCGGAAATGTTGGGAGTTTTTTTTTTTTTTTAATTTGAATAAAACGAAAACTAAAAGACTTTGACATCACATGAGCCAATATTTTTTGCACAACAGAACATAACAAATGTTAAAACTGAGAAATTGGACACTTTTGTTGATTAAATGCGCTCCTTTGGTCTGCTGCAGGTCTTAAAAAAGTGGCAACAAAGCAAAAAAAAAGCAAGACATTTTGAAAAAAGTCAGCTGGGAGAATATCTAGCAACTATTTCAGTTACATCAGGTCTGTAACATGACTAGCTATAGAGAGGCAGAGTCTCTCAGAGAGAAAGAAGCAGAAGCATAAGATACACTAAAAATGCAAAATATTTTAACATAGCTGTTTGAATATACAGTAAAATTTCATTTATTTCTGTGATGTTCAGCTGTATTTTCAGCATCATTACTCTGGTCTTCCGGGTCACATGACCCTTCAGAAATCATTGTAATATGCTGATCTGCTGCTCCAGAAACATTTCTGATTATTATCAGTGTTAAAAAGAGTATTTTTAGTGAAAACTGTGAAATTAAATTTTGTAGGATTCTCTGATGAAAGAAAAATGCAAAAGAACAGCGTTTATTTGAAATAGAATCTTTAGTAATATTATAAATGTCTTTAATGTCTACATTATAAATCATCGTTTGTTCAAATGAATGCTTAAAAAAAAGCAATGCATGCATAAATCTCACTGACTCGTCATTCTAGTGCCCAACTCCAGCACTCAGGATATTCTGTCTGATAGGATCTCAATAAGGAAATCCCAATAGTCTTGGCACAGTTCCTGTTTCCACAGAATTCACATATCAGCAGCTTTTAATCATGCATTACTATATTGTGCTTTTTATTCTTTTAATTAAATAAAAAATATAATAGATTATATTTTCATACCTTTTCACAGTCCTATAAAATGTAATGTTATAGACTTTTTTTTTAATAAACACTATTGTTTTCATGCTGTATCTTTGAACTAACATACCAAAATCAGCAGAGATTAAACTGCAAAAAAGTTTTTTGATCATGGGCGCCATCTTCAGAATTCACCCAGGCTATTTTCCTAGATAATTATTTATAATTATTCTGCATTTATAATATTTTAAGCCATCTGGATATGGAATAACTCTCTGTTTTTGTGCTAGTCGGCAATTACGATCCCACACTCGGCAGCTGCTCATTGTCTAAATAGGTTTAATTAAAGCGTAAAACAAAACTGCAGCTTTTACAGAGACAGAAACACTCAGTCTGCTTGCACAACTAGTTGGTTTAAAGTTAGTCTAGCGCGTTTTGGTAGTGTTCATTGCATCTGTCTTTTAACCAGTTTTACACGGGTGATGTGTAGTTTCAGCGGGTATGTACAGTATATTCTCTGGTTTGATAAAAAAAGAAATGCCAAGTATTCGTGTGATGGAGGGTGTGGCGTGATGTTTGGGGATGTTGTTGGATGCTTGGCGTCCGTGGTTTCCTTCTCTATGAAAGACTGTCATTTAGAAATGAGAAAAAAAGAAGTATGGTGGTCTGTATTTTAAAACAACATTTTAAGAGAAACACATTGCTGTCAGATATTTTTAAAATGTATGGAAGAATCTCACAAACATGTCATATTTAAACCCAGAATATTCCAAAAACAATCTGTAATTATAATAATTATATCTTGCATGAAAAGGAAGCATTCTACAGTGTTTGTGTTGCAACTTCACTAAGGATTAAGTGGCTTGTTTTTTCATTATTTTAATAAATAAAACATAATTATGAACATTGATTTTAATTTGGTGTAGTGAAATGTGATTTGTTTCTAACTGCATGATGTTATTGAAAACTAAACATAACAGGAAGATTTTAGATTTCTATAGTTTTATTACAGTAATGAGAATTCGTTTGATGTGCATTATTATGAAAATACCTATATTAACACATACTATATATATATATATATACATAAAAAACCACACACAATTATATAGGACTATATTTTAGGACCATTTTATTTTTGGACTTAGTCTATATATCAGGACTATATATGTTAAATTAACGTAGTTAGCACGTGAACAGGTTGTCCCATAATAACAACACATTTTTCATGTTTTTTTAATTAGTTAGTTGTAATATAACAGTGTTTGTCTGTGAACAGCAGTTGAAGATTCCCAGTGCTGACTGACTGATCTCAAAGATTGAGACGCTCCAACAGGAAGAGCCACGGCCCTTAGAGGAAACGACACGGCCTCGGCTCACATTGTGTCCCAAATTAGTTCTTGGCCATTTGCATACACAGATTGCCACGCTATCTGAACGTGCATTATTTACCTCCAGCGAGCGTATAGCTGATGTTTCACTTCACTGCTTTTCAATCTGAATTTCTGGAGCGAACGTCCTTTCTGAAGCTCTGAGGCTTCGCTTCGGCTTGCTTCTTTTGTCAAGGTTTGTTTATTATTCAAAAACGTCTTTTTTTATTTAAAGAATAACCTCATGGTTGTGTCGTCGGTGCAGATGCTGTGATCTCTCTAACTTCTTTCACTCTGACTGACATGTCTGGCAGTATATATATTTTTTTTACTGTAGTTTTGAATCAAAAACGTTAATAAATCCAGATCTAAAGCAGTTAGCACTGTCAAATCTAGTCAGGATCAGAATGAAATCAGATATTGTGAGTTCAAATCCTCCGTGGGTTCCTACAGGAAATCAGTCTTTCCATTCCCAGCATGCTTCTGTCATTGAGACTAACAAAGTTCAGCCAAAAGCATCCTCACAGATCAAACATCTCAAGCGTCTTATCTACACGACTGCGGCAGCTTCTATCACATGTTGTATGTCATTAGACTGAGATGAGCAGATAAGACACGCTCTTCACCTCTGCCGTCTCATTCAATAACAAAACCAGTATTCCTCCTTAAGACGTCAAACATACACTGTGCTTTCACAGAAATACAGCAACAGATGTAAACAGTGTGCCGAACCTGCAGATTAATCGGCACCGATAATGCTGGAAGAATCAGTTCTGTCCATGCGGTACATCTTTTATGAATCAGTACTGTTTTTATACTTGTTTGTAATAAAGTTCATCACTATTTTATTTTGAGCGTTATGTTTGTTCTCATTCAGTATCAGATTATCGGTTGCTTACTGGTTTATCACCAGTGAAAACATTTGTCAAGTTCTAATTGTGATCACTCGTTTTGTGCTGATTTAATACTTTATTTGATTCTCCATAAAAAAATAAAGAAAGAAATAACCTCATTGTGTGAGAAATGTGAAACCCTCCATCACTGATTCTACAAAGCCACAAGCTTACGATACATATTTATGACTTCACACCTCTGGCCTTTAGAGGACAGATAAAGTCTTTCATCCATTTTTTATTCTGAGTCCTTGCCAGAGAGGATCTGCGCTGTGGCAGGTGTGTCAGATTCACTTTACAGATCTGGGAAAGAACGCAGTGGCTTTCAATGGCTCAGTAGGAAAGAAGCTGTTCCAGGAGATTTCTGGGAAAAAGAAGAAAAGAGCAGCATTCTTCTGTTGGATCAGCTTTGAATGCATACCACCCAAATGGGTTCCTCAACAGCTGATGGGGTAGATATGGATAGACCTAACAAGCAGGATGGAGGTTATAATAATAAACATTTTAATGAACTGTAAATTTGTATTTTATGAAGAAAAGATGCTGGGAGTAGTTGCTATGTCTATGATGTCAGCCACCACAAATAAATAAAAAATATATATATCATCTTAAACTATTAGCCACTGCTATAAAAATTATATTAAAAAGTATTATAAAATTGTAATTATTAGAGGAAAACAAATGTAAAAAAATATAAACAGTGTTAAATTAATACAAAACTGTTTACAAATAATAATAATAATAATAATAATAATAAATGACAAAAACAACTAAATTACCAAAATAGTAACTAAAATTAAAAATGTATTTGAAATATATAATGCTAAAACTATATCTAAATATTAGTGAAAACTACAATATTATAATATATATCATTTAAAGAAAAACTAAAAACCATTTTCAAAAAAATATATGAAAAAAAAATACAAATAATAATTAAATACAAATAAATGAATAAATCGTGAAATAAAATTAATAATAATAATAATAATACAAATAATAGAATTGAACACTAAATGGAGTAGTACAACCTGCAATCAATTAATCCACTGACTGATGCCAACAATGAGCTAAAATAAAGGCACACATCAAACAAAAGCAAAAGAGCTGTCAAAAGCCCTGTACACTGAAAACAAATGAAAGGAAACCACAGGAGATCCGTCCCTCCACAAGTCAGGTGTCACGTCTGGATGGAGACTGATTGTGCATCGCCTTAGGAAACTAAAAATCAATTTAGTGAGACTGACAGCGTTTACTGGCCCACCTCGAGGCATTTCAAAACAGGAACAGCCACAGAACAGGAGCTCAGTGCTTTTATAGGCCTTATCTCACTATTAAAACAGCTTCAGGTGGAGCCTGACTGTCAATAAAAGGCCCTCAGGGCATCATCGGAGAGCTGGGTGTGCCTCCAACCACCCATATACATTTCACAAAGCCCCGAAACAAAGAGTCAGGTAACACAATCAGCTGCTGTCCATTTGCTCAGGTTGTATTTGCCTGCTGAGTGGCTGGAAGATACAAATAAAGCAGCAAGGATTTCTCCTTTTTCACTTACCCAACATGAGGAGCTTATGGCTCCCTTGGTGCCAATGAGGGCATTTTCTCATTAGTGAACAAGACCAAGCTTTTCAACATCATTAGCATTCCCTAGGGAGCTTAAGTGACGAAACGGGAGGGCAAGTGAACATAAGAGACTAAACTTGAGGTAGAAAGCAGCAGACGCTTTAATATGAACTTGCTGGCCTGCTGAGGTACACAGCCAGATCTAAACACTTATAAAATGCAGGCTATTTCCACACAATTAAACTGTGCTCAAAATGAAGAATTAACTTCCTGCTGATCATTTTTAAGAAATATAATACAAATGATGCAATGAAAAGCAATTTAAATCGCAGTATGCAACACCTCCTTCCATTGTCCACTGTTGTCCAGTTATTTGCTAGTGAGTGTTCAATGAAAATAACATGCAATAAATATTATGCAAAGCAATTTAACAAAATACACTGAATAAAAACTGAATGTAATCAAATGCAATAAAATAAAGGTGAAAATAAAAAGCAATGCATGTAATAAAATGAAATGCAAAAAAACGAGTTGAATGTAATGAAATACAATAAAACAAAGCATTTTGATTTATTGCATTGAATCGCATCAATTTAATGTAGTAAAACAAGAAGCAATACAATGCAACAAATACAATGAAATAAAATGCTATTCAAATACAATAACACAAAAATCAACGCAATGAAATAAAACAAAATGCAATCCAATGCCATGTCGTCCAATGGAATAAAATGCAGTGCAAGAAAATAAAAAAAGCAACAGAATTTAAATAACGCCTTACCGAGACCTGAAAGACTTCCTGAGTGTCATCCAGCATCTGGACCCGGATGGAGATCTGTCTGCCGGGTGGCATGGTGGGGGGCCGCTGGCCAGGCTCCAGCGTACTGATGCCCATGCTCTCGGGGGCCCCAAGCCTCTGGCCCGCCACTGAGGGCCGCTCCTCTGGCTCCACCATACTGCTGCAAACCCACCTGACAACACAAATTATTTAAACGTTTATATGAGGGTCAAAACACACAGACTCTATACCATGACATCACCACAGTACTCTAAAGCTGATCTAGTGATTACATAGTTTTCCTTTTTTGCAGCTGGAATTTCAACCTCGCGCTGCCCTGGAAAATGCCAAAGAGCATGGAATGATTTATGATTCCTGAAATGTGTATTTCTGCAGTAAACAACTTGTGCTGCTATAGCTATTTCTCACACACGTCTTGATTTTAACCTTGGTTCTGCCTGAGTGCTAGCTATCCAAATAAACACAGCTGTTAGTTATGACCAGCTAAAAAAATAACGAACATTGGTAAAGAAGTGAACCATACAAATGAACCTGGCAGCAACAGGTCAGGAAACATTTGGGTTTCGTAGACATACTTTATATTTTCAGTCCCATCTTAATCTGTTTTTCCTTTGTTGATCCTTGCTAAAATAGAAACAATGGTGAAAAATAGTTTTTCAAATCCTGTCCAGAGCAGATGCAATGTAATAAAAATAAATAAATTGCAATGCAATGTAATACAGTGTTATGCAATTCCATGTAATGATAGGAGATGCATTTCAATGCAATAAGATGTGAAGCATTTCAGCGAAATAGAGTGCAATGAAATGCAATTCAATGCAATAAAACACGCTTCAATAGAATAAAATGCAACAATATGCAATGCATTCCAATGCACTAAAATGCAATACCAGTCTATGTGATACAATGTAGTGTAATTTAATGCAGTTCCAAAACAAAATGCAATGCAATAAAAAATGCAATTTAATGAAATAAAAAAATGTAATGCATTTCAATGTGATAAAATGTAATTTTGATACTGTAGTGATGGCTTAAAGTCAAACAATAGCCCCATCATCTTTATGGGTTTAGAAAATCATTAGGAAGGGTTTAGAGAAATTAAATCCAAGGATTTCTAACCAGATCGCAAACTGTACCTCCAAGATAATGACTGGTTTATAAGCTTGCGTGGTTGACTGGACAATCATTTTAACTTTCAACTTGTTTTGAACAGATTAAAAAGCTGAAATGTTTTTAATGATGGGAAAAACCTTTAACTAAAGCGCCAAAAACAGCGTTTCCTTGTTCTACTGGAGCTGTCCTCATGCAAACCTGTCTTTCTAAGGAACTGAGACTTAATGAAACCCTATTAAATAAACGCTCTTACAGACTAAAATAGTCCTTTTAAAAGGAATTCAGGGAAGGAGAAATGCGTAACGTTTTGAATGACTATGTTTGAAGGGCCTAAATTATACAGAATTATGTGAAGCAAACAGCACAAAACAAGTCTGACTTCTATTTGAAGAAACTGGAGCATTGCCTTCTCTTTTAGGCACCGACCCAAGTGCCATTTACCCTCATATAAAGGGTTATACAATCAAAATTTAAAAGAGGATTTCAGCGAACATCAATCTATTACCACTAACAGAAATGTCCGAAATTTGGCAGAAAACTGACAATAAACTATGATCGTAAAATAAGAGCATAAAACAACGACGGACCAATATATAATATGACATTAACTGGCCAATAGGTAGCTGTTATGAGATAATTGCCATGTCTGCAAGACTAATTAAATGGATAGCTCGTCCAAAAATTAAACTGTGTGATATATGTACATTTACAAATAATAATATAAAACAGGATATTTATAGTAGGCTATATAAAGTATATATTGATTATGAGTCTATATCACTCCATTTTCAATCCTTTTGTTGTCTGTTTTCTTTGGCGAAGCACAATAAAAGCAAACAGCTGGTCATATTGTTTCTGAAATGTCAGTTACTTGATATCACTTGTATTCAGCGCAGCAACCCTTGAGCTTGGGTGATGAATATCATCAGCCAATGACAAACCTGTCTCACTCAAAACAGGATCACAGATGGAGATCGAGCCAAGCCGCACTATTGAAGCTGATGATATATGAGCAAACGCACACCTCAGCACACAATCAAACGTACAAACCGTGTGTTTGTATCAAAGACAGATAAGAGACCAATTATCCACTGAAAGGCTTCTTCTATGACAACCTGAAGTGGTTTCCATGGAGATGACACTTTCAGTTCTTCAACAGGAGCCTCAGAAGTACAAACATAACAGAACAGGAACATGTAGAGTAGTGCTTCCTGGTTCTTACACGACACAAACACTGCCATGAGGATTACTGGAAACAAACATGACACGTGAAAAACCACACTGCTGCATGACAAAGCAACCAATCGGGATTCGACTCTACATACAACACATGCAAATGAACATTAGTTCAGCTAGAAAACAAATGGAGGTAGTCTAGGGGTTCTCTGATCTTTACACTAAAACTTAATGAAGTGTAATGAGAAAAAGCTAAATAAAACTGCAATGCAACAAAATGAAACGCAAAGCAAAACTAAAAATAGGAAATACAATAAATCAAAATTATATGCAATGCAAAAGATGCCACTAAAATAAAAGTAAATTTAATGCAATGCAATGGAATTTTAAGGAATGCAATAATAGAAAATAAAGACACACAATAAAAAAACTATTGATTTAGAATTTACGCAGAAAAAATAACTAATTAGGCAACAAAAAAAAAAAAAATGTATTGTAAAACACGACCCATTCATTTTTTCTTAAGCCTTAAAAAAAAACTAAACTAATACTCCGTGGGTTGATCACATCTCTGACACTACAGAGGCAGTAATAAATAAACACATTCCAGCACTGATTGAATCTCTGATCCAGACGCTGGATGAAATCTCATCTGATTCTCAAAGAAGGACATTCCAGCACTCAGATCACCCAGACGTGTGATTGTGTGATAGAGAGACGAGTCTGGACAGGTTAGCAGGCATCTACACCGTCAGAAAACCCCTCTGACTCAACCACACTAACCACATCCCAGTGACCCGCCGAGTCTGTCTGTGGCATTATGATAAGAGCAGATCCAGAGGATGTGATGTTAATGAGGTTAGAGTTGATCAATAGAGCTTAGCAGACGTTTACAAAGCTTTGTTCATCAAGGGAACAAGGGAGAGAGGGAGATGTTCACTGTAACATGAGCTTTCCAGCAATGAAGTTTACTGTGAGATTAACTTTCATCTGCTGTGTGACAGAGGAGAAGAGAAGCCAAGAACATGTGCTACTGTTAAAATTATACTTATTTTACTTTTAATTATTAAATATTACTAAATAAATACATACAAATTAGAATAAATAATACTAAATTATGAAAAATAATAAATATGAATACAAGCAAATATGTATTTATCAACACAAATAAAATAAAATAACAATTAATAATATACAATTTACTTAATGAATTTTTTATAAATTATAAATCAAAATATGAAAGATTATAATAATAATCCTCCTTTACATAATTTACTTAAAATGAATAAACAAGCAAGAATCAATTTATTAACCTAAACAAATAAATAAAGTAAATAAAGATTATTTTATACAATTTATGCATTTTTATTTATTTATTTTGTTTGGTTGTATATGTTTTTTAAGATGTGTTATCCATTTACAGATTGCCAATTCTGCACATTACCAAGCAGTCAATTTATTGGTGAACATCTTACAATCTTAAAACCGCCAGATTTAAGCCAATTTATTATCGGCCCTTTAATAACACAGAGTTACCAAACGATAATCTTGAAAAGACCAAATACCGGCAAATTAATTCTTCAAAATGACATATCAGTAAATCAATATGACTGAAGCAAACAGAGATAATTAGAAGTTGATCATCTCAAATAATGCACTAATTATGGGATTGCCTTATTTTACACTATAGATAACTGAACATCTGGGCAAAGTTATTAACCAACTTTACTTTAATGATGACTGGCAAATGCAAAAGAGACTTAATAGAAGAAATTAGAGCAAGAATAATAGACAAGAAAAACAGGAGAAGTAAGTGAACGGGACAGAGAAAGACCAACAGGCTCCCATGAGGTCTTCAGGGGCCGGTCCACAAGCACAAACACTGCAATAAAGGGGCCCATTCTTTCCTGTCCCGGGCCGAAGTTACTGGTTACACACATTTAAACTGAATGAGTAATTGAGAAGCGGCTCCTGAGGGACCTTTAATCCCCTTCGGCTGGCAGTTTCATTACCCGCCCAAAACCCACTCGTTCGGGACAGAGTCTTGAGAGTCTCATTTATGCGTTAACCAATGAACGTCTGCCGCTTTATTAGCAAAGCCTCACTGTACCGGAGCGGCCCGTTAATTACAGAGAGACCGATCACGAGAACAACGCAAACACAAGACCTCTAAAGAACTGGATTTCCATTCAAAGCAGAGCCATTAAACCCACTTACAGAAACACCATGACAAATGCACCTTCATTATCCTTTATCTTCCTCGTGCTATCTATAGCTCACCCATTTTTAACAGGCCATTTGCAGAAATTACAAAAGGAAAAAGCTAAGAAGCCTCTCTGCTGTTGGGTAAAGCTTGCGCTGGTGTGAAACACATGACGAGAGGCGCACCGGTTACTGGTTTGACAGGTTGACCGAGCTTCTTTTGCAGGCAGACTGAACAAGACTTTCTCACACTCCGGCTTCTGCCAATATCTTCTCAGAGGAGCTTCATTTATGTTTTCTCAGAGCTCATAATCTTTCCCAAAGGAGATTGAACAAACATAAAGACGAGGGATCACGTTCCCATAACCGCGTATAGATCAGATCAGCTTCTAATCTCATTTCAGCCGCAATGAGAGCTGTACAATCAGCAAAACACAATGCAGAAACAATGCTACAAATTACAATATGAGATTTTATCTTTTTATAAGTTGTTCAGAGGTTGTGAGTGAATCTATGTTTACATGATAATAATGTCCCAGAAAAAAGGAAAAGTTTCACAAACAGACATCTATAGAGCTGAAACATTAAGCTGACACGGATAACAATAAAAATTGATCAACAAATATAGCTGTTTTTGAATCGTCGCTTGATTTTGCGTTAAATGTATGGGCTTGCAGTTACACAGTTTGGCCAGTGTGGCGCTGTAGTGCAAAACTAATTATTTAAATGTAATGCATCCCTCCTGCATGCAATCCAATAGGAGACGACACACATGGCACGTGTAAACAAAACCAAACCTTGGAAGTATGGGAAAGTTTTACAAGAATCAAAAAGAAAAACGTTCTCCATACTGTATATGCACTGCGAAGTAGGAACCTGTTTACTGTTAACACACATCCTGACACTCCTTTAGATGAATATGTAAGCACGTAAATATATGTGCCTACACTACTAATATAACATATTAAAATGATCCCAGTTTAAACAAATTCATGAAAATGACTAGAAACGGTTTATCACGCCTGGCCAGTAGTTGGCGATGTCACCTTGAATACACACATATATACGCATTCCTACTGACTGAACACGTAACACACTTATGCATGACTTTAAATAATATATGCATTTTGGTTGTTTACATGGAGATGATAACGGCATAATTAAAAAAAACATAAACATGGACGTTGAAACCCATTTTAAAAGGTTTTAATTTTTAGGCCCCTGAAACGCCATTAACGTGTAAATGAACTGCCAAAACGCTGAAACTTTTACTCTTTTGTTTATTAAAGACATTGCTAAGCAGTTGCTAGGGTGTTGAGGTGGTTGCTAAGGCATTCTGAGTGGTTTCAGAGACTATAGAATACCTAAGACGTGTCACTCGTATAGTTTTAAATGATGAACAGTTTTAGAGGATTTGATGTTTGCGATAGGAGCTGCACTTGGATGCCTGAGAGGCGTTTCACCGAGTGACATGACTTCACTCCAACATTAACTCATGCCGTTCCAGACCTTCATTCATCTTCAGAACACAAATTAAGATATAGTTGATGAATCAGAGAGCCATCCATAGACAGCAATTGATCCAGAAGATGAATGAAGGTCTTATGGGTTTGGAACAACATGAGGGTGAGTAATTAATGACAGAATTAAAATTTTTGGGTGAACGAACCATAAAATGAGACATTGGTGGTTTTAATCATGCTACTGGGTGGATGCTAGGGCATCGTTAGCTGGTTGCTAGGGCATTGCTATGCACTGCTATCTGCTTGTTGCTATGCAGCTACCACGGTGTCATTACAGAAGTCCTGTTGCAGTGCAGTTCGTCTTTCTATAATTTGCTGTTAGAAGGAAGCGTCTAATGCTAACCTGTCACAGTGAGCGAAAGGGAAACCTGTGCTAGCAGCACACAAATGGGAAAGTTTTACACAAAGTAGGAAGCACTGTGAACACAGAAGGAAGGTCACACACAGATAAACAACACGTCTAAGAGAAGAAACAGGAAGTAGTACTTCTGGAGTAAAAGCTATTATGTCTCATCACAACCAAGCCTATTTCAGTAGCAAGTTGCTAGTCAATGATCTCATGAAGGGTAAAGCAGGGAACTATTTGATGAACAGTCACTTTATTTAAACACTCTCACGCAAACATCTTTCTTTTTCCGTCCTATACAAACACACACACACCCATGAAAGAAAACAGCAAACGAGCAGCGTGGGTTCATTCCCAGCCTCTCGCTCGGCTAGTTAACCTGTCTTTCAACTTGTTTGCCTGAAAGTTCCCAGTGTTCATTGAGGTGCACAGACCGAAACAGAGGCTTCAGTGTGAGACAGACTCAACATTCACATCTGAACGCATGGATCAACACCGCTGGCCCAGGGACTGATGGGAAGGGAAACTCTGTACTCGTTCTAGACTGCTTGTGAACACACTAAACAAATACGACACTTTTCATATTGTCTAAATGCTAATGTTGGCAAAACAGAACTGAAATTCATATTGTGATTTACATGCTCAAACATGCATGACAATGATTGCTTCTCTTTGTACTCACACGCATGACTAAAAGCGCTGTATTAAACGGTGGCCCAGCAGTGCCCCACACAACTGAATCAAGCCAAAACCCAAAACAACTGAATCAAGCCTCAACACACTGAAAAAATAGTTGCAACATAACACAAAAAAGGGACTTTCTAAAACGCTTAATGTTAAAAATGTTAAACGTGGCTTACGCACATAAAAACTGACGAGGGAAACCCAAATTTCTGTCAAACCTTCCTTGTAATAATCACTAACT
>JAUCMT010000001.1:373814-390443 GCA_032357475.1 Enteromius thamalakanensis
ACACACACACACCGTGAACACACACCCGGAGCAGTGGGCAGCCATTGCTGCGGCGCCCGGGGAGCAGTTGGGGGAACCTTGGAGTTGAAGGTGAAGAGAGCGCTGGTTATACACTCCCCCCACCCACAATCCCTGCCGGACCTGGGACTCGAACCCACGACCTTTGGGTTACAGATCCGACTCTCTATCCATTAGGCCACGACTCTATCCATTAGGCCCCTTTTTTTTTTTTTTTTTTTTAAATAAATAATTTTTACTTAGTGACACTAGTTGCTTATTTGCATGCATATTACTAAGATTAGTCATTTATTAGTAATAATAAAGCACATAGTAATGCCTTATTCTACATCTCTATACTGAAACTTTACAATTACCTTACTAACTTTAAGTAAGCAGCAAATTATGAATTATGCCTAGTGATGACTGATATCTAAAATCTTATTTATGACAAAGGTGGTCTTCAATACTAATAATAAGATACGTTGAATTATATAATTGCATGATCTGAAAGCAGAATAAACACTCTGTCCATTGATGTATGAAGCGTTAATCAAAAATTAAGTTTTAATAAATAATTACGGTATGAAATTTCCAAACTATCTTCATGGAACATGATCTTTACTTATTTTTGACATAACATTATTTACAATGTTTTTTTGGCTATTGCTACAAATATACCTCTACTTAAGACTTATAATAATAATTCATATTAACATTTTTAATTGTTAACATATTTCACAAAATCAGTGTCAATTGTTTGATAGAATAAATCTTACTGAGGGAATGTAAATAGATCGTTTTATTCATCAAGGATGGGGAACATGTATCATCGGGCCTGTTTGTCACTTAATTTGTAAACCAGTTAAGTTTTGAAAAAATGATTAAGTAACCTCCTCCCCTCGTCTCTGTCCCTCAGGTAACAGAGCTGAACGAGGCCCTTTCCAACGAGGAGAGGAACCTACTCTCTGTGGCCTACAAGAATGTGGTGGGCGCGCGGCGCTCCTCCTGGCGCGTCATCTCCAGCATCGAGCAGAAGACCTCCGCCGACGGCAACGAAAAGAAAATCGAGATGGTCCGCGCTTACCGCGAGAAAATCGAGAAGGAGCTGGAGGCCGTGTGCCAAGACGTGCTCAACCTCCTCGACAACTTCCTGATCAAGAACTGCAGCGAGACCCAGCACGAGAGCAAAGTCTTCTACTTGAAGATGAAGGGCGACTACTACCGATACCTGGCCGAGGTGGCCACGGGTGAAAAGAGAGCCACGGTGGTAGAGTCTTCCGAGAAGGCCTACAGCGAGGCCCACGAGATCAGCAAAGAGCACATGCAGCCTACGCATCCCATCCGCCTGGGCCTGGCACTCAACTACTCCGTCTTCTACTACGAGATCCAGAACGCACCCGAGCAGGCCTGCCACCTGGCCAAGACGGCTTTCGACGACGCCATCGCCGAACTGGACACCCTGAACGAGGACTCCTACAAAGACTCCACGCTCATCATGCAGCTCCTGCGAGACAACTTGACGCTCTGGACGAGCGACCAACAAGACGACGAGGCAGGCGAAGGCAACAATTAAGCGTCGGAAGGTGAAAAGAGAAGATCTTTGAGACCCTTTTCCTCTCAGCCGTAACATAAAACACGCGTGCTCACACAACAAAGAAAAACAAAAAAAGTATAAGTTACATGAAAAATTCACAACAGGTGGCATGATGGAACTGTGTCAGCCACGTTTGCTGATAGCAAAGCAGCGCAGTTTTCTTTACTTTCCACTAAATTGCAATTGAGAGATATATGCTAGTTACAAAGAATGGTGTGTCTCAAAAAAAAAAAAAAAATTACAAATAAAAATAAATTTAAGAAGTAGCTTAAAAAGAATAAATTAAACCTCTCTTTTGGGGAAGTTTACTCAACCCTTTGAGGAAAAAGCTTGCCAGTCGTTTCGAAGCGGATGAAGGGTTATGCTAAACCCGCTGGCATAGGGACTGTTCTTGTAGTGAAATACGAAGCGGAGCTGCTTATATTAAAATTACATTGTGAGTAAAGAGTACTCTAAAGCGTCAAAGGTGGGCTTAAATGACAAAAAAATCTTGAATGTTATCGCCTCGCAAAGGAAGGCTGCACTGGGCGTAAACGGTCGTGTTTTTGTCTGATATATACGTTCGTAGGAATTCTGAGTCGCACCCACTAATGTTTTAAAGTCATTTGCGTTGAACTGGTTATCTGTGCCATTTATGATACACATCGTTAGTATGCATCTCACCTCGGACCCACACAAAACTACTGTATTACAGTAATGTTGATTAGGTGTGCGAAAATAACATGTATTGCCTTTTCAGTCCAAATCTACAACTGTTATTATTATCATTATTATTATGAATGCTGTTTCAAAAATCGTCAAGAGATTTGATTTTAATGCACTTAAGAATAGTTCTAGATATTATAGATTAAATAATCAAATGACGGTACAGGCAAAAAGAAGGAAAAAAATTTAATTGGCAGGAAAAAAAAATTGATTACTCTAAAGTAATGCCTAATCACTTGGTTTGATGCACTCAATTAATATTACTCATACCATAGACTATTTGTTTTGTTTTTCACTTAATTTATTTTAAGTTTTTGACAAAAAATTGCTTTTGTTCCTTTTTTTTCATGAAATGCACTTGCCTATTATACTTTTTCTCAGTGTAGGACGATTACAGCTCCAATATTCTTGATAATACAATATTGTGCATGCAGGTGATGTATTTATATACCATAGCTCGACTTTATTAACTTTAAAATCTGTAGATGTTATGTATTCATATGAAGAAGAAATGACAAGAATTTAATCTGATTATTTTCTATTTATTACTTTCTATTGGATTGTTTCAATCTGTTATGATTAAGTTTTTCTTATCTATTTTTTTCCTTGCTGAAGTACGCTATACCAAAACAGTGCGTGTTTACCATGAAATAATCTGTTATGGATGTTGCTCTAGTGACATGCTATTCTTGTATTTGGTTTTTAACAAAAACAAAAAAGGAAGCGAAAAAGACAAAAAATAAAAAAATAAGAGGAGACGCCGCGTCTGGTGTTTGGTCACGGTAAATTATGATTACATTGTGAAGATGTTGTTCTTAAAATGACTTTTCTTTTTCTGTGCTTTCAGATTCTACTGTGAGATATTTAAGGTTTGCTGTAATATCAGTGTTTGTTTTTTTCCTCAGAATCTGTTTCTGTATGGCATTCACTCATGGAACATTACCTATTCTTATGATTTCCGCTGTTTTTTCCTTTTTCCTCGTCTACTGGTATCTTAAATGTGAGTCATGTAGCGGTTGCACAAAAGAAACAATGATAATAATAATGATAATTAAAAAAATAAAACATGACTGTGCTCTTCTAACCACCATTTCAGTGCTGTTGTTGTACATGACTGAGTCGTTTCCTGTTGACCTCATCACAGAAAACATGATGTGCTATAATTAATAAGTGCATCCAATGCGCAGTGGTTAGTCTAGCAGTCAGATAATAGTGAACAACACTGTTTGAGCTCCCCTCCCATTCGGTGCCATCCCGTGCCATCTCCTAGATAGCTGAAGGCTGTCTCTGCTAATGCTTGCTTAATGCTAGCATCTGCCACACAGTTAGCGCCAACAGCTCTGCTTTGGTTTAAAGTTCATTCGGGTGAAGCTGGTTTTCTTTAAAGCCATAGTTCAGCCAAAAATGAAAACTCTGTCATGATTACTCACCATCAGGTTCTTCCCATCAGTTTTTTTTCTCCAGCTGAACATGAAAGAAAATATTTTGAAGACAATTTCTGGTGAAATCTTTTCCTCTGCACACTAGGGAAATTAATGGTACCAATAACTATGTGTTTAACCACATTCCTTAAAGCATTTTTTTTGGGGGAAAAAAAGATAGAATTTGGTAGTATCCCTTTAACGTCATCTTTCCAAAGGTATTGATAAGAAGGGTATAGAGAGAAAGACTTTTGAAATGTTGATATGAACATTTTTGGGAAACGTTCAAAAATATTCAACCCCTTTGCTACCATAAATTGACATTCATTAAGCGTGCTAATAATCCCTATGACTCTCTCCAAGGAACTGTTCATACTACGCCATTTTCAACTAGAAACAAAACACTTTTTGTGTTTTGGTCATTTATTTACAGCACAATGAAATGCAAACTATTCAAAATGGGTTTCGAAGTGCAGGTTTTTGGAAACAATACCGTTAGCAACTGTGTGTACATGATAAAAAATTTTAAAATTAATACAAACAGTGATGTTACATGCATTTTGTGTTCAGTGTATAGGAATGCGCAAATTTCTTTACAGCATGACATCACCTACCCGTGCCTGGAATCCACAATACAGCATTTTTTGTAGTTTTTGAGGATCTGTATAAACCTGGATCGTTTTGTCAGTGCTGTTATCTATACTCAAAACGTTTCTGTAGTATGTTTTTTAGTACACTTGTCAACTAACTTTACCCTTAGCTCAAGGACTTCTGTACAGATGAATTGTGGGTGGCACTTGCTTTATGAAAAGCATCATGGATGCTACACCAGTTCCAACTTTGCTTACGATACACTAATTTGCTAATAATGAAATACTTTCTTTTTTTAAAATGTGACAGTGACTCAATGCAGTTGCAAGAATGTCACTGAATGGCAAAATTACTAGTACTTATGAAACATTGGTATAGCAGTATCAGGCCGTTATGTATTTACATAGACAAATACTGATGTAATGGTGCTCCTGGATAGCTGTATGCGCCCCCAACTCCAGTCCAAAGTCAAGTAGGAAATCTGCCTGAGTAAGATGGAGTCAGTAGGGCAGGCGTAAGCACGTTGAACTGAATCTTACAACGCAAGCAAATATTGATTTAGTGAGGGGTTGATGAGTTTGTGTGAACATTATACCATCAGGCAAAGACAGAGAATGGGAAATCAATGATTACAAACAAAAGAAGCAAGGCCAGCGAGTCTGCCAGTAGCATGAGGATGCCTCATCGCTTTCCTCCAAACC
Source organism: Enteromius thamalakanensis (assembly GCA_032357475.1). Lineage (NCBI taxonomy): Eukaryota > Metazoa > Chordata > Actinopteri > Cypriniformes > Cyprinidae > Enteromius > Enteromius thamalakanensis. Next base: position 378,827 of record JAUCMT010000001.1, read on the forward strand.
TCATTACTATTGATAATACGATCTTTTAGCATAGACCTTGCACTTACAAAACAATTCCTTGCACTCTTTATTCAAGGTAGTTTGTGACTGAAACATAAACATGTACTAAATAACAAAAAGTTGCAGCTAATGATCAACTGCGTTTGTCCCTGTTTGCACCTGAAAACAATTTCATCATTTTCTTTGCAGTTATTTATTTCCTTTCTTTTTATTTTTGTGAAATTCAATTATCAGTTCTTGAAATTCAGGTATTAAATGATATGGATAAACAATACTTGTTTCAGTCCACAATAATTGTATCTAAATTCCTAATCAGTTTTTGTATGTTACAGAATTAATAAGGTAGAAGTTGTTTTGATGCAAACATGGACATTGATGATATAGTGTAAAAAAGTTTTCTTCTGTCTCCTGTGCAAGTAAAAAACTCAACATGATGTGAAAGATTTAGATTCCTTCAACCATTTTTTAAACCAAGAAAATGTATCATTTATATGTAATTATTAGATAAAGAAACATGCTCTGAAGTCAAATCCTGCATCTTCTGATCAACACAGAACCAACTTAACGTACAGCACCATGTTGAAATATTCCTATTGTTTCTATAGGTCCCATAGTGCATCCATTTCCATAAAGCATGCCTCAAATGTGCATATGCTGAAATATTGCCAGTTGTTAATCCATAAAGGGTAGAGTTTAATCAGATCTAGCGCTCGGTCCTTTTACATCTTATTTTTATGTTCTCAATAAATAGCACCCCTTAATTGCTTTTATAACATTTTGGCAGTCGTATCAATATTATTGAAATGAGTGAAGAGAGACAAGAGTCTTGGGAGAGCTGGCCTACTTCTGTATTTCAGCTGATGGTGTGCATGCTTTCTCTTTCCTCCAATCAAACCCTCGGCTTATTTCACTACACAAGACCAGACTGGCTCAGAAGAGGACAGCTGGCAGAATAGGGAATGGATGGATGCAAAGATGAAATCGACATTAGATGGGAAAGAAGTAAAATAAAGACTGGTTTTGTTTGAAATATTGGTTGAGCAAACCATTCTAAAACGCTTAACGTTAAAAACGCTTAACGTGGCTTATGCACATAAAAACTGACGAGGGAAACCCAAATTTCTGTCAAACTTTCCTTGTAATAATCACTAACTACTATCAAAACATGAGGCCATATGCGACAGATAAAGTGAATAATATCTCGTTAAGCGTTTTCTCCCTCATAGAAGTCCATTATAAGGAAATAGCTTAACGTGGCTTAATGTACTTTAACAACGGCCGAGAAAGACCAAACTTCTGTCAAATTGTATTTATAATAAAGACTTTCCACTGTCACAAGAACAAGCTCTTATTTAGTTTAAAAAGTTAATAATGGCATGTTAAGTGTTCACCCCATAACCATTATAAGGAAACAGTTTAGCGTAATATTATTCACTTTATAAGCTGAATAAGAGCTTGTTCTTTGACAGTGGCATGTCTTTTGTTATAAATAAAATGTGAAAGAAGTTTGGTTTTCCCTGGTTGTTGTTAAAGTATGTTAAACCACGTTAAGCCGTTTCCTAATGGATCTATAGGGGTGAACACTTAAACGTGAAATTATTCACTTTATACCCAGAATAGGAGCTTGTTCTTTTGACAGTGGCAAGTGTTTACTATAAATAAATTTTGACAGAAGTTTGGTTTCTCTTAGTAGTTGTTAGGTAGCGTCCGCTGTTTCCTTATAATAGACTTTTATGGGGGAGAAAACGCTTAACAAGATTTTATTCACTTTATCTGTCGAATATGGGCTCGTTCTTTTGATAGTAGTTAGTGATTATTACAAGGAAGGTTTAACAGAAATTTGGGTTTCCCTCGTTAGTTTTTATGTGCGTAAGCCACGTTAAGCGTTTTTAACGGTAAGCGTTTTAGAATGTCCCCAAAAAAGTCGCAATTCAATGGAAAAAAAGTTACAATGTAAATTAGCACAACACAATAAAAACAAAAAAAGCTATATGAGCAAAAAACAATGAAATTAGTCCCATGTGTTGTGCCCTACTGAGCCACCACAGTATTATCACGCCAGGCCAATATTGGCGATGACACATGCACACGTATGCAATCCTACAGCGTGAACACGTAACATGCATATGCGTGATGTTACCGTTTTTGTAGTTTTCACAGAGAAATGACATTATTGTTTCTGAAAGCTTGCACCTTTGAAACCCATTTTTTAAGTTTGTTGACAGGCCCTGGAAAGTAGTGTAGGTGAACAGCTAAAATGCATGAAACACTTTCCATTGTTAGTCGGTGTCGTTACAATGCCTCATAACTTTTAAGCAACAAGTACACACTTTAGTGTGCATGTTGTGTAACGATGCGAAAAGTGTGCTGTTAATTCTTAAGACTATTCTTCTGACTAACCATCCAGTAACTACCTACAACGCCCAGCTAAAAAGCACTTAACTACCACACTGTTTTATTTATACACACATAACAAAAAATAAATAAATGGCTATATTAATACATTAAATATTTAGAATTTTAAAGATGGACAATGTGAAGCTGAAACTGTAGAAATGATGATTACCGTGGTCATTGTGCTAAAAGACTTCTTTGGAAAATCCATGCCAATGCTTACAGTGGGCCAGCAGATGTAGGTTAGTCGAGTAATCCCTGAGGTTCAGATGTTAGTAGGTTAAGCTGCATTGACTTTGTGTGTGTGTTTGAGCCGAATCAAGAATTCATGTGACAGGAAAATTCCACAATGTCCTGCACACCCACTTAAAATACCACATCACGTGAAAAATTAATGCTATTAAGAAAAAGGTCAATGCTGGTGCTTCATCTACTTCTGGTTTAAGTCCATACATCAATGTGCTGCGATGCATTAGTTAAAACGCATGCTGAGGGAAAAGCACTGTGGTAATTACTGTGGTAATCCCATAGTATGGCTGATGTTATCACACAATACCATGGTAGACAAAGATCATTTTAAAGAAAACCATTGTACTACTACGGTACCAAAATTGCAACAAAGTAATACTATGTGTTTGGACAAGGGCCGATGCATTCTTGGAAGTACCTTGGAGTGAAATTTAAATAAACTACCATCACTACACTCTCAGGGTATTTTAGTAAGACCAAACAAAATATGGTAACACCGTAGTATTTTGGTTAACCTTAAAAGTACAGCCCAGTTCTTCTGCAAAAAAAAGCACAATGGTAAAGCACTATAGTAAATCTTTGATGTTCAGAGGTGAGGAGTGGAACATACGATATGACGCGTGGCAACAGCGGCGGCGCGAGAGATTTGATCGTGTAGCCATGGAAACCGCTACAATGTATCTAGCGATCGTAAGATTAATAGTTACTCTTTTTAGCTGCCGCCGGTTTATCGCAAGCTAATAAAATAGCCTAAAATCTTACCTTTACCGCTGAATAAATACTCCTCGCGTCTGGATAGCTCCGTAACTGTGTCGTTAAATGGTATTCCGCGGAAGTAACGCGCAGAGCAGCGGCTGAAGTCGCCTTAAGTCGGTTTGTTTGCGGCTATTCGCGGGAAGCGCTGCAATCCACCGTCTTCCCAGACGCCATGACTGAACTGATCCCGAACTGATTTCTTACAATAAAACACCGCCTCCAGCCTCCAACCACAGCACTACAGCCTCATGAATGCCGTGATGAGAACAGCGACACCTGGCGGCAGATTCAAACTCCACCTGATCTCCACAAGTACAAAACTGTTCTTGTTCTTGGGTTTAAAGTTCCACAGTGTTCTTATAAGAGCATCAGATTATCTGGAAGGTAACAATGTACCACGTTTAACTTTAAAAAGTCACAGTACATTTTACAATCCAAAGACTTTCACAGACTTTCCAAAGACACAAAATTACAGTCTTGTAAAGTACTGTTTAACAGGGAGACCAAAGAGTGGATGCACCTCCCTTCAAATGAATAAATTAACTCATTTATCACTTTATGTAATACAATAGTAAGTTAACATTTCATTAAAGGAATCAGGATCGATTTGAAATCAGTATAAACTACAGTATAACGTTACAGTAACATTTGAAGTGGCTTAAAACCTTTTACCAAAGATGTCCTAAAACCTAAAAGGTTGTCTCAACTGTAATGAGCGTTTTTAATCGACTGTAAAGTTTTAATTGCTATCAAAAAACTAGTTACTACGACTGCAACCAGTAGGTCCAATCCATTACTGTATTACTGTAATTACTTTTCCCTTGAAAAAGTAAAGCAAGGGATTACTTCCTATGATGTAATTAAGCACATAATCTCATAAAATACTGGACTGTTTAATAATCCTGCATAAAACAATAGTGGACTTAATGTCATGTTAAAAGAGATTTTTGTATTCAACAATGTTTGGTCAGTTCAGAAGATCATCTTAAAAGTGCTTTCATGTCATTTCCTTATTAACTGATCGAGGTTGATAAAGTAATTGGTAATAAATAATGCTATAATTTTAATGTCAGTTATTAGTCATCTAATTACCCTGTTGAAGATATAGCTAGTAAGTCATTACTTTTTGAGATTATAGTATAGATTTGGCTGAGAAAAAGTTAAAGTATACTATAGTTACTATAAAAGTAACCAAGCACATAATTTAATAAAATACAGGACTACAAAATAATAAACAAATAATTTGATGTCATGTTAAAAAAAATTGTGACCTCCTTTTTGAATTTAACAATGTTTGGTCAGTTCAAAAGAGAATTTTTGCCAACTTATATTTATTTTGAAGTCTTAACAGAGCGCTTTCATGTCATTTCCTTGTTGTTCAACTGATCGAGGCTGATAAGGGATTTAGAAAGTAATTGGTATGACCTTAGATCATGTCATATCTATCACTAGCTAGCACATACAAGTAGTTTCACTACAACAATCTACTGGACAAGTCTTACTTCATCCCCTCACAGCCTCATTTTCCTTCCCGCCAAAAGTGAAACTCGGCATCACGCTGGTAAAGTGGACAAAACCAGTCATCTCAATGTTAATTTAGTACAGTGCATGTTTGTTTGGACTAGAACTCATTTAAAAACCAAGCAGATATGGAGTTAACTGCAAATATATACAAGCACCCAATCAACTTTATCTCTAGTTACGGCTGTAAAGCCATAAAACAGCATCTCAACAGCTTCTGTAAATGTTAGTTTCAGCTTTCTGTAGCCTCTGGCAAATAATGGTTAAGTATGGTCTGAATCAAGTTCAGAATCAGATCCTGAGAAACATTACATTTGAATTTGATTTATAAAGGAACCGGCACACATTGAGAGCATGCAGATCAATCAAACGCTGACCCAAAGTTCATCATGTCTTGCAGCTTTAATACTGAAAGTGTTGTAAAATGATTAACCAGGAGAGATTGCATATCATACAAATGTTCCATGGACATGTGACAACTCCTCAGCCAACCGGCCTCAGATTTGTGCATTTCCTTCATAATATCAGAAGCCCGAACCCAGAGTCCCGGTTTTCCAATGTAGTTTATTTCATTGCATGGATTAAGTGAGCCAATGACAGAAAATGTTAGCCGTAACACAGACATCATCAGCGAAGATGGAGCAAACCGTTGCCCGTTTCTCCCAAACATCAGCGCCGGTGTCGAAGAGAAAACAAAAACCTAAAAGAAAACCAAAGAAAAAGTCGACGACATGGCCGCTGCATCATCGCTCTACTGCATTCGAGCTCAACCATCACGAGTCCGGATCGGACCGAGCCCTAAATCAGCTTCCACAGACACACGAGTTGAAAAAACAACTAGAACTGATCTCAGAAGGGAGAAAAGCACAATTTCTACACCAGAAATTCTTAAAGATCTACGATGGATGACGGTTAGTCTCATTTCATACCCCTAAACCCCCCCCCCAACGTCCGCTCAAGATGAGGGTTTCTAAAGCCGTTGGCCCTTTTAGATGCGAAACATACACACGCTCTCCTGACCCTCGGCCCCGATGTTAAAGACGTCGAGAGATCGGGTCCAGACGGCTCAGAGGCCCAACACAAACTCAAGTCACATGACGGGTCTTTAATCGAAATAGGAAAAGGGCCAAAAATCTAGATGTGGAATTCCAGGTGCAAAGTTTTTAAATCCTCAATGGATGGGCTGTTTTACAGGGTTAAGGCTTCGCTCGTTCACTCAGGCCGTGTTCAGGAGGTCCTGGATGGCCTTCTGCTGCGTCTCGTTGAGCGCCGATACACACTGCGTCCAGAGGCCACCAGAAACCTGCGGAGAACACCACACGCAGTGCAGTCAGACTTCTGATGCGGAAATGCATGCAAATTCTGCAGACATGCATAAAATGAGCTACTTTTGTATCGGAATAAAATAAAACCCTCTGAAATGTCCTAAAAATTTACTTTAAGAATCAGAAAGTTATGCTGAAAATATATTTAAAAATATTTTTTTAACTAAAAAACAATTTATATGCATATGCACTGCAAATAGAAATAAGTATAAATATATTTAGATACAAAATAATTTAAAGGGGGAAAAAAAAGAAATCCTCAAAAACCATGTTTTTAAAATTATTACGATCGTTTATTTTTGAACCCAACCAGAATAAATATTTTTTAACTAGATCTTAACTTTATATACATCAACATACCAAAATATTTAACTAAATTACTAGACAACTGAAATCAAGTGTACAAGCATCAATAAAAAAAATGTATTGAATTTTACATACACAATAAAAAAACAATAATTCATATATGTATCGTACATGACTAGGGTGACATGAAATATTTTTTTAAAATTACATTTAGCAATATTCAGATGTACACAAATATTTTATAAAATGTATTGAATATTTGTATTTACAAAATCAAGGACAAACCATTTTATATTTATATGCACCAATATAACAATTAGAAATATCTTAATAGTTATTAAAAACAACGCTGTGGAATTTTGAATGTTAAATCTACGTTAACGTGCATAAAATGGCATGGCTGCCATTTTTTAAATCTATAAGCGCCAATAATATATAATAAGCACTAGACAAGAATTTTTTATTTAGTAATTGTCTGGTGTTCATCTATCTGCCTGTGATAAAGCATACTGTATGACATTAAACTTACTTGTACTTGACGAATAACGTTGGCCAATCGTTTGCTGCAACCGTCTTCTCCTTTAATCGATTCATTCGCAACACCGTCAGCAATTATGATGAAAATCTTGGGAAGGTTGGTATTATCCGGTCCAAGAACAATGGGATTGTTACTGCAGGAGAAAACAATCATTAAACTCAAATCTGAATCCAAGACTCCCAGAGTTCCCTTCGGCTGACAGACACGCACCTTTCGATGAGGTCACAGAGATAGTTGAACGTGTGCTCAGCTTCCTCTTTATCCTCGTTGAGCGGCAGCCATGAGAGCCAATGAGGGAGGATCTCATTGACGTTGACGCACTCGGGGCGGTACTTCATGACTTTGGCCACAGCAGAGATGCAGTTCTCCGTGGCGTTAACATTTTCTTTAACTCTGGATTCTGGAGACTGGATCACACCCACAAGCAGCGGGACAGCCTCTGGAAGAACAACGTGCATGAACAATGATTTAGGGATCTATGATGTCCATGAATTAGAAGACTAAAATAATACAGAACGTCATCGAATAATTTAAACAAATTAGACTCCAGGAAAATGAAAAGGACTTCTGAAATAATCTGGATCATGTGAATAATTATGGAAAACAGATGCATCACCTGTGAAGGCAGGCCTGTAGCTGTCTCCTCCAAACTGAGCCATGACCCCAACGCCGTACGCAGCCGCCTGCCGAACCTCCGGGCTCGTGTCACACAGTGCCTGCATCATGGGCCGCAGGAAGTACTCTGCGTATTTGAAGGAAGAAGGGCTGCAGTGTTCGATGACGTCATCAAATATGCACAGACCCCACTGTCTGTCCGCCCAGGGTCTGTGAGGACACTGTCAGGAACACGAGAAGCATTCTATAAGAGGCTCATTAGGACCTTTAGGACCTTTTTATCAAGATCTTTAGGAAATAGGAAGGAAGTCAAGTGAAGTCATCAGTGTGATTTTTTTTCCAAATTAAATTTTTTTTTGCTAAACACTAGCAACAATGCTGAATACACATTACAAAACCTAATGAAAGTAGTGGTCCCCTGGAGGTGTTTTTAAATGCCATTTACATAATTGATAGATATTACTTTTTCTTTACATATTACATATTCTTTTATGGATTGTGTTATGAAATGGTTAAAATATTTAGCATTTTAAAATTGCTTTTTTAGTCTTTTTAGGGCGACTTCTTCAACAGAGACTTTTTTTTTATGTAATGCCATGTCAGCATCTTAGGCTATTTTCATAAAAAATAAATTATTTTATTTTTTATTTACTTATTTTTTATTAATTAAAGTTATTACCCAAGATTCTCTTGACTAAGGATAAAAAAATAAAATTAAAACAGCCTTTTGTACGTATTCTAGGGATGGTGAAAACTAAAAATATTCTTGACTGACCACCGAGCCTCATTAGCCGGTTGAAACCGGTTAACCGATTGGTTTAAAATATGGTACGCTATTTGAAATAAAAGCCATTTCGAACCACGCCTGTCTCAACTGTCGCATCTCTCTGCCTCCCGCACACACACTGCCACTCACATCACTTTTTTTAAAATCCCCTACAGCGCGAAACATGAGTCCCGTAAACGCGGCGCCGAAGAGCTTGTATGTAATCGTAGGAAAAATGGTCCCACACACTACTTTTCTTTGCACGCTTCATCCTGTCGTCTGCCCTGGCTCTAACCTCAAGTGTTTTAGCCTGTTGCCTTTACTTTTCGCAAACCTTGTGAGTGCGCGAACCCAAATGCTGTGACCTCGCACCAAATGTTTTTATTGGTTTATTAAGTACAAACGGGCGAGTTATGAAAAAATGAGTGTGAGGGATATTTGTTCACTTAACACAAAAAGATGAGGAATGAGATGGCTAACTGTAGTAGTGTATAGTCCACTGTCTATAATAGCCTAATTTAGATATCACTTTTTTTTTTTAACCGACTACCGACAACTTTGACCGTTTAACCTTGATACGGTCAACCACCGGTCAAACGGTCATCGGTTAACATCCCTAATGCCTTTTAAATAAAAATTCAAAAATCTACACAACTGCAATAGAAATGTGTCTCTTTGGCTGTTAGTGGTAAATGGTCCCTGAAAGAGAAAAGTTTCAGTTCCTTAAAACTTAAGTTTTTTGGATGTTTTATTAGCTGTTTCCTCTCATTTTAACAAAGTTGGCCAGTTGGACACATACTCTGAAAGCTTTGCCCAAGTATAATGACTGCACTAATAACTGAAAGACAATTATTCATTTGTCAGCACAGTAACACAGATGGTGTGCCAAGGCAGATGTTATCAAATGGATGGCAAAGAAAACTAATGATATTATTGACTATAAGGTTCAGTGCTACAGATTGCCAATCATCAAAGGGACTCCAGCTGTTAGATCATTAGCAAATCAGCTTTATAACTGGTCATATTAAAAACATATACCTAATGATAGGTTACAAGGTATTTTCACAGCTCATACTTACTGTATATCGGTTATGAACTGATAATTGCTGTTGGAGTTGCTGTTGTTTTCTGACATTTAAATTCTTTAATGCCCCTTTTCCACAGTTTACATTTAGACTAGTTTTACTGTAATCCAACACACTCTCAAAGTAAAAAAAAAGAACTGTTAAAGAGTTAGTTCACCCAAAAATGAAAATGTTGTCATTAATTACTTACCTTCGTGACACGAGGTGGAATAATTAATGACAACATTTTCATTCTTGGGTGAACTAATCCTTTAAAAGGAATCTTTAGCAGATTTTAAATATCTAGCCTGTTAAGTTGCGATGCCTAAAATTAAATTTAAGTTCTACAATTTTACTTAAATGTCTTAATTTTTCAGTCATCATTCATAAAATTAAAATAATAATTGCTTAGTATCTAATATCTATCTGTATTTCTATTATGTTGAATGGCATTTCTCATTACAGCATTCTGTTGGACTCAGCATGTGGCTCTTTGTTTGCATATAATATAACTATGGATACACCAGTATTCAATTTCTGCAGGACACTGATAAGATGTTAAATTATTTTCATGTTAAGGCCTATAATCTGTAATAAGGTGGATATTAAAATTCTATATTGCTTTTTTTTTTAAAACACTGTTTGTTTAAAACTACCGACACTGAATATTATACATGCCTACATTCACACACAAGGTGAGTTTTGGCATCATAACATTATAACGCACAGTATGAAAAATGGTGTGATTAATTTTGAGATTTGCAAAAGATACCATTTAAGTTCAGCTTATCCAAAACAACAGGGATAATGAGCATGAACCATCCATCAACATAATCATCATCATCTTTTCATTTAAAAAGAGGCTCATTGAGGATTCTTAAGTTAATATGCACTGATGGGAATCTTTTAAAAATTGCAATTTAGCCATTTCAACACTTCCCTATTGAAAGCGATGAGACAATTTATTATTTAATACTTACTGGATAATTTGTCCTCATTGCATTCTTACTAAGGGATGATTAAATATGAGGAAAAGGAACAAAATTGGCTTTAAAGGCATCAAATTGAGGTTTAAGAAGATAAAATACTGATTTCATAGCATCCTGTTACTTCTAGACAAAAACACGAGGACCATTAGTGGTTCTTTTCCACTAGAGGAAACCATCCAAATGAGATATGCTGTCAGTTCCTCCTCAAACAAGAAGCTCTGACAGATGTGTGTGTGTGTGCGCATGCTTTCCAAGAGTGAGAACAACTAAGGCACAGTTCACACTTTTCTGTTACACACAAGATATATTTCACAACACTCAGAATAAAGAACAAGAATGGGAACAACAGAGGTGTCTCTAGAGGCAAACTCCTGAGTTCACTTTATCATTGCCACAGACGAAGAACAGAGGGATCTTAAAGCTATAGAATACAAATGAAGAAACACAAGCCTCAATGTCACAAGGATATTACAAATGCACTGTAGAATTATCTCTCAAAGGATGCTCATGAATATCCTATTATGAGATGTAAAGAGACTGTTTGAACCCGATGTATCATTAGCCATTCAAATGAATCGATCTAATCTTACACTGGCTCACTGTAATGACTTTTTTTTGACACAACTCAGTCCCAGATGGAATCTGGTGACTTGTTTACTTTCACATCTGTGCTGATTTTTGGGGGAAAAAAATCTGTATATTTTTGCAGTAAATGTGAAAAACTGGTATTGCCAATTACCAGATATTTAGTTGAACATCTTCTATTTTTATAGTTATATTCCATTAAAAATGTTCATAATTGAATAATGGGCAAACCTTTAATATTGGTGCATCCGCAGTTATCTTTAAATTGCCTACTGTGCCACATGCTGTGATCATTGGAAAGTTGTAATGAGAAATGTCACTCACCGTATAATAAAGATAAAGATATTAAACATCAATATTAAAAAACTGACTGATGCTGGCCAATATTTATTTAAATTTTAAGGATGACAGCTGTTAAATTACATTAATATTAAGGTTTATGTTTTGCAAAAAACATGGTTTCGAGAGATCGTGTACGCAGTAATTACCCACGGCTGTTCGCCGATTTT
>JAUCMT010000001.1:414973-428837 GCA_032357475.1 Enteromius thamalakanensis
TATATATATATATATATATATATATATATATATATATATATAGAAATAGATGAAAAAACAATATATACGAAGAGTTCATTTGCAAAAACACACAAAAAACAATGTTTTTATGTTAAAATGTTAATGTTAAAAAATAACTAGAACATACAGCTAACTAACACAATAAATTCATGATAACATAATAAGAAAAATGATTTTTGAACATTTTTACAAACAAGAGTTATCTGTTTTTGCAAATAAACTCTCTTGACACACACACACACACATATATAAATACTGTATATATATAAATGAAAAAGAAATACTAGAAATAAATTAGAAATGAAATAAAAAAGAATAAAAAGTAAAACTAAAATGTTTCAAAACTAAATAAAGTATAAAATAAAATAAGAAATATAAAAAAAAAAACTAAAGCAAAAACATTAAAATGATAAAAGTAACAGTAAAACTCATAATACAATAATAAAATGACAAAAGGACACTATTTGAGAACTAAAATTACAATGAAATCTGACATTATACGATAAGCAAATTAAAACTATTAATAAATGCTTCGAGCATATAAATAAGACTAAAATAAAACTGCTGATAATTCTTCCTTCTGATTGGTTGATTGGACGCCAAAAAGTGATTCATTAGATTAGACTGGGTTATATATAGTGTATGTATGCACTTCAAACCAAGTCATTTAGCTCCACAAAGTTGTGATCACAAACATGCATTTCCATGAAAAAGACTGGCTCTAACAGTCAGACAAACTCAAGCTGTGAATAAGATGTCTTTATTGTAGTGTTGAATGAACCCATATTCACAATCCATTCAGCGTGTGGAAGAGGGTAAACGTCCACTTAAAAAAATATAAGATCGATGATGAAAGTTAAAAAGGCAAACACTTAGTTCGCATGGCAAGGCATATTCACCCATAAATGATCGTCTGGAGGATCCTTGAGTGATCGTGTATTTTTTTGTGTGTGTCTATTCCACTTGTTCAGTCTCATCTGCTGTGATATTCACAAACAATGATGTTTTAGCCATGCATATGACCGCTAAATCAACATACTGTAAGTCTGGCATCTTTTATATAAACTACACACAACCGTCTTGAATTGTTTTCTTTACATTAGTTTTTTACATTAGTATTTGTACATTTCTGGATTTGTGAACCACATGATCGTGAGATGGATTAAATAAAGGATTGCTCTGTAATACCATAATATCAAAATGACACTATAGATAAAGTAACGTTATTATGATTAAATAAACAGAAATAAAATATCCACATGAACTTTGATAACAGATTTGGTAGCCTGTAACTCTCCTGAGAAAGGTAGGATGAAATGATGTTGCTTATTATTATTATTTCTTGTCATTTTTGCTCAAGCAGATGAATCGAGGGATGCTTCGGGTTGATAGTAAAGTGCCCCGTACAAACTATTTTTGTTTTCCTCCATGTGTTTCTGTACAACATTCACGTGTTTGACTGCATTATGATTATTCCCATTCCAAAATATTGTTAAATTAATAATCACACTTAATACAGGCTTTAAGATTAAAGGCATTTTCCACAAATAGGGTACAAAACAGAGTGGGAAAAATCTGCTTCCTCCACCTCAGGAGGTCAAACTAAACAATTTATTAAATCATTCATTTCAAGAGTATTTTAATTATTTAATAACTACTATATTCAAATCTTTAGATGCCATAAACTTTAGAAAAATAACCGTTTTTTTATTATTATATTAATAGTATTTGGTCTATATTCAATTCATCAGATGTGATTTTTATAGTCATTAAAAGATTCGCTTAAATTAAATAATTTTGATAAAAGTGTCTTCTTAAAGTTTAAATGTAAATCGAAAAACAAATGTCGTAATTGAAATAAAATTAATTCATTAAAATGTTTATTTTAAATGATCACATATTTTAAAATAATATTCATCAATAATAAATAATAATTTTTTTAATAAAAATGTAATAAAATGGTAATTCAACATCTATTTTATGATTTGAACCACTGAATGCAGTCTAGACCTCTTGAGGTGTGAAAGGGGTTTTTATCCAGCCAGTTCTCTGCATCTTTATTGCTTCAAATAAAAGTAACAGAACATCTGGACTCTTTTTGTGGAAAGTGCCGAAAGCGTTTCATGACAAATACTGTTCCCGCCCGATTCCAAGCAATTCTAAAGCAAATCCCATGATTGTTTTACTACATTATTACAAAATACATAATTCAGTATTTGCAACATTCTATATCGAGGTGCTAAGTAGAAACCACAACATAATCGGCTGAATATTCCCAGCAGTTTCATAAATCAAAACAGACACGACTTTACAAAAAAGAAAAGTGCTTCTCAGCATCCTATTTGGCTTCCTCAAAGAAAATGTCCCTCATCGCTGCAACGGCGCACATATCGTCTGAGAGTCCCTCGGAGGAAACGTCACCTTCGCTGACAGCGGGCCGTTTGGAAGAACAGAACTAGCTCATTCTGGCTCTTTATTAAAGTAATGGCAGTTTAAGACATCAGGTTCTATATGTGCAAACTAAACGGCGAAATCAACGCGATCGAGTCTCTTGCGAACAGCATCAAACTTAATATGAAAACATGCGGGGAAAAGAAAGACTTTTTAACCCCTTTGACCTTGTTTTTTTTTTCAGTTTCTTGTTAATTTATTAATCATAAACAGGTTGAATTAAGGCATTCACACACTAGAGAAGGCTTTGCATTTTGCAACACGTTTTGGAGGGAAACATAAGCGAAGTGGATGTCACCTCAGTTGAGATATCAAGAGCTTGGATGCTTGGATCACTTTCGTAAATCTTTGCGATCTACGGTAAGGTTCTCTAAACCTTCTTTCCAGTAACATTAATAGAACGTTTATTCAATGTTGCATGATAACATTCACAAACTGTTAGCACAAAATAGTTATTTATACATGGCTCATGGAACATTTTGATACATTTTTAAATGTTACCACTTACGTTTTCAGAACACTCAAAAGTAACATTCACAAAATGATCAGTATGTTTTTTAATGTTGCGAACATTCCATTTCCATTCCATTTGAGGAATGTTACTATTAAATGTTCACAAAATCAGTATGGCTCATGGAACATTTTGATACAATGTTCAGAGAACATTCACAAGTAACATTTAAAAAATTCTGAACATTAAATAATGTTTGCTAAAATGATCAAATCAAATGTTCTCCTATATTTTTTTGCAACATTTGTGTAACTAAGAACAATTAGGCAGCTAATAAATGTTTTTTACATTGAGAATGTTTTTTTCTCATGTTCCCATTCCATTATGAAAAAGTTATTATATTGTCTCTGAACATTCAAAACATTCAGTTTTTAATGTTTTACAAAAATCCTTTCTTGGTTACGCAAACATTAAGGGAACGTTACTTTTGAATGTTCTCTAACATTCCAAATCAAATAGTAACATTTAGTAACATCCAACTAAAGCCTTTTAAAAATAAACATTCCATGAATTATGTGTAAATAATGTTTGTTTGTTTTTTGTGCAAAGAGCACTTTGAACGAACGTTCTATTAACGTTACTGGAAGAACCTTCCCTGTTGGCTGTGTATGTCTTTGCAATGCATCATTCCCATTCAAACCAACAGCCCTGCAGCATTCTCTAGTGTGTAGACGCCGTTCACGCGGACATGACGTGTTTGAAGACCACTCTAGCGAGGATCTCCACGATGAACCTCGTGTGATTGTGAGGGGTTATTGTATATTGCAGGAGGAGCAGCACGGGTCTTCCTTATCCGGCTGAGAGGCGTAGTCCATCTGCCTGACTATCTCCGAGAACAGTTCGTCCACCATGGTTTTGCTCTTGGCCGACGTCTCCATGAACGGGCAGCCCCATTCTTCAGCTAGAGCCTGACCCTCGCTCGACGAAACCTCGCGCTCGTTGTCCAGGTCCACCTTGTTTCCCACCAGAATCACGGGCACACGCTCGTATCTGTGAAAACACACGGGACAGGAGAATGAGCGAAAGAAGTTGTTTCAGAACAGGTTTAACTATACGGTTTCACTGCATCCATTGCCCTCGTCTGCAACTGGTCAGGCAAACAGACAGTCCCGCCTCCAAACTCATGTCATTGGTTGAGTCAACAGCTGACAAAACAGAACATTGTTTCAGAAGAGTAACAATATTTAACTCCTCAGAAAGTTCAACTACCAGTGACTGTGGACATTACACACATTGTAAGTGCTGTCAAACGACTAATTCATTTTGTAAAAGTTTTTGATTAAATACATGTGTGTTCTAGGTATATTTATTATGTATGCATATAAATACACACACATACAGTATGGCATATATTTTGAAAATAATTACATTTATATATTTATACTCAAATTATTTAAATTATAATTAAATATACTTATAAACATAACATACTTTTATAAAATACATGCATGTGTGTGTATTTACATACATTATGTAAACAAAAACATTTATTTTGCATGTGATTCATCATAATTAATCACTTAACAGCACTTATTACTATGACAGTGATTTTAATAGCATAATACTTTGGTAAAAACCTATTAAATGGTTAACGGTAAATTCTTGTAAAATTTACATAGAAATACCGTAACATTCCCAGAATTCCCTGCATTGCATTTCAAATTCTGTTTGAACTTGATGTTTTTTTTTTTTATTTTCTTTGAGTTTATTAGTTTTTTTTCTTATCATTTCTGTTTATTAGGGTTGTATGTCACATGTAATGTTGTTAAATGAATGTTTATTGCATATTTGAGTTGGTTGGGCTTTTATTGATGGGCTTTGGTTCATCATGTGACTTTCTCATCATCACCTGCTAATCAGTGTATTTCAAAGCTACAAAACAGATTTGAGTCGTTTAATAGGTTGGTATATTAACATTATATCAGTGCGTGAAATTACAGTAATTAACTTCAAATTTAACCGTAAAACCAAAAACGTTATTATCGTATTGTTTTTCAGTTTTTCACTGTACAGTACATTAGGGATGTTTTTTTACTGTGTATGCTTAAAAAACAGCATGCTTTTTCAGCGTTTACAGTTTTTCATAAACAATCTTCCTGTCACTACTTTTGCTACTATTTTAATCAAACATCCCTAAAATGGGGTCAGATGAGCTGCAGACCAATAATAACTGATTCTGGTCTGAAGTTATAATATTAAAATTGCTCATAATCAATCAATCATTGAACTGGAAAAGAAAATGAGAAAATAAAGAGATATTTTCATCAAATGTCAAGTGCCCAAAAAACTTCTTTTTAAATTCGAAATTGCATTAGCATTTGAACAAATCATTAAAATGATACACATTTTCAGTCGAAATAGATGTTTAATTACATACCAAAAATAATTAATTAAATAACTGTCAATAAAATACGCCAATGATCAGCAGCTGATCAGTAATTTGCTCAAAATGAAAGAGTTCAGTATGTGTTCTTTTCCAAGATTGATTGAGTTCATAAGAGAGCACTTGGCTCTAGTTATTGAGCCTCCATCCGATACCTGAGGTCAGGATCGTTAAAGACCAGGAATTTATTTGTCTTGTTCCCGCGGCTCTAGCTGTGTGTCTCTGATGGGTTGTGAATCAGACTCTGAGTCAGAGATATTGATCTTCAGAGAAGTGTGTGTCCAGCGCTCATCAGAGCGGCTGAGTCATGAGAGCGGAGGAGGATCAGCTTCGTATCAGCTCTAATTAAAGGAGGAGGAAGAGCTTCAGCGACTGAGGATGAACATCTCAATGACTGCCAGAGGAAAACACCACTGCTCTCTTTAACAGCACCAGACACTTAAAGAGACAGGTCACACAAATATGAGCTTTCTGGCATCAGTTACTTTCCTCATAGAGCTTAAACCTGTACGCCTTGCTTTCTTCTGTGGAGCACAAAACAAGATATTTATAATGTCTTTGTCTACACAATGAAAAATTGACTGGAGAAAACAAAACACTTGTATTGTATAGAAAATAATTAGATAAAACAAACACACACACACACACACACACACAATATATATATATATAATCGAATATATTGTTTATATATAAATTATTTACATTTTTATTTATTTTTAAATTGTATATCATTTTTATAGATTTCTTTTGTTTGTGCCTGATAATATATATACATACACACACATTTATCTGAATTATTTAGATTTTTATTTATTGAAAAATTGTAAATAATGTTTATATATATTTTTTATTTGTTTCTGTCTGATTATATAAAATGTTTTTTTAACATAAAACATAAAATTAATTTTTTAATTTATATTTCTTTTTAAAAAAAATTGTAAATAACATATATATTTCTGTTTGTTTGTTTTTGTGTATGTATGTATATATATAACAAAATTGTGCAATCTATATACTATATATTTTTTACTTATTTAATGCATGTATTTTATTTCTGTGATCAAAGCTGAATTGTCAGCATCATTACTCCGGTCTTCAGTATCACACGATCCTTCATGAATTATTTCTAATAGGCTGATTTGCTGCTCAAAAGACATTTCTGGTTATTATCAATGTTAAGTGCTGTGTAAACAGTGTAACATCTTATTTCTTAGGATTCACAGATGAAAAGAAATTCAAAAGAACAGCATTTATCTTTTGTCACATTATAAATGTCTTTACTGTCAGTTTTGACTGATTTAAATAATGAATCGGTAAATGATAAGAAGTCAGACAGTCATCGTGTCTCTGAGTGAGCGAGGGACGACGTGTGAAGGTTGAGTGGGAGTAAAGCGGAGCTCAGATGAAATGTCATCTATTGGTGGCGAGCAGAAGAGCTATTTATATCCAGACTGACTCAAGGGAAGTCTGAAGCTGTTTGAGCAGGTCTGGGATCAGTACTCATGAGCATATGTTGCTAGTACACCGGTAACGAGACGAGCGTTCAGCCGCGGGAAACCCCGCCGTCTCAGAGAGAGAGAGAGCAGTTACACTCACACCATACAGTCTGTACACGCTTTATCTGCTGCTCAAGAAGAACAGTTACAAAAACAGCACTGACCGTTCAGATCTATCCCTTATTAAATATATACTAGAATTTAAATATTTTTTTATTTATAAAAATCTATATAATAATAATCAATTAAACATATATATATATTATATTTAAATACACACTCAATACCAAAAATAATCTCACAATATGTATATAATAATATAGGATAATATATAATAAATTATATTTATTTGTTTATATATATATATATAAATGCTAAAAAATTATCTATCTGTAATGTAAAATTAAATATTATTTATTTATTATATTATATATTATTATAAGAAATATATCAGATAAATATTGACAAATATGTTAAAGCATTTAATAAATATTTTATAATATTAAACTATATTTAGTAACATTACATAGTAAAACATAAAAAAAACTAAACACCATTCTAAAATTATATAAGAATACATTTAAGCATATATAATATATATTTATTCTATATTAAACTCATAACATCATACAGATTGAAACCAGTTGTTTTGTTGGTTCTGATTTAGTTCAACTAAAGCTGCTTGGCAACATTTCCCAAAATATCATGCCATACATTATCATTAATGTCTCACTGATTAAAATAATTTGATACAGTGACAAGATAAGAAACACAGCAGCCGTAGTTAAGTGAATGTAATTACCCTGGAGTGTAACGAAGCACAAGCCTTCATGACCCACAACAGCTATTAGAGGGTCAGTGTAGCGTGTGTGATAGTGATGTAACCGTGAGCTGCACTAACTCACACACACACACACACACACACACGAAAAGCTGCTTTTACCAGTCCAGCATCTGACAGCAGCTCAATAGCTAATTATTCTTTTATGCTACTGTGTGAATGCTTTCCTTATTATTGCCTGAAACCACAGGCCACAGAAAACACTCCCACACAGCTGTACTTCAGCATCCAGAGCATCACATCTATCAGACGACACATTCACCCTCACATTAATAATGCACCCTAATCACACACACTTCATTAGGGGTGTAGTTTTAGCTGGCACGCACACACACACAATATATACAGTGGATATGGAAAGTATTCAGACCCCTTAAATTCTTCACTCTTTGTTATATTGCAGCCATTTGCTAAAATCATTTGAGTTCACCTTTTTTTCCTCATTAATGTACACACAGCCCAACATATTGACAGAAAAACACAGAACTTTTGACATTTTTGCAAATTTATTAAAAAATGAAAAACTGAAATATCACATGATCCTAAGTATTCAGACCCTTGAGATGGTTCTACACCTTCATTTGAGTCCAGCTGTGTTTGATTATACTGATTGGACTTGATTAGGAAAGACACACACCTGTCTATATAAGACCTTACAGCTCACAATGCATGTCAGAGCAAATGAGAATCATGAAGTCAAAGAACTGCCTGAAGAGCACAGGTACAAGGCACAGATCTGACCATGGTTACAAAAACATTTTCTGAGAGCACAGTGACCTCCATAATCTTTAAAGGGAAGATGTTTTGGACCAGAACCCTTACTAAAGCTGACCGTCTGGCCAAACTGAGCTATCAGGGGAGAAGAGCCTTGGTGAGAGAGGTAAAGAAGAACCCAAAGATCACCGTGGCTGAGCTCCTGAGATGCAGTCGGGAGAAAGTTGTAGAAAGTCAACCATCACTGCAGCCCTCCACCAGTCGGGGCTTTATTGAAAAGTGACCCGACGGAAGCCTCTACTCAGTGCAAGACACATGTAAGTCTGCATGGAGTTTGCTAAAAAACATCTGAAGGACTCCAAGATGGTGAGAAATAAGATCATCTGGTCTGATGAGAACATTTTTGGCCTTAATTCTAAGCAGTATGTGTAAAGAAAACCACACATGCTGATACTGATTTAAACCTGATTGAGCATCTCTGGAGAGACATGAAAATAGCTGTCCACCAACGTTTACCATCCAACCTGACAGAACTGGAGAGGATCTGCAAGAAGGAATGGCAGAGGATCCCTAAATCCAGGAGTGAAAAACTTGTTGCATCTTTTCCAAAAAGACTGAGCAAAGGGTCTGAATACTTAGGACTATGTGATATTTCACTATTTCTTTGTTAATAAATCTGCAAATATGTCAACAATTCTGTGTTTTTTCTGTCAGTATGGGGTGCTGTGTGTACATTATTGAGAAAAAAACAAACTTAAATGATTAAATGAATTTTCCGTACCCACTGTATATATATCTATATATATAGGCTATATTTAATGTAATTTATATTTAATAAATTTAAAGTCATTTTAAAACAAGTCTATTTGGTGGAAAATAAAGAAAACCACAAAAGAATAAAAAAAACAATAATATTTATATATCAAATAAAAATTAGACCATTTCTATATTTTTAATTATACATGTATTTTTTCTAAAAAAAAAAAAAAAAAAAAGACAAAAAGGCAAATATAAGAATTGAAAAAATCTACAATTAATTATAATATCATATTTGTAATACATTTTTTATCACACACAGTTTTAATTACAATTATTTAATAACATTCTATATTTTAATATCTAAAAACATATTTACATATAATTAATCGTATTTATTTATTTTTAATTACTTTTAACTTTAATCACTTGAAAATAATTATATTTTATAGAAGATAATGAAAACATAAAATAATTTAAACAAATTAAAATGAGTTACAATTTTTTAAAATATTTATAACAGTTAGAATTAAAATGATTATATTTATAAGAGTAAGAATTAAGAATTAAAATTAATTAAATTCATAATGTTATAAATGTAGTTAATTTTAATCACACAGACACACACACAATTTAAATGTTAATTATTGAGTAATAAAAATATATATAATATAAATTAATTAAGAACTCAAAAGAATGCAAATTTAATAATTTATATAATATAAGTATAATTTAAATTAATTTGTGAATAATAAAAAAAAAGATTATGCTTGATAGAAAATACTGAAATTCACCACAAAATGATTAAGTAATACTGTAATATTGTGCACATTGAATATAATTAGAATGTATTATCTGAAAATACTTGCATCATAGAAATAAAAGAATGAAGTGTGAGAATGAAGTGTGTTTCTGATGAAGTTTGTGGAGAGTGATTGTTGGTGAAGCTGTGGCTCTCTGACGGTCAGAAACAGCTCCAGAGCATTGAAGACCTCGCCGACACTGTTTCCCAGTAACGCTTCGACCCCCGGAGCTTTCCAACACAAAAACAGATGTGAAGTCTCCAGAGACCCTGCTGGAAGCAGTGCATGCTGGGATGCTTTTGGCTGTAAACGCTGGTAGGGCCACACGCTGATCCAGAGCGAAACATAGGAACCGAGTTGTTAATGAAAACAAAAAGGGCAATGTTTTTTTTCCAAAGTTTCTCAAAATAAAAAGCTCTGTCAGAAACTAAAAGCTGAGTTGGCTGAATAGAGTCCAAAAACACTGAACAAAACACAGCCTTCAGAAACTCGAATCCTAGACTAGAAAGGAGAATAACATGAAATATTCAGAATAAAGTTTACACATAAATTAAAATCATTGTCTGGAAAGACATGAGAGACAATCAATGTTGCTTTTTTATTGTAAAGCGCTTTGAGGTGCATCATATCTTATGTGAAAATAAAAATTATTTAATATTTAAATATTATTATTAAAGTGGAAAGAATGGAGAAAAGGTGATAAACAGTGCTATAGAAATAATAACAGTGATATTTATTTTTATTTAATATTTACTAAAAGATTATTTAATAATAATGTCTTATCACAGTTAATAATAAAGAAAAAATGAAATGTAATAAAGAAAATGTGGGAAAAGGAAACTAAAGGGAGCTGCAGAAATAATAATACTTTATATATTATTTAATATTGATTATTATTATTATTAGGAAAAATAGAAATAGAGACACTCCAGATATAATAATAATGCATATTTAGTCTTTAATAACTATTATATTATTTAAAAAATAAAAAAACAACTATATGTTTAATTATAGTTATATTTATAATTTTAATAATTATATTTAATAGGATTCAATATTAAACTAAAAAAGTACTACAGTAATAATAACATTATTATTTCGCCTAACGCATAATATTATAAGAATTTTATTTAATATATATATATATATATATATATATATATTGTCTAATGAATGTAAATTCAGCACTACACTTTCTCCAGTCACACAGGTTCAGAATGACATGAAATGAATACACTAACGGCAATTAAAAACAAGTTATGTGAAAAACAACATGAAAAAACAAGCACTACAGCAAGTGAAACGTCTTAAAACCTCCACGATCTGCCTGAGTGAACCGAACCACAGGAAATCTTCTGTTCAGAGTCAAACACAGATGAAGACAGATGACCTGATGTTCATTCACTGCAGCCGAGCCAGCAGCAAATTAGACCAGGTTAAAACACAATCATCATCTCCACACACACACACACACACACACTCCGTGTGTTTCAGAGCTATGAGAACGTTATGACACTAATCTAAGACCCGTTCAGGTTTCTCATGATAAACCCAGAGGAACACAATCTCATCTTCCATGAAGGAACGTCTCGGGAGACGCCGTTACATCTCCCGGTCCCTGTGGCCTGCTTCAACACAACATCTACTTCTCAAACCTACATTACAAACTGCACTGCAATAAATCAGTTATACATTTTATTAGTTATAAAAATAAATCATAATAACTGCAGCAATCCACAGGTGCTAAAATACTATATACAGTGTATATATATGTGTGTGTGTGTGTGTGTGTGTGTGTGTGTGTGTGTGTCATGCAGTCTGTCAGGAACGACATGAAGAAACAGAACAAACTGAGACAGACTCAATCCAGAAGAACTGTGGAGAACAACATCCCTGAGACCTGCCTGCAGAGCTTCCTGAGAAACTACAAGCTGAAGTACACCTGAAACACTGCAGCAAAGACAGAAATAACTGACATCTTTAAGCAGCTGAAGACACCAGTGGCCCAAGACAGTACAGTATATGAAGAGTTCATTTGCAAAAAACAGATGACTCCGCTTTTACCAGCTTCAAAATGTGTTTTTTTGTTATATATTATGTTTTTTTTACCACTAACTAATGCAATAAAACATGCTAACATATTCATAAAACAACATGCTTTAAAAAAGTTAAATAAAAAATTATCTGTTTTCGCAAAAAAAAAAACTACACACACACCTCACTTGTGCCAAATAATTAATCACATCTTTTTAATAATATATATATATGTGTCTGTGCTATGTATGTTTATTATGTATATACACACATGCATGTATACATTTTTTAAATATATATATTTAATATACATATAAATTATTTTTTACATGCAAATATATACATGTAAATATTTTCATGTGTCTTTATATTATATATACATAATACATACAGTATATATATATAAACACATCATAAACAGGAGCCTTTATGTTGGATCGTTTAATCACTTAGCAGCACACACACACACACACACACACACACACACACATATAAACATATATGCATTAAATTAGTGACAGCAAAGAATGTCAAAATGTCCCGAAAGATTTCTTTTTCAAATAAGTGCTGGTATTAAACATGCTGAAAAATCCTGAAAACTAAAATGTATCAGTTTCCACAAAAACATTGTGCAGCAATCAACATTGCTAATAATCAGAAATGTTTGTTGAGCAGCAAATCAGCTCTTCATTCTGATTCCTGAAGGATCATGTGACACTGAAGACTGCA
Source organism: Enteromius thamalakanensis (assembly GCA_032357475.1). Classification (NCBI taxonomy): domain Eukaryota; kingdom Metazoa; phylum Chordata; class Actinopteri; order Cypriniformes; family Cyprinidae; genus Enteromius; species Enteromius thamalakanensis. The sequence goes on from JAUCMT010000001.1 coordinate 427,716, forward strand.
GTAATGATGACACATTCATCAAGATCAGTCTGAATCTGCACACCAAGCTTGACAGCACAAGAATATGCTTTGTTTATGAACTACAATTATTATCTGCTTTCACATTCCTGCATCTCCTTTCAAACGAATGCTTTTAGCTAGCAATTAGCATAATTTAACACTTTTTACGAGATGTAAATGCGTCAGAATTGATGTGAAACTGCACAGATTGTGTGTGGGCTGTGCTATAATATGTATTTTAAACACCTACTGTACCTAAATTGAATAAGTGTTTTAAATCTAAATTGATTAAAGTGTGTTTAGCGTTAGATATAAAGCAGTCCAGCGTGTCTCTGGGTCAGCGTGCGCTAAAGCAGTTGTTTCTTTGGCTTCCCTCGGCACACCATCTCATTTATATTTTGGTGAGTGTGCAAATCTCACCAGCGTTACTGTAGTTATCATCCGCCGGCTCAGCATGTATCTGCCTCCTCCTGCAGATTAACAACCTGTGCCAGAGCTTTAGAGGGCTTTTTGCGGGTTCTGCCGTGAATCTGTGCCAATTCAATTCATAGAGAGAGAGATAAAGCTGCACAAAGTATAGAATGTGTCCATCCTGAGTGTGTTTAGTGCTGGGAATTTCCACAGGATTTTGTTTTCTCTCACAATCTTGACATTTAAAGTCAGAATTCCCAAACTGCGAGAAAAAAGTCGTTTCGAGGTATAAACTGAGAACTGAATTGACAATTAAGACATAAACTATAAAGTCAGAACTGAGATATAATTTAGCATCCAGATATAAACTCTTAAAGGTGCAGTGTGTAATTTTAACGTGTGCAAGACAGGAGTTCTCGTTTGAGACTGGGATTATTATTAAAAATAATAGCAAACAAATTAAGCAACAAAAAGAAGATTATTGAGGATGAAAACTACCTTCTATACCTTCATAACTCCTCCCCCAATGTTCCGCTGCCCTTGATGTTGCTCTCTCATTGGCTGTAGGTTTTCGAGACTTGCCGATGTTATTCAGACTTATTACACGGCTCTCTGGAATGCTTGATTCTGATTGGTCAGTTGAAACATTTGCATGTTCTTTTTTTTTTCAAATAATAAACGCCCCAAAGTAATAACGCATAGCCGGTACTA
>JAUCMT010000001.1:428937-452546 GCA_032357475.1 Enteromius thamalakanensis
CACGGCTCTCTGGAATGCTTGATTCTGATTGGTCAGTTGAGACATTTGCAGGTTCGTTCTTTTCAAATAATAACCGCCCCAAAGTAATAACGCATAGCCGGTACTACTTTGTTTAAAATCCCTCCACGCCAACAAAGATTATCGTTTGGCGCCATCTTGTGTCAAACAGTGGACAACCACAATTAACAATGGAAAATTTAAAATGCATCCGTTATTATATATTCATATGTAGATGTTATAAATTGTCTTACTAACATTTGAATGTTAGTCACGACGTACTATATATTTTCACGGAAGGATGAAAATGTTAATTTAAAACAAATATGCCAATAAAATGTTTCAAAATTATATTCATGTCCAGTTTTTTTCCTTATGTGGCAAGTAGCCGTATAATAAGTGGGATAATGCAGAGGCAGCCGGTAGTTATCGTGAAATAAGCCCCTTCAGCGTGATACAAGACCTTCCGATTCCCGTCGTTTCCTGATCACACCGCCGGGGCTCATTTCTACGAAAACTAACGGCTGCCTCTACATTATCCCTTACAGAACACATACACACGCCATGATTCTGAATCACTGACAGGTCCAGATATTTGCCTGTGATTTCGGCGTTTGTCTGTGATTTCTCAAAACCGTTCGGCGAGTCAAAATCAGGGCTAAAATTGTGCACTAGTCGCCCGCTCAACCCCGCCCTTTCAAAACGCATACAGAAGCTACGGAAGCTCACACAGGACAAAAATGTTGTAATCTGTTACACCTGAAAAGTAAAAAAGTGGAAAAGCCACACCAATATTTATCCGGGAATTCTGCCGTCGTCTATCTACAACTACTAATTCTCCGCACGCATTTCAACATGGTGATGACATGAGCAACCTCTTAAAACACCAAGGAAGAAGTAGAATTACATACTGAAGAAACACGCTTTGTAGAAGTTTGTCCATTTAGGGCTATTATAGAAACATGGCGGCACTTAATGCAGACTTCCATGTAAGGCGACCAGAAGAGTATGTAAATATAAATTGCTCGTTCTAAGGCTATAAAATCATAACGGCTTATTAGGTGAGGTCTTTACACACCTATGAAAACAGTTTTGAATGTTATATTGCATTTCTGCCTATAAATTCTCCTAAATATTAAACACTGCACCTTTAAGATAGAAACTCAGAACTGAGATATAAACTTAGAATTGAGAATTCAAATTAAGAATGACGAGTTTATATCAGAACTCTGATGATCTTACTCAGAGTAGTAAGTTTATAATATGCCATTCTAAAAAATAAAGTGGCTGATTACTAGTGTGACATCATCACCTGTACAGCTAAGCCTCTTCATAATCACATCATCACACAATACATAAGAGTGCTTTATTATTCGAACACAAACCGGTCACGATAAACCAGCGAACGGCAGAAGATGAGAAGACAATATGAGAAAAGTGCATAAATAAGAGCTAAAAGCTTTTCTGAGTCAAGGTTCTGACATGATAATTCATGCCTTTCAGGTTTGGACGCTGCAGTGATCAGTCTTTTGTCTGTGTGTGTTTCACCTCAGAGTCTGCTTTTAATTGTTCTGTAGGTGTCGTTTATGAAAGCAATGAGTTCAAACCTGGAAGAACAAACAATACAGCATCTGTTTCTAGGCCTTATGTTAAATTATGGAAAGATTAGAATAGACGCAGCCTCCCATTGGACTTATTATTAGCGGCACACTAAAGACACAGCGTTACACAGCTTACAACCCTGGAAAGTTGAGCTCACGCACAGAAAACAAACTCCCTGCCTGTCAGAGCAGTACACCGTGGTAAAATGATGGTAATGCCATGGTTCTTTGATAGTAGTCACTGTAATACTGCATGCACAGCGATACTGAATGATTACCATCTGACACTAATAAAGTGCTGTGGCAATACTGTAGTACAACTATCATATAAGCTTATACCATGGTACTTCACTATTTAACATGGTCATTTTTTTTTTACCTTGAATTTACAAAAAAGTATTGTGGCAGAACTGTGTTAAAATGATGATATCAGTACACGTAAAACAAAAACAACATTTGGTTACCAAGTTTATTAAATCAATCGACTTTATTATTGCTTTCCTTGAATTTACTTAATGTGCAGTGGCAGTACCATGGTAAAATTATGACTTTAATACTTACCATGGTAGATGTCCACATACATGGTAATGTCATTGTTTTCTTTTTCGTTTTTGTTAAATAAAAAATAAAGCATGTTGCCATGAGGTAATGTTGAATACTGAGGTGTTGATGACAGAGACTGAGTCAGATTACAACACAGTATCTGATGCTGTGGCAGTGCTACGGTACAATGATGGAATCAGATGTTAACACCAATATTTACCATGCTACATTTCCAAAAACACTGCAAAACCTCACTTTTCTGTAAGTTTATTGTTTTTCACCTTGAACTTCCGAAAACATACACTGACAGTAAAATGGTACAGTATTTTCTTAATGATTATCAAGACTTGTCCAAAAACATGGAACTGTTTCTGTAAGTTTAATGGTTTTAGCCTTTAACACTATAAGCTCAAGATGCTAAGCTGATGGTACCAGATTTTAGCCTTTAAGAATACCATGTGACCCTGAAGTCATAAGTAGCACGGGTACATTTGTAGCAATAGCCAACAGTACATTATATGGGACTTTTCTTTTATGCCAAAAATCACTAGGATATGAACACAGTGGCAACACTAGCGTTGTAAAATGATGGTATCACCACGTTAGTTTCAAACAAAACCACGGTCTTTGCGTCTTACCTCTTCACCCTGATGATCTGGTCTCTCATGGGCTTTATATCTTGGAAGCTCTGCTGGTTGACCAGGCTGTAGACCAGGATGAAGCCCTGGCCGTTCTTGATGTAGAGATCCCGCATGGACGCGAACTGCTCCGTCCCGGCCGTGTCCAGGATCTCCAGCACCGACGGCGACGAATCCACCTCGATCTCCTTGCGGTAGAAGTCTTCGATGGTCGGGTCGTACTTCTCGATGAAGGTCCCGGTCACGAACTGCACCGTGAGAGCGGACTTCCCGACCCCTCCGCTGCCCAGCACCACCACCTTATACTCGCGCATTGCGCACGGATGCGAACCGACGTGACGCGCGTAATGGAGCCAGCTAACAGTGTCCAAACCGATCGGATGCGACGGGAAACTTGCCTTGAATATAGCAGAAGTCGAGCAGACGCGGAGCCATGGCTGGCTGTATTGCAACACTCACCATAGAGACAAATAACAGAGGCGCACAAAGAGCCAATGCGCGGACTTCATGGCATCTCTAGCCACCTCGAATAGCCAGAACCCAACAACTGCTCGGAGAAATAATCTTTTAACATGCATTTGCGTGCGTTTTAGGTTATAAAAGCGCGTCGCGCCCCGTCAGGGGGGCATCACGCGTCCCCTCCGAGCGTCATTTGGAGATCCTTAAGGACGCTGCTGCATTCCAGAATAGCTATTCTTCTGCATCTTCCAGCATCCTCAACCGCCACTCTCGGGTGGAGACCCTCAGAAGCCAGAGCACACCGTCTAGGCTCGAGGATAGGCGTTTTGTTGCGAGATTGACGCGCTGGGCGATCAATGGGCGCAGAGGAGCGCCGTAAGCCACGCCCACTTGTCTTAATAAGGCAATAGTGCCTGTGGTGGGCGGGACTTCCGTTCTTAACTGCGACGCGAATGGTTACAGCGCCAGTTGAGCGGCCAATGAGGGGCGGCGGCAGGGAGCGTGTCGATTAGTGATGCTGGGGATGCTGTTTCTATGGCAACAGCGCGTCGTCTGCATCAGCACCTGAAATAGAAAGCAACAGGGATGCGGCCATTGTGTGCGCTGATGGAGGCTGGAGGTCTGCAGTGGTTCTTAAGTATCTGAATACTTAAATGTCATTCATTAGACCAGTCGATGCTCTTGCACTTTGACAAAGCCACTTAGTCACATAGCCGTGCATCCAGGATTTCAAACTAATCAATGTTTTGTTTAAATACTGTGCTTTCCTAACACAAACCAATTGCGTTTATTTTTTTAAACGTTGTTATACAATACAATCACATTCATGTTTAAATTTGCATGTCTTTATGTAATCTACAGGGTTGTGCAGTTCTTACCTCTTAATAAATTATCCATCTCCACGTCGGGCCTACAGCTCTCATTAGGAAGCAACAGCAGGCATGAAGCTGGCTTGAGTTACATCAGCGCTAAATCATATCTATAATGCATCAGCAGTTCACCGAGTATAAGTGAGTCTTGCACAAAAAAACACTAAACTGTCCTAATAAATCAAAATGACATTTTACAACAAAGTGCGTTGATTTAGGGACTAGTTCAGACAAAAATGAAGTATTAAGCCTTTATTTTGTTCACCTTAATGTCTTTACAAAATTGTGTTTTGTTCTTCTATGCAACACAAATCATAATTGCTGCATGCAAGTAAAATCTTTAAAGCTTCAAAAATGACCATAAATGTAATGCAAAAATATCTAAACCATATATTACTTTTAATATACATTTTTGCATTGACTATTTGTTTTTTTTTGTTGGTCAGAATAACCTAAATTCAGTATCATAACTAGAGTAGATGTGCATAACCAATACAAGACCACTTAGTTTTCAATTATTCAAACAATACCTCTATACTCATGTCACAGTAATATTGTCCTATGGTAAGATGATGGTCTCAGATGTCAGACGAGTGTATAACCCTGAATGATAACCGTATTCATATAGTATCACCATTACATACAGCGTTTTATCAGTAAAAAACAATTGGAAACAGAGGCAGCAAACTTAAATGGCTTAAAAATTGTCAATAATGGTTATTAGAATTAACTAAAAAATATAAATGAATCAATAAATGCCAAATGAAATAAAATATAAAATAAAGAAATAAAATGTAAAAATCAGCCTGGGTGACATTTTTTATTTTAAATAATATAAAATAAACAAATTGACAAATGAAAAAATAAATAAATAAACTGTTATTGAAACTTTAAATCAAATTTAAACTAGGAAAAATAATTAAATAATTAATATGAATAAAATAATTATTATGAATAAAAATCTATAATAGCACTGGTTGACAAAAGAACAGTGAAAAAGAGGACGAAAACTGGGCTTCTCCAAAAAAATATCATGGTACAATCCCCAAACCAATGTTGTAGTTTCACACATGCTCATGCAAATAAAACATTGAAAACACACCTGTCCTTTTTTTTCTTTCTTTATTCATTTTGTCTCAATAGATTTTACACTATTTTTCTGGAACCAAAAACATTTGACTATATGACATAAAATAGCACATAATATATATGCACAAATAAAACATTTAAAATGGTTACATGAAAACTAATATTATCCGAAGAGGGCTTGGTTTATAATTTTCTTCTCGTATTATCTCTGTGAATGTGTGTGTGTGTGTGGATGGGCTACTGCATTACTGATGGAAGTCAAGCAGCACAGCGTAAATACCCACAATCCCTTGAGAATGGCGTCTCGTCGCAAACAGGAAAGGGCATTGAAAAGCATCAACACCATCAAACCTCTGGGCCTCTCAGTGACAATGCTCGGAAATAATAATAATCATAAAAAACTCTTACATTTGTTATAGGTATAGTATATATTGGTATATAAATGGAGGTGAGAAGTAAGTTCAGTAGACCTGTTGACACCCTAGTACATATTAATAGCTCTGAAACACAAAAGCTTAATCAATGGACTAAAGGTAAGGCAAAGTGTTTGGATACGCTGTGTCTGCTCAGTATATCAACTGATTCCAAAGTGCTTTTTCACCATCAGTCAACAATTGTTTTGTCCCACAACTCTGTACATTTCGTTTGGGGTGTAAGAGATCCCAAATTAAGGACAACCGTTACTTTCATCACATGTGCAGGTTTTTTTTCTTTTATAGTGTAGATAGAAACATTCAATATATTTCTTTTTTTTATTATTTTCTCAGGTTAAATTGAAAATAACTTCTTAAATTTGACATAAAATACCATGCAAGATGCTTACTGAATATTTAGTTCTCCGGTTTAACTAAAGCAATAAAACAACCGTCATTGATTCGTGTTGCCATACCATATTCATTGTGCATCGGTTTTTGAAATGAACATCCTACGGTTACATGAAATCAAAGTGCAATCGTTAATTCATTTATGTTGTTGAACAAACCAGGACAAATTTCATAAATAATATTTATATATATATATATATAAAAGAAAAAAAAAAAAAAAAAAAAAAACGATCTTCACGAGTACTTGAGATCCTTTGTCAATCTAAAACAGGGAAGGGGACGGGGCACGGGTTAACCCAACACTAGAGTCGTTTCTTAAGTTACGTCACACTATTGTATCTGTGAGTATTTACTACTATCTTAAAATGTTACACCAATAAAGAATGCTACCGAAAAATCTCCTGGTAATATAATCTCGACATAAAATAGGAAATGTTCCAACATCTGCTTTACAATCTACGTTTTACAGTGCTCTAGGAAAAAAAGGAAATAAAAGAACAAATGAAAAAAAAAAAAAATCAACTTAACAATTACATCATTTACAAAAATACCAAAATTTAGTATTCGCAACTTTTTAGGTTGCCACAGCAACAACTTAATATTATTATTATTATTATTATGAAATAACTATCATACTACGGAGTTCTTTTTTTGTTTGTTTTTTTGTACATTTTAGTTTTTTTTTTTCTCTCGGTAAAACATTACCTATACAATAACATTTTTACATAACACAAGCAATTCTATAGCCTCGCTTACGCTACGACGCGGCGTCCCGAACGAGAGAGATCTAGAAGCGGCTCCTGATTGGCCGAGGACCGCTGCGCGTAGCTAAGCCCGGCTTAATAAATTACATTCATTTTTAAAATAGGTTACACCATTGTTCTGTGTTCTGGTATTTAACAAAACAAAGTAAAGAATGAACAGAATGACAATAAAATATATTTAAATCACTTTCCACGCCAAAAATTACATTAAAACTGTAACTTTTGCGACAACTGTGATAAAAACAAAACGAAAAACTCTGAAAGGGAACCAAAAATGACGAATTTTAAAAACAAAATGCTAAGACCAGTGCCATATTCCTGCAAAACCAAACGTCTCTTCGTGGATTGTCTGTGTTAATCGAGCACCATGAAAATACATGATGGTTCTGATTGGATCGGTAACACACTCGCACAGGCATGCAGACACACACGCTTCACCCATAACACATCAGGGAGGAAAAGAAGGCCGTGTGCGCTATTCAAGGTAAAACACCATCCAAATAAAAATAAAAGATGCTGTTAGATGATGCGTTATAGTAAGAAAATGACAGATGCGTTTGCTAAAGAAACGGTTCGCCCAAAAATAATGAAAGTTAGCTGCAAATTTCTTCACCCTAAGGCCATCCGAGTTTGTTTCTTCATCAGATCTGGAGGAATGTCGCATTGCATCACTTCCTCTGCAGTGAATGGGTGCCGTCAGAATAAGAGTCCAGACAGCTGATAAAAACACCCCAATCACTCCGGTCCAAAGCTGTGTGTTTGTAAGAAACAGATCAATCGTTTTATCCATTGCTTTCGTTTAACACTAACTCTACTGAACAAGTCCAACTCTTGTTGCTTCACTGGAGGAAGTGTTATTACAGGTTATGGACAGATTAAAAAAAAAGTCTTACAAACACACAGCTTTTGTCTTCTAAAGACGTGTGGATTATTGTGATGTTTTTATCAGCTGTTTCTGCAAACTCATCTACATTTCCAGCTAATGTTCATTTTTGGGTGCGCTGTCCCTTTAACAGACGGCTAACAACATAACCGGTTAAGAACACATCGCAACGACAATCGTTCACCAAACTCAAAACGTCACGTGCGTTACAGACATTGAGCTCCTTAAGTTCCTTACATTTCCAAAAAGTCAACTACTCCGAGAAAGCATAAAAGCCCACATCGTACAACGACACAAACATTCCTCCTGCACCGTCTCGCTCCGATTCTAGCAACATCGATCGATATCGTGTAATGAAACAGACCATGATGTGCATGAAATGCATTTAACTTTTTTTTTGTTCTTTTTTCTTCGTTTTGTAGTTTTTTCGTCACTCGTCTGGCCAAAACCGTTTCGGGAGCTTCGCTTTCGAATGTTTTTAGAACCCCCAACCCGACATAAAGTCATCTTCTCAAGATGCTTGCTGTGTAAAATAGATTTTTTTTTTTTTTTAGGCACTTCTACTGTTTATCAAATAAAACAGGATTATCGGCGAAAGCTCGGCGAGAGCCTTCCATTCACAAAGATCGTCTACTGCAACGTTTTCCCCCTCGTCGTCCTCGTCTCCGCTCGCTGGGCACCGTGTGAGTGGGACTACGAACAGGCCCCGGACAATCTGGAGAAGAAGACCGTCTCGTGTGTGAGTTTGTTTTACAGCAGCTCTCCAGTTTAATATAAGCCCTTGGCACGGGATAGAAGCCAGAGTCGACTCCCTGATGGCCAGTGTTTCCACAGACACATCGAAATCATTCAGCGTCCATTTAAAAACAAAAAAAGGAAGGAGTAAAACACAGTCCTTTAGCAGAGAGAGACGCAGACAGAAACGTGGTTGCATGGCACACGGTTTGCCACATTCGCGCTTGGTGTCCTTGTAAACCTTTCTTTGGCCAGTGGGGAATAATATCTTTTCGAAGTCCAAGAAGGGAGGCGCTTTTTGACCAGTAGACAATCTTCTGTGTGTCCGCCGTGTGACATTCGGTATTAAAACAAGAATCAAAATCCCTCTTTCCCCTTTCTACAGGGTGCATGGGGATGATTAAGACATACTCTGCAGGAGACGTCCTCCCGTTCAAGACAATCAAGCACTTAATATTAAGCACTATTTCTGACAGTGCAAACCATGTGTGTGTGTGAGAGTGTGTGTGTGTGTGTCGCTCAATCGTTGTGCATTTTTTTTTGTATTTAAAACAACCATGGGAGAAAAATACACATTATCTGACGGGTGACCAGTCGTTCTGATGAAATCTCACTTATGCCTCTATGGAACGTGCTGTACATTAACATATATATATATATATATATATTTATATATATTCATATATATTTTCTAGTCTGGTTTTTTAAGTTAGAAACCGCTTGAGTCACTTTTTCCGAGCATAACAGGTATAGGGTGTGTTTTTGTGTTCTGTGTGTTACTCTTTAGCATGCAGGTTGCTGTAGTTCTAAAGGGGAGGAGGGCAGGTCGTATTTACACGGGGATCTTTTTGGGTTTCTCAAAGCAGCTTCCTGACACCCCGTTGTTCCTCTTCGGTGGTTTACTTCAAGATGATCTGCGCAAACAGAGAGAAAAAACACAAAACGGCAGCCGAGTGTTAGTAAAGGCTCGCTGAGCGCCACAGTCGCTCTGATTGACAGCTACGTGACGTCTGTGTGTGTGTAGACGGCGTGAGCGAGGGATGTGCATGCTAATTACTGAGCGTATGCATGTTCATGTAGTGGTCTGTACTCTCTCTAGAAAGTGTTGTCGGGTGTGAGTCGGATAAAAAGTAGGCGACTTGTTTACAAGGAGAAACACTTCAGTTTATATGCACTATTGTTCCTAAACTGTATTTCTCAGAGTCTGTGTTTATTTAAAAACAAATGTTTTCTGTGTGAATATCTGTTAAAATGTCATTTATTTCCGCGATTATTTTCAGCATCATTACTCAGTCTTCAGGGTCACAGGATCCTTCTGAAATCACTGCTCAACACACATTTTTGATTAATAGCAATCTTGAAAACAGTTGTGCTGCCCAATATTTTGGTGGAAACCCTAATACATCATATTTTTCATGATTCTTATCTTTAGGATGATTTATTAATTTTTCAGAAAGTGAAAATATAAAAATACTGACCCTAAAATTTTACATATGCATATTTTAATATAATTTTATGACAAAATATCAACTTTTGGAAACCCAATCAAAGCACACAACGCACACAGAAACTCATCCATTTAGTATACTATATTTAATGTCCTTTTCAAACAGTCTCAAATAGAAATGATTAGAAATTGACATATTTTGGTCTTTTTGTATGTAGATGCACTATTATGTTCACCGACTGACATCATCTGTATTCGGTGTCAGGTTTCATTTTTTCGCACGAACGTTGTTTTAAATACCAGAGTAAAGCAAATCCCTCAGATTGCATGATAAACATCATATGTGAGCCTGGAGCACAAAACCAGTCCAAATTATACTTTTTTATTTTATTCCAAAAATCATTATGATATATTTAGAGATCACGTTCCATGAAGACGTGCGTTTCCTACTGTAAATATATGGAAACTTCATTTCTAAATAGTAATATGCATCGCAAAGAACGTCATTTGGACAAATTAAAGATGATTTTCTCAATATTTTTTTCTACATTTCAAAATAGTTGAATCTCAGCTAAATATTGTCCTCTGCTAACAAACCAAAGATTATTTATTCATACATCTCAGTTTAACATAATGACTGGTTTTGTGCCCCAGGGTCTGGTTTCCCAGTATAACTCATATTTAGCCTGGATCCAGAAGTAGCTCAAGCCAAACAGTAGAAGCACAGTGATCAGCGACCCGAGCGTCACACCCTAGTTTAGTCTCGAAACGTGGAAAGTTACTATGAAACACCGTCAGCGTTGTGAGCAGAGCACTGAGGTGGAAGCCTGACAGCCGGCTGCACCGAGGCATGATGGGAAGGCAAGGCCAGAGAGGGTCATGCAGGTCACACAGAGCCCATGAGACGATGGTGATGCAAAGAAGCGACTCTGGGTCGTGATGTGTGTGATGCTAGCTTCTATACTTCAGACTGCTGTATTTAGAGATCTGTGGAAGTATATATCAATATATAGCAAAAAAAACACACAAAGCTGCTTTTGACATATGAGCAACAAATAAATGAAGTATTAATTATGACAATGACAAACTATGATGGAATATTTATTATATTTCATTCACATATAATTACATAATTAATTAAGACAATCACAAAACTATGATATATTACTTGCTATTGATAATAAGTCTGTCTTTAATTTAAATTTAAATAGAATTAATTACTAGAATGTATATATAATTATACATTATTTAAATGTATATTTTACTATGTATTTTTGACTGAATTTATCAGAAAATGTCATGTATTTATTTCACATATATATATATATATATAAAGTATACATATTACTTGATACTTTTATATTAATAATTTAATATATGAATAATGTAATTACATAGTTTTTAAAAAAGTGAATATCTAACAGTGAATACCTGGTAAAAGCATTTTATTTTAAATATATCTTATTGCTTATTTTAAATCATTATTTTTATTAAGTAGATAAATATACATAATAATATACTTAATTACATTAATAATAAATACGTATGCCCATTTTTATTTCTTTCTTTTAACTTTTAGGACGACGTTTAATATTTCACAGCTATGTGGTTCATTTAAATGACATCATTTGAACTAAGGCTTTAGGTTTTCAAATAGTTTAGCAGTGCGGCTACTCTTTGTGTCCAGCAGGAGGCGCTGCTGCTCTGCGTCTGACCCGTGAACTCTTCACAGACAGGCCAGGGTCGTCACACTCAACACTGAGTCAGTTCAGTAGATTATAACATGACCCGCGTTCATCTGCTTCAAGCTAAAGAGAGCTGCAGCAGTGAAGCGTTTGTTTCGCCGGCGGTCCGTCTCTCTCTCTCTCTGCATAATTAAAGTCATGTGTGAGATTAGCGCTGGCAGCGATGAGTCAGCGGTTGTCTGTCTGGGTCTGAGACTGACGCAAACAAACACCACAGAAAAGGCCTCTGTGTTCAGAATCCCGTCTAACATCACGCCAGAGAACAAACATCACGAGTCTCAAGCCATTTTGAATGGAAGCATGTTCTAAAAGTTGGATTTAAATATACATGTTTGTATTTTGAAAGCCATGCATTGCATGTTTCAAGATGACGTGACATTTAAGTTTGCTATGTTTACTTCCTGAACTGTTTCTGTCCCGTGCATGTCATTCTGAACTAAATAAACACTTCCATCCGAGCCACCTGAGAGACATTGAGATGCTTCTCGCTTATTTTTTATTTAATTTCTTGTTGAAAATCCAGTTTGACTCAGAATAATTAAATAATTTGAATTTTAAATAACTAGAAACAAATATATAGTGTAATATAATATAAATCATGAATGAGGAATATATGAATGACTAATACATACAAATATATTACTAATGAATATATCATATAAAATAAAAATGTTATTATAAAACACATAAAATATTTTTGTAATTATTATTATTACTACAGATTTAATACATTTTAGTTAATTCATTAATAAAAATAATAATGATAATAATAAAAACATACTTAGCCAACAATTTTTATTTTTGTTGTTTTAATGGAAAATGTTATTAAATACATTTTTATTTTCAAAACCATTACTATTGACAATATGTTAATATTAAACATGAAGTTTACAAATACATTTTAATCATGAATAATAATGTAATATTTTAGAAAATTAAATTATACAAGAATTAATTTATATATAACAAAAATGTGTAATTATACTAAAGAAGTAGCGTAACATTATGTAAATAATGTATTATTATTATTATTACTAGCAAACACACAGAGAAAACTCTTGGTCACGAGTGTATCCCGGCAGCAAAAATGGCTGTAAACAGATTCTGGCTCTACGTTGCAACCTCTTTGGTTATAAAAGATAATTAAAATTAGGTGCTGTAGTTCCTTCTCCTGCCAGGTGGCGCTAAAGAGTCTGGCAGAGCCCCTCAGGAAACAGGTTCAGTTTCACGTGACAAGACTGCAAATAACCCTGGACGTCCCAGTTCCTCATGCAGGCCATGAAACAACAGGAAACGCCACTCGCTGACAGGAAGGCTCCATTTAAGAGCGACGGAAGAGGGAAAGCCCTTAAAGTCTTCTTACGTGACCCTCCGGCGAACAATACCCGAAGAACGGGAGCGGCCCGAGAGCACCATGAGCCATAAACCCATAAAACATCACAGCTATGCTAGGTGCATTTATTGCCTGAAACACTGATTTAAAATAAATATTTTTAAACAAGTAAACAATTAAAACAAATGTCACGGCATTATTACTATTATTATTAAAAACATATTTTAAAATAATGTTATTAAGTAAAATATTATTTAAAAAAACTATTAATACTACTGATAATATGTTAATATCAAACATGAAATTGATGTTTAATTCAAATAATAATAATCATGATGATTTATTATTATAAAAATATTTTTATTTTAAAATTATTATTTAAGAAGTTAAACTCAGTGGTTATTATATTTGTATTATTATTAATAGATATTTAAAATGCTGTTGCTATTTAATTATTCAACATTAATAATAATAATAATACTATTACATTATTATTTTAATATTTTTATGATTTTAATACCAGTCTTAAACAGTAAATAATCAATTATTAAAAAGTCATGGTGTTATTATTATTACTTTTATTATTTTGAATAGATGTAAAAAAATAATGTCAAGTTAAATATTTTTTTATTTATTATTATTTTTATTTTAAAATAACTTTAAAAGTTGCTTTTTAATTATTAAACATGATTAAAGTAGTATTAATAATAATAATAATAATAATAATATTATATTTTTAAATAAAATAATTTTTTGCCTTTTTTGGGGGGATGGGGGGGTATTTTTTATTTTATTTTACTTAAATGCTGTTGCTTTTTTATTAGTAAAAATAGGCTAATTAAACTGACTATTCGTCGGATGTCAGACTCCCTTTCTACAGCAGAGCTTTCAGTGCAACTCACCTTCCGCCTGCTTTCCCGAAGCCCGAGACGGACACAGAGCGGCCCAGTACATGGAAATCAGTCTAGAACGGAGTGAAGCGTGTCTATTTTTAGCCGGTGTGTGAGTGTGTGTGTGTCTGTGCATGTGTGTGTGTACGTGTAGATGAGGAAGGAAATCTTGACATCAAAACAAAGCAAGGACATGCAGAACAAAAACGAGAAAGTAATGCAACACAACACAACTACTATTTGCCAATGTGCGAGCTCTGAATAAGCACCGGTCTGAGCGCAATAGCGAGGCTTTTGCCGGGAGATTGAGCGATTGCCATGGCGACCGCGGAACGAATTTGTGGGGAAGTGCTTATTCGGAGCTCAGGGATTCATGAAAGAAAGCTTTTAAAAGGAGCAAACCTGATTGGCTGGTGCTGTTGTTGCGTAGGGGACACTTGTGGCAGGAGTTGTTGCTGCAGAGACAGTAGCAGGCGTAGCACTGTACATCATGGGTACTTTTTCAGGAAGGGAACCATGGAAGCAATGAACAGGTAGGTGGAGCATTATGGAAACAGGTGTTTGGTTGGTTGGTAGGGTTTTTATAGTTTTTTGGTTTTTTTTGTTCATTTAGCAATGGTGTATATTACAGAGCAGCGAGCCATCGTTAGGTTAAACCAGCAGATGGCATGCAATCACGATGCAAAGCGAGAGAAGCATGGGAAACAAAACAATAAAAACAACAACAAAAGAAGAGGAGAAAGGCTGATTATAATCACCTCGAGGAAATTTAACAGCATAATCAGTTGTGCCCAGAGAAGCCTGGCTTGAGCGGTTAGTGCAGATTTACACGAGCTGTTAGCTATCGATCCGGCCGTCTACGACAAACTACGCAGAGCGGCCGCTTGTGTTTGTGATCGCTTATGATCGAGAGAGCTCGTTCTCTAGGAAACTGATCAAATTTCCCAATCGACCGTACACAAGACGAGACGGTGCCTGATATTCTCAGCCTGTTCGACTGGACCTGGTGTTTTCACACAAATAAATGACTGTTTCTAACAATTAACTCATAATAATAATTATAATAATGAACGGTCACTGTAAACGGTAAATTAAAGCAATAATATATATGAATTTCTAAATTATATATGGAAAATGTCAACTTTAAAAGACCACTGCATAAGTGTAAAATTACACAAATATATAAACAAACTTTATTAATAATAAAATTCACCAAAATTAATTTGTAATGAATGATATATGTGAAACACATAATAAAGAGTTACTTTAAAATGATAAAATACTGTAAAAATGTATATTTTATGAGTTTTATATATAAAACTTTAAAATACTGTAAAATGCTAACTAATACAAATATATAAACAGAGTTTATATAATAGTTATAGTAAAAACTACATTTGAAAACTGGAATTTGAAATAATACCTTGATTAATCTAAATATGTAAAATACATAGAATTCAAATAATCATAATTACGATAGCCACTGCTTAAAAATAAATTATTTAAATTAATTTAAAACAAATTAAATATGATTATATGAAAATATATACAATTCCAATAATATTAAAAAAATATTGTAAATAATCAAAGATATAATAATAAGTCACTGTTTAAATTTTTTTAATGTTAAATTATTTAAAACAAATTAAATATGAATATATAAATATATATAATTCCAATAATAATATAAAATATTTTAAATAATAAAAATGGTAATAAGTCACTGTTTAAAAAATTTGATTTGAAAATAAATTAAAACAAATTAAATACGATTATATGAAAATATATACAATTCCAATAATAATAAAAAAATATTGTAAATAATAAAAAATATAATAATTTGAAATCATTTAAAACAAATTGAATATGAATATATAAATAAATAAATAGAATTCCAATATTAATAATAATAATATTAATAGTTAATGTAACAAAATGTAACATAAATAAGTAAAATATATAGACATTTTATAATAACAACAATGATATTAATAATAAATGTAATTAGAAATACAATATCTGGCATATATTAATCGATAAAATACACATAATTAATACTATAATAATAAGAATTATTACAGTATAGTAAGTATATTAAATATGCACGTAAAAAAGTTAAATCGCAAAACCCCAGAAAGAGAAATGTGAATATTTCAAACAAACAGAGCGCTCTTGCAGGTGAACAGAAGCAGAATAAAGCTGAAAACAGATGCGTGATGGAGTTACTGATCAGATTTCATCAACAGGTGCCAATTGAACCTGGGTTTTTTGTGTGACGTGAGAGTCTCTCAAGCTTCAAATCACCTGTAAGAGCGACTAGATCTCTACGTGAGGTGGGAAACAGACACAGACAGACAGAAGAGGAGGAACCTACCAATGCTGCTAGCAGGAGCCATGCACAGAACTGACCCTGTGACCATGCAGTGAAGAGTGGAGAGAGGTTAATAGGGAAGAAAAACATATTAGACACAGAGCCAGAGATTCAGTATTCAGCATGCCATACAAATCCAATTAAGCTTGTCATTATAGATCGCTCGCTACACCGTGTCGTCATTCCGGTAAAAACCCAGCGTATTCCAGGAAGATAAACTGGATCAATATTCGCAAAGGGCCGCAATGAGAGGACGGGAGCTTAGCATTGTGAAATTAGAGCGCAGGGAAACAGTGTAGGAGAAGAGGAAGAGGGCAACGGGGCTAAACACCAGCCACGCACACACACACACACACACTCACACAAGAGAGTCATGCGGTGAGCCAGCAGCCACTCCTACGGTTAAAATAGACATAGTGCTGTTACAAAAGCCCCAGAGCTGGAGAAGAGGGAGGAACGGGGGCACAGGAGGACGGCTAAAAGGAAATACAACCACCATGTGGGTGTGTGATGACAAAATACACCTACGAGGGATTAGACAGCCGGACTCACTCTGAGACCCTACGTGCTTTTTCTGTGTTTATTGTTATAAAAATACTGCAACGGGTACACCTACAGCTACAGAGCCATAGTAGGTGGAATATATATGGCTATTGTTTACTGTAACGCACTGTGAATAATGTACATGTTGGCTATTAAACTCAATAAACTACTCTGATTGCATGCAGTATTCTATTTATATTTATATATATATATATATACACACATATTCAAGGCATCTACATATTAAAGGTGAATGTTATATTTATTTATAAAATAATATTAAATGAACAAATTGAAAAATTTAATACTCATACATTGTTATATTATATAGGATCTTATAAAAAATATATATTAATATATTTTAATCTTGATTAAATATTGTATGAAATATAATTATTAAAACATTACAGCAGTTTATTCAGCCAGGCAAATTAATAAATAAAGTTAAAAATATTTAAATATTAATATAATGTATTTTATATATATATTTGTATGTTTATATATATTTTTAGAATATTTACTATACATAAATGTGTAATTTCTGCAATTTTGTAGTGACAGACAAATGTCAAAGTTTATTTAAATTAATTATAAACCACTACAGTGAACTACTATCATAGCTTTTATTGATATTTGGAAACTTTTTACTTTAAAGTCTGAATTATTTTGTAATTAGTATTGATACAAAGTATTGCTTGGCCACTAGTAATAATTTGTTTAATACATATATTGTATTAACTTTTATTTCAATTAATATATATATATACTTATTATGATTTACTCTTAGTTTAAATTTCAATTGCAATCAAAAACTGTAATACATATACCTGCATTATGTATTGATGGGAGTCAGGTATTCATAACCAGAGCGCTGCGTCTGTACAGATGTAAATGCGTTTAAGCATGCAGATCAAAGCACTTCGGTGAGTTTTCTAAATTAATCTACGGCCGGCTATCATTTCTAGATCAAAGTATCCCGACAGCACTGTCCAAATTCAAATCAGCAGCGCTCTCGAAATAACGTCTGCACCTTCCCTTCTTAAAAAAAAACAAAAACGCTACGCATTAGTATTCCATGCACACACGCTGCATGCAAAAGAAACACGTGGCTGTTTAAAAAAAGCCTCGGTTATGCGGTTACGCCGGGAACGGGGAGGAGAAAAGGGGTGTAACGTTTAGAGGGTGACCCAGGGATTAATACAAAGCAGTGCGGGCGGTGTGTGTGTGTGTTTGCTCTCACCTGTGGGAAAGAACGCAGCGGTGGGCTGCTGGAGCTGTGCGCTGGCCAAAGCCTGTTGGTAGTGCAAGACACTGGGGTTGAAGAGCGTGCTGGCCCCGTTACTCTTTTCTAGCGCCTGTCTCTTTGGTAGGGGCTGCAGGACTCCATGCGGAAACGCCTGAGCGTGAAAGAGTACATGCACCATGTTAAACAGCTTCTGCACCACTTATATATCCATGCACACTTTGACTGGAAGCTGCATCGCTCCGTTTTACACAAGGACGGTCGCTAGATACTTAAAGCAAGGCACTTACGTTTATTATATAAAAAAAGCTACTTTACTTTGAAAGATGACACAACATTCTTTTCTTCAAAAATTGACTACAATGTGACTTTTTACTGTTGCTATCAAAACAAAGAAGCCAAAATTAAAAACTTCTGTGAGTCGCTACAGTACATTAAAAAAGCTACATGCAAAGCAAAAGGTGAAAGGTCATAGTACCAGATCTACAGATGCCTCGAGGGGTCGCTTCATTGCTTTGGCAGTCGACTGAGTCTTTTAATAGCAGGCAGCGAGCACATGATGGCAGTGGGCCAATGGGATTCAAGCGTATTAACATACAGGTAACAGCAAGCAGAGGTGCATCATGGGGACAGCATTGCATTGTGGAATAGGTGAGAAGGAAAAAAACAAAAACAAAAATAATCTGAATGCAGTAATACCACATACAAAACAATAGGCATGCACATAAACGAAAAAACTCGTCTCAAAGAAACATTTCACTACGGTCTGAATTAGTACGAAAGCACAAAGCATCTACAATACCTGTGTTAAAAGCGGCAGAAATCAAGAGTCTCACCATTTACCAATCAAATGGGGTTGTAGATATTAGTGTTATGAAAGCTCGCTGCATGAAACACACCCGAGGGTTTCGTGTGCATGTGGCGAATTAGAATCTAACGATGGCAAGAATGTAACGTCACCTAAATTGTACGGCTTCTGTAGAGCGCTAATTAAGGCTCGAATTGTATGCAATCCAAATTTGACCGTGCATAGCGTTTCTGTCATCGGGTGATTTTAACATGTGCAGTAAAACGCTGTGACATTTACCACCACTTAGCAAAAAAACCAAACAAAAGGACACCGGAAAAACATTCGTTTCTGTCGCATTTTCTTACCAACTAGCTGCAAGTAAATCGTAAAGGTCACGGAACCAAAAGAAAACAACTGATGTGTGTGATCACAGAATGTGGAGCTCTGTTTATTCTTATATTTATGTCCTTTTTGTTTTTTAAAAGCATTACGGGTAATTTTTATGGTGGCCCATTTAAATATTTACACGCAGCTAACACTGCACTATTCCTCACCAATAAAAGGGCATGCAAAGTACTGGTAATAAGAAGTAAAGAAGTGGCTCAAATGGAATGACGGGCAGCAAAAAAGGACGGTTGAAATGAGATGACGCTGAGGGCCATGCAGAAATGCTCGAAATCAGAATAGCCACACAAAAGAACTAGGATGTCGAATGGAAAAGAAAAAAAATGCATGTTTTTCTTTATGATAAAGTCACAGATTACAGCAATAGGGTACGAGGGAAATATAATGCATCATTTAAAAGACATTTTACCGACAGAGCTCTGTTCCAAAACCTAGTGAGCTGCATTGTTGTCTACGTAGGCTGCTACCTTCCCAAGCATGCTGTATATGACTTATTTGGAACGCCCTGCATAGTGCAGACAAGACTCCAAAACAGTCTGTGTTTTCAAGTGCAGCCCTCAAAAATAATTAATCGTATTTTAGTTTCTGGGTTAATATAGAATTGCATTCCTCTCATTGTCATCTTAAGGTTTTCAGCTGTGCTTGTAGCAATGCATGCTGGGATTAAATTCTCCCCGAGGGGATATTTGCTGCATTAATTTATGCTAAACAAGACATCTCGGAATGCAGCATAATCATCTCGTCTTGGCGTCATGTTTACGATACGGTCTAGTGCTGTCTAGGAAGAAAGATCAGTAGGTTTAGGAACAGAGTATACTTTTAGTAAACCTCAGAATAAGATGCACTTTAATTGTGCGTGTTGAAGGTATTCTTGTAACCAAGAGTTGAATGTTTTGCTCCCCTCCGCCAACATAGAGAACCATTAAAATAAATATGCCACCCACAGGGATTTATCATACAGAATTACATAACCTTCCACTGGCGAGAAAAAAACCCAACAAAACAAAACAAAGAGAAACTAAAGGCAGGAAAATGAAGAAACTATAACTTTAATAAATCCTTTCTCTAGGGTTGGGATCGATTGCTTCAGCGTTCCTACAGTAACTGGCCCGGTTTGAACCCTAGAAAAAAAAATCTGTTTTGTTATCTGCATTACATCATAATCAGGAAAGGACATTGCACCTTAAGGTTAGCCGCGTTTTATCCTGTAGCTAAAGCTGGTGGTTTATCTCAGGTTGCTGAATGCTCGGGAAACCCGGGGCTTTGTTTTCACTCATGTTTTATTGTTATGGCTGCTGAGCCGATACTGTCCTCGCGTCACCCTCTGACCCAGACGCCACAGTGGAAAAAAAGACAAAAGGTTCAGGGCAAAAGCGAAAATGGAGTAAACAGCAAAACGAATGAGGCCAAGCGTGTGAGTGCGGCAAACGATAACCACACCAGCGTGAGATGTGGAAGCGGGAAAGCTTGCTGCCAAATACTGTGTCTACACCGCAAGCGAGAGACGCGCACAAACTACATTCACACTGATGCACTGTATGCAATTGATATTGTTCACAAAGTCGTGCATGCATCACTGATTATAACAGGAGCAATCTAGTTTCCTGCGTTGCATTCCTTGTATTCACTTTCATGTTAATCAATGAAGCTGTCTACACTGCATGCGCACCTTCCCACATCGCATTGTGTTGCTTTGCTCGTTGCAGTGTAAATAAAATGTTATTGCGTAATCGTAATCTGTGCTAGAAGTGTTCACCAGAGTGTAGCGATGTAATGCGGCAAAACTACATCCTGTCACATTTTGTCACCTGCTTGCAGGTGCATTTTAATCTGAGAAATGGAGTTCTCTTGTACTATATTGCTCTCATTATAATTTTAAAAAGCTGCGCTGCAATGCAACAAAATTGGTTTATTTTATTATAATAAAAATGTTATCTTTATCGCTACCACTTGCAAGTCTCACCACTCTCTCCTTCTGTTTATTATAATGGGGGTGATCTAGTGTTGTTGAACCACATTCCCTCCATGCAGTGTAAGCAAAACAAGTTCAATCCCATTATATGAAATAAAGCTATCTACAAACATGCAATATCAAGTTTCATTGCATCACCCGACTGGACCTATGACGGGAGCAGACTAGTTTTGTTGCGTCGTTGCTATCTTGCAGCGTAGAAAAAAGATGCAATCAACAAATCTGTCTACACTACAAAAACTGGTTTTTGATGCATCACTCACTTGCATTGTTTTTAAAGGGAGTGCTATTGCTTTGTTGCATCTCTTACTTGCATTGCTGCCATAATCACCAAAACTTTCTATAATGCAAGTAAGCAATGCAACAAAATCTGAATTGCTTGCATGCAGAAACTGCTATTATCAAAGCCATATACTGTGCTTTTTTGATGATGACAAGATGCAGCATATGTTTTGCATTGCTTACTTGCAGTGCATGCTCCCTTCATAAATCAACAACATTTTCTAGGCTGCATGCGAGTGATGCATTAAAATTGCATGCATGCAGGGATTGCAACAAAACAATGCTTAATAGAGCCTGTTATTATCTAAGCCACATTCATGATTGTAACTATATACTGCAAGAAAATGCAATGCCATTAACATTGCATGCATGCAAAGATTGTGACGCAACAAAACTTGATGGCAGCTGTTATAATCGAAGCCACATACATAGCGAGTGCAAAATTCTCTCTCGGCCTTTGCACAACGGTGCTCAAAACTCTCTGCGTCATTTGCTTGCAGTGTAGACAAAACACTAGAATGCTGTCTAGGATGCAAGCGAGCGATGCAACAAAACGGCATGCATATAAAGATCGCTCAATGTTGCAGTTCTGTTGCAATGCGCCGCTCGCTTGAACTTGAACAGCCTGGCACGCGACCCAATATACAGCTTTGCTTGGATAATAGATGAACCTGTGCATTCACGTCAGTTCGGCATGAAGATGTCATCCATCTCCTTAATTTAATCAAAACTGATCTGAGGAGAGCAGGCCTCCCATTGGGCAGAGAAATGGGGATGTTAGCTGCCCTGTGACCTTGTGCAGTCAAAGAAGCTTTTAAGCCATTTTGCTTATTATATTAATATCTTATTTCTAATAATGACAGCATCTAGATGGATAAGAAAGGAGTGATTTTTATCACGCAGCAGTCTTCTCTGTCTTTACTCACCCTGTTTAACAGGACTAAAATCCTCTGGGGGTACGAGATAAGGGATTTATCGCGCAACTCCGCCCAGATTCTAGAGACGGGTCATGGCTATATAATAATAAAGCAGTGCTCCACATTTAATGTGCTAACATCATCAGATATCTCAGTCGCAAGCTCCGCGGGCATGTGTTGTCAATTGATTTTATCGTGCGCAGAAAACACGTTCACAATCCTAAGCACTGCCTTGGTTGCGATTCAATGCGCTAAATGCCGTAAATGAAACGCAGCCGGTGGTGTAATTTAAAAACGTTAACACACAACATGACTCTTTAAACGTAGAATTGTATGCATGTTGTTTCGAAGTCGCTTGTGCGTGACGGGCTCACCATGGCTGCGGCGGCGGCCTGCGCTGCGACGGCGGTCTGGTTGGCCTGATGCTGGGCGGCTTTGATCTTGGCCTGCAGGTGCGCCGGAGGATGGAAGTACTTGCACTTCTCGCGTGAGCAGCGGCTCTTGATGTAGTCCATGCACACGGTGACCGTGTTGTCGCTTGTGTCGATCATAGGGCTATCGCTGGGGTGGGCGAAGCGGCAGTCGGTCTCGCCGCGAGCGCAGTTGCCCCGCTGAAACTCGCGACACACCTGGACACAAACGCGCAGACAAAACAAACAGGGGACACAACAGAAATATGCAAACAGAGGCGTGAGTCACTGAAGCTTCAAGGCTTTCGTGTATGAGCACAGGTACCTAAATAAACACACACACCGCTGAATATTAACAAAGGCAGCCTCTCGGTGTGGGAGGGCTGCAGAGGAACCGAGCCTCTTATTATCACAGACATCAGTCAGTTGCTAAGTGATCGCACATTTAGTGACACACACACACACACACACACACACACACACACAACCTTCAGCTGTTATTGTTTCAACCACGCTGATCATCTTGTGAGGCAGCGCTGCATTGAAAAGCTTCACACTTCTTTCTATCCTCTGTCTTACACTTCTCAGCAAACTAATTCAGCTATAGTTTACACAAACTTTAAATCTACTTCAGTGTTGAAGTTTGAAAATCTCCCAGTGACCTTGATTCCTTGATTGTTCAAATGTTTAATGTTCAGAATGTAATATTTACTTGTCTGGCCTTCTTTCTTGCATACATTTGCATACTTACTTATTATTGGTCTTTATTGTAAATTAGGACCATATATATATATATATATATATTAGGGCTGTCAAATGATTAAAATTTTTAATCAAATTAATCAGGATTTTCAGTGGA
>JAUCMT010000001.1:470295-485592 GCA_032357475.1 Enteromius thamalakanensis
CTATCTATCTATCTATCTATCTATCTATCTATCCATCTATCCATCTATCCATCTATCCATCTATCTATCCATCTATCCATCTATCCATCTATCCATCTAATCATAATAAACAGAGGCAGCAGCCCTCATTTCAAGTGTTCTTCAGTCAAAATCTAACGTAAGACTGATGCTGTAAACAAACATCTTCAATAGGTCTAAGACCAACGAGATGACGTTATGAAGGTAAGACGACTGCCAGAAAGCGCTTT
Organism: Enteromius thamalakanensis; assembly: GCA_032357475.1. Classification (NCBI taxonomy): domain Eukaryota; kingdom Metazoa; phylum Chordata; class Actinopteri; order Cypriniformes; family Cyprinidae; genus Enteromius; species Enteromius thamalakanensis. The sequence goes on from JAUCMT010000001.1 coordinate 470,544, forward strand.
GTGCTATTTCTGTAATGCATCTGTCCGCATTGCTAATAATTCCTCAGCGGCCTTGGCTTTAGTATAATGAATGAAAAAGAGAAGGCTCATATCTATTAACATTTCATGCTGTATTTGTTTAGTTTTTGAGTTTTGATGACAGCACATTTGTTTTTCTTTCTAGATGAAAATGACTTGAAATGAGACGTTAAAAAAGTCCAAAAAAATCCATTCTGACAGCTATAACCATCGCATGAAATAAACGATCGATAGATATCTGAACCCCAGAGAGACGTCTCTCACACGGCACTCAGGTGACAGCCTCGTTTTCCCAGCCTTTCCTAGAGAAGGAGACGTTTCTCAGCCACGTCAAGCACCAAACATTGCATGCGACAGATAACTGCAGCTGACAAACTAGCCAATCATGAAGCCTTCAGTTATGACATCATAAAACACCCGGAATACAAGCGTGAAGCATATTGAGCCATCAATCCTGCAATCAAAGCATGAAGCTACACACACACACACACACACACACCGCTGATGCTTGCTCACTGCACTAATAACATTTCGGAACAAAATAAGATTATACTGAATATATTAAACATTTAAAGCAACAACTTAACTTAGTTTTTAAAATTACATATTTTTAAATTAATTATAATTAAATTGAATTTTTATACTTTTTTAAATAATTGATATGTATACAGAATATTTTATATTTTACATTTTATTAAATATTTGTAATGTTTTATTTGTTGTTGACATAAAGCAACTAAATTATCTTTAATTTAGAAGATATTAAATAAAACCAAAAATAAAAATATGATTTAAAAAAATCCTCCATTTCTTTACAAAATACACAAATAAACTAAACAACCTTAAAGATGAAAATAAATGTAACAACTTAGTTAATGAATTTAAGAGATATATAATTAATTTTTTTAGTCAATTAAGTTTAAGTATGGAAGCTCATTTCCAACACTGAATATAAAATAGAAAGGTTGCCCAGTAAACTATTTACAGTAAACTCGCAATTCTGAGAAAAAAATTAGACAGATCAAATATAAATCTTGATTATTTATCCCAAAATACACTCGTTAAATATTTAGTTAGGTCGTGTTCCTCAGCCATACACCAAATTAAACCTGAACCCCAGTGACCTGTTGTGCTAGCACACTTACTAATCACGAGTGAACTAAATATGCTGACCTAAACACCTGGATCTTCCTGAGCTTGCGGATGCATTATCCCGTGTCACATTAGCTGGAACACTGCCACTCGGCTAAACCATATTCACAAAGCGGCTTCCAATTGGGAGTCCAACAGTAACTTAAAGGTTACAGCCTAATTAGACGAGGCTTCTGATTTCAAAGCCTCTCGGCTCATTAAAGCATCTCTGCCTCTCAACGCCAGCTGAGGCCTCATGGTCTATCGCTGCCGGTCTCTGGCGAGGGAGATACGAGATAGGATCGGATCCACCGCGGAAACAATCCGATCTGTTTGGCTGCTCGACGCCTCGTTACGCTTCCTAAGTAATGCAGAGGATATCAGAGGTGATTCGATTGAACAGGATATGTTTTGCTCTGGAATATTTTAGAAATTCATGTGGTTTGGCCTTGCTAGGAAATTGCTGTCATGTTTTGAGGTCACACAAGTATTAGTGGATCTGTAACGAGACCCTACAGGAATAAGTTCCTGTTTATTTCTAATTTTTTAAACGCAAACAACGAAGTTAAAATCAATTCTGCTGTAGGTTTAGATGATGTCACTGCTCCTATCTTTTACCGTCTCTATATAATACATATAGGATCCAGTCCAACAAGATATTTCGGGAACACTTTCTATGAAGCCTGTATTTATAATACACTATTAGGGTTTTCTTAAGGCATCATAATGAATGCATAATGTATTATAAATACCTTTAGAATATATAATCTCATTAATATTCATAAGAACTGTTTTAATGTGTTATAATATTAACTTATTTGTGATTATAGTTTTTAAGAATATGATCATTTATAACACAATGAATATGATTCATCCACTTAAGTTATAATAGATTATATTTATCATAATTATAATGCATTATAAGTCTCATGTCTTGCTATTATGTTATCTTACTTAAAGCATACAAATACCACTTATAAGTAATAATAATAACTAAACTTTTCCCCCCTCAAACAGCAGTGAGAATGTGTTATATGTAATGTGTTTTTTTTTTAAATATCAGTTATTTTTTAGATTATTTTGATGAAACTCTTATGGCTGTTGATAAGTAACTGTTGATAACTTTTTCAGGTATTGTGCATATCTTAAATAAACAAAATATGATATAGTATAAATGAAGTAGGTTTGGTGCAGTGTTTGTTGCGTACTCTTTAAAGTTAGAATCACAAATATGTAAATATTATAATGTATTATACTTGTTTTATGATTATTTATGAGATGATACACATTCATTATAATGCCCTTATAATGTATCCTATGTGGAAAGTGTTACCAGTATTTCTTTGAAGAATCATAACTGATTTATTTGTCAAATTTCTAAAGTGCTTAAAGGGTTAGTTCACCCAAAATGGGAATTCTGTCATTAATTACTCGTTCCAGATCAGTAAGAGCTTTGTTCATCTTCAGAACGCCAATAAAGATATTGTTTTATGAAATCTGAAAGCTCTCAAACCTTTCAATGTTCCAAGAATGTTCCAGAAGCGTAGCAAAGACATCGATACAACAGTCCACGTGAAATCAGTGGCTTAACTTCCATTTTTGCGAAGCTACAAGGGAACTTTTTGTGTGCAAAGAAAACAATTTATTCAACAATTACCATCAGGGGAAAAGATGTGATTACACTGATTATATTCTGGGGAAAGAGCACATATGCAACTATTTTATTTTAGGATAAACTGTTAAATAAATGGCAAATATTCAGTATTAACTTTATTTCTTACACATTTCATTTTTTCCACATCTCTACAATTTTTTATCCAATATGACGTATTGTCTCGTTTTAATGCCATTATTGGCAAATTATGTACATTTTGATCACAAACAACAAATTTATGATTACTTAACTGCTAAATATCCGGCAAATTACTAAAGAATATAAAAATGGACCGTTTTAATTTGCCATTGGATCAGTTATTTTAATATTGGTCACTGGAATCAGAATGTAAATATATTTTCAATGTTAATAACAAACAGTCAATTATTGTTTGAAGCCAATAATGCTTTTGATTTTCTCTCCATTTACATTTTCAGCCATTTTAACTTTGACTTTGTTTAGCATTATTGGCAAACAGATAACTAGTGCTGATAACTGGTACAGTAGGCTAAATAACTGGTATGATTGGTAAATAAATAAATATAACTGATAAATGATGTTTCACAATCATACATCATGTGTTTCACAAGAAATATAAAAGCTGACCGTTTTAATTTGCCAGTGGACTGAAACCATAACGAGAGCCTTCAGGAGTATCTCATTATTTTTTACTGTCCCTCTCCAATTATATTTCTGATCCAATTTATCTTGTCAAAGACATCTTGTTTTTCTACATGGGCAAACTGTGACTACAAACTGCACTCGTTTGTTGGAGTTTGTTGGACAATGTGGGAAAAACATCAATAAAGAAACTCCCTGAATTGTTCAGTGGATGAAAGGGATATTTTTCCTGGAAAACCATAATGATCTTAAATGTCACGTTTGGTGCATACGGCTCATTATCACACAGAATATTTTACTTGATCCTATATATGTTATAAAGCATCAAGCTGAGGATTGATATTAATTTGTTTATTATAATTTACTTTTTAAATTAGATTTTCTTTGTAACAACAAAGCTGAAATATTGTATACAGTAAATAACATTGCACAAGCAAGCAATAATATGCAAATCATACATCATTTCATCTGCACGCTAAAAGTGAGTATTTCAATGTTTATTTTAATGCTTTAAAAACATTGAACATTGGGTCTACACTTTAAAACTGTGTTTATTACTCCTTTTTAGCATTAAGCAAAAAATTCCAACTTGCCATCAAAAATAATTTGACAAATCCAAAAACGAGAGCATGCACCAAGCAGCAAGTAGGGCTGGGTATCTGTACCGGTTACTGAACGATCCAGTTAACACATCTGTTATGCATTATTATTCATTCTTACAATAGCCTTGACATTTTCCCCCTTTGAAAATGTCATGTATTTAAATTTTTTAAGGCATAAAACATTTGTCTTTTAATTAATGAAGAGTCAATTTTACTGTTGAAAATTAAAGGGGATTTTATTTATTTATTTATTTTATTTATTTTTTTTATTTTATTTTTATTTTATATTACAGTTTTAAACACTGAAGAAATATTGTTTTAATAATTTTTGTAGTAGTCTATGTACATTCTACTGAACAATAGTAATCTATTTCTGCCGCCGTGTCCAAACCGAACGACGTGCAGTCGTGTAAATAACAAAAGGCTATTTCACACACTTCTGGTCAAACACACCGGCTAGTGCTGCACTCTTATTGGCTCACTGACGTGATGAGATTAACCGCTTTAGGTAGCGAAATTTGCGCACCGAAGAGACGTTTTTCGATACCCAGTTGTATCGAGGCAATTCAGTCGGTGCCTAAAAAGTATCGCCCTCGATACCCAGCCCTAGCAGCAAGAGAGAGTGTTTTTAGAAACAGTCCTGTAGCACTTGAAAGAATGTTGACACAGAAGCCAAGAGGTCTGTTTCTAATATGCACTGATATTCCACAACAGATCCCGGCTCCACGTGGATCGCTATGTGGAAGAAACACACACACACACACACACACACACGCAGGTGCACTGCAGCATTAACCAGCAGCAGCTGACAGTGAGAGAAACGAGCAGCGCTAACCAGCTGCAGCTGACGCGAGCTGCTACCGACATCCAAATATCACGATAGGAAGTCTCACTCAAATTACATTCACACTGTTGTTTTAGGAAGCCGAACTAATTAGGTTATAATAAGAAGAAGAACCACGAGAGTAAAAACCATAAACTGTAAAACAAATGAATATCTCAAAGGTGTACTACTTTAGCTTTGCACGACCGTAGGGAAGTTGCATCACTTCTTTTCTAATGTGCACACTTGAAAGAGATGATTTGGACTGCATTTAAACTGCTAGCGGTCCACAATTCCTGCTTCACTTTTAAACTTGTATTTAGATGGACATGGTAGAATTTATTGTAAAGAAAACTCGTCTTGCTAAAAATCTAGCGAAATGCTGTCATCATCTGCCACAAAATAAAGACTTGCGTTCTCAAATGCGTGCTAAACTCACAGCACGCGCAATAAAGCGGTTCACTGCATTGGTTCACTGAAGAACGGAGCCATTCTGAGGCACAGAGGATGCAGGAATCGTTGAGCAGTGCATGCTTCTTCTCGAACACCCGGTTCTTTGAAGATTGGAACCAGCTCTAAAATGAAATTGGTGCTCAATACCCGACCCTAGGAGTCACGAGTCTGAGCAGCAAGTGCACTGAAGTGGACAGGAGTGAAGTCACACGGACCAAACGCAGGCCGACGCGTCAGGAATGAGAGGCTGCAGAACTCATCAAAGTCTCTCCCCGGCAGCGGCCCGACAGTAAGCTGGAGTCAGCAGTTCATTGTTTAGTGAATGACCCGGGGGGATGGACACCCTGCCGAGCCGAACACATTCCCCTGTATGTTTGCTCTGCCGAGGGCGCGGCTCGCTGGGAAATAACACACAACAAAGTCAGCTTCCAAACAGTGCCTATGAAATCAGCTCAAACCGTGGTGACATCATTTATAGAAGTAGTCAGAAACACTACAACAAATCATTTTGGAAAATGTTATAATATTTTTCTATTATTTATTTAAAGAACAATTGTTGTCCAATTAGTTTAAATAGAATAATATATATGTATTATAATACATTTTCTTTTCATTTTTAATGCTATTTTATATTATAAATAATAAAAACATTTATGCCCTTAGGTCCTTACATTTATTTAAAATAAAAACATAAAATATGTAAATTACATTTACAAAAATAAAAAAGTGAATAATTTATATTAATAGAGAAAAACCAAACCATGATATTTTAAAATCTATACAAATATTTTGATACAAAACAGGAATATTATATATATACACTACATTAAATTATTAAAATAAAGCATTAAATGGCATCAAAATACATCAGTGACTTATTATTATTATTATTATATTATTAATAATAATTATTATAACTATTATTTTTACACAATTCATTATTATAAAACATTTTAACATATTATTTTTTATATATACCACATTTTTACATGCATGTAAATAAATTTTTCTTAATATTAATAAAATTTGTTAAAAGGTTTTGTTATGATCAATCATTACATTTATACATTTCATTATTCTAAAGCGTTATTATTTATATATCCACAAGAGAGAAGTCTTTCTCTATTATAAACAACAGGACAAATTCATGTAAAAAGCACTAAATGTGAAAATAATATACATTATAAAGAAATTACTTTATATAAAAAGTTCATTACATAATGAACAAAAAAAGTTTGATTCATACAACTGAACCACAGATATAGATTTATTACTTGTTGCTTTGTTACACCATGCCAGGATAGGAGATGCAATGTAATATATTATATAATATATACGCCACCAATGCTGCTCATACAACAGGGTCAGAACCAGACAAAACTCTAGATGTAGTCTGGGCAGCTGATGACATGTGAGCTGTTATTAGGACGTTTGTGTCTCGCTGACGGCTGCAAGCCATGCAAGTGCTTCGTCAAGCGCAGACATCATCAACAACAACAACGGCCCATTCAGTGTCAGCTCACCATCACATGACTCCGGCATTTGTATATTATCTAGGAAGACGGGAGCGACTCTCCTTTCCATCCCCCACAATTCACAGCACTTCCTGCCTCTGTGTCAATAGAGTCAACCAGCTGCAGCTCAACCGGCTTCCCAGTAACCAGGTTAGAAAGGACGAACGCATCAAAGTCAGGGACAACGCTGGGAAACTACTCCTTAAAAACAAGCATATAAATACAAATCTAATATTAACTAATAAAAATACTCATAATACATATATATTTATTTATTTGTAAAACGATCTTTGGTTAAAGAAAAACAGGACAAACTTAATTAGAATAAAAAAATACTATAATGTGCAGTTACATTTTATTTATTATTTTATTTAAATATATCTGAAATAGTAATGCAATCCACATGAATAAATCCATATTTAAAAACACAACAAATTATTATAATAATTAAATATAAATTATAAAATATATAATCATTGATTCTTGTTATTATGAATCATTTTAATGTACTATCAATTATATATATATATATATATATATATATGATATTTAATTTTTTAAAAAGTCATTATTATATTATATATTACAAAAATGTATGTAAGTAGTAATAGTGGTACATATAAATAAATAAATAAATAAATATAACAAAATGCAAGATATACTAATTATTACTACAGTAATTTATTATAAATTAAATAAAATTCATTAAATAAACCAAAAGGTTATATTTATAGAACTAAATCCTAGACATAGTGCTAATACAAGCTGAAAAGCTAAGAATTATTTATACTTCATAATGCAAAAATATTAAATTAAACAATTATTGCAACAATTATTTATTCAACACAAAAAAGCACAGTAAAATGTGAGGAAAAAACACTGATGCAACTGGAAAAGACGAACAATTCTGAAGATGTCTCTAAGGTAGCGGTGCAAGTTTTAACGAGTCACTCTCCAGAAGTAATCCTTTGTTCTTGGACTCAAAAGTCACGGCCTTGAGTTTGCTGCGGTCAAGCAGGAAATTCGCTGCGCTGTACATCTATAAAAATGGAAAGCGTAGCTCACGGCCGGATCGAGCAGCACAATGCAGCACACACCTGCACTTCCACGGGACACACAGCACAATCTCACGCCCCTGGACAAATGCTGAGGGCAGCAGGACGCCGTCACAATGAGAGCGAGAACGGTACAAATGAGCCACTGACCACAGTCATTATCAGTTAATGCAGAGCACATGGCTGATTGGAAAACAACTCGGCCTTTTGTGCGTCTTCACAAGGTCATCGCAGTCGAAGGAGCTCACGAGTCTTCGCAGCACCTCCGGCTGAGAGTCAATGAGACAATCTGATGAGCGTCGGCTCCCAGGGGCCAAAGACAGCAGCTCAATGGGCCCCAGTGTTTGAAATTGAATTAACACAGAAAACGCAATCTTCAAGACTCAGTTTTAGAGGTCAGAGGATCGAACCAAACACAACAGCACCCAACTAGTGACTGCATTTTGTACAATTAATAGGGCTGAGATTTATCAAAAATTTATTTTATTAAATGTATATTTCAATATCTAAGCATTTAAAAATTTAGTAAAATTGTTTATCAATTAATGAAAGAAAAGATTGTATCAATTATTTATTATTGTTTTTGTTTAAATAATATATGTACGCGTACTGAGTATATTCATTATGTATATATAAATATACACACATACAGTATATATTTAGAAAATATTTACAATTATATGCATTTGTATATTTATATTCTATATAATAAATATATTTACCACATAACCATAACATATTTTTCTTAAATATATACATGCATGTGTTTGTATTTTTATATACATAATAAATATACGCACAAATACTATGTAAACAAAAACGTTTATTTTATCATTGTTTGACAGCACTATTATATATTTATTTTTTTGATTTAGTTGAATTTAGCTGAAATATTCAAGATACACTGATCATATAGTCAGAAGGATAATTAATATTTACTGAAAAAGTATTAATTATTTTGATTTATATGCAACATAACAATATATGGGAAACAAATACTATTTATTAAAACATTTTAATTTAGTTTAACTTAGTATTTTTTTTTTCATTAAATGAATGAGAGATGGATGATTAATTCTTTATTTAATAATTATCATTTAATTATTTTGATTAAATATACTCTTATAACAATACTCTTTATTAAAAAAAAGGAAAACCTATAATGCAAAACAAAATGTCTTGTAATTCAGTAAATGACTTTAGAGTAAAGACATATCAACTGAATAAAAATAAATCAATCAGTTCATTAACATGGACTATTTGAACTGATTCAATGCAAGACATTGATTTGGAAACCTTAATAAAAAAGACAAATTATGTTAAAATCATGTTTTATATGCCTGTAAAAATATCACATAAAATATATTGTGGTTAGGGTAAATATTTTAAGTATTTGTAGAATGTTTTATTTACATTTTCTACAGTTTTCAGACTGAGAGTCCATATGTCTGGGTGTCATTTCTCAAGACGAGACCAAGAAAGAGAGCTGGCACTTTTCATATTCATTCCAGTCACATGAACGCCACGTAGCAACCAACCAGAAAACCCTAACAACAATATGATGTACAAAACGGTTTGGTCGACTTTGCAAGGATGACAGACTCACAAACGGATCCAAAAGGAAGGCGGTTGTTATTGCATTAGGCAGCCGTCATCTCTGACAGACCTCAACTGCTGTAATAGACCGTAAGTCAAAGGCAAATTACAGTAATTCACTAGATCTTTGACTCACCTCTGAATAACAGAGAAGAGACAACAGTAAAAACAGTTTTACAGGCTGACGCTGCCAAAATAAATTCAACTTCCGCCCTGCGAACTGAAACCCCGAGCATGACGATTTCACAAGCTTTGGCTTATTTGAAACGCAGACAGAAAAACAATACAAGTTAAAGTACTTCACTAAATCCTTTTAAACTGTCACACATCAGCTTTAGGCCTGCCATTAACCAACAAACGCTGGCACAATCAGCCAAAAGCACATACTGCAGTGCAACGAGTAACTCCAGAGGAAGAAATTATCTCACAGGTCAACTGCACTGCTAAATAATTATTTTGATTTGTACACACCTATATAACAATGCACTATAATAAAAAATCCAAAAATGCAAAACCAATGCATAACTAAATTTCATGTTATTCAGTAAATGGCAATCCGCCGTAAGTGAATAATGCAGTGCATTGCTCAAATATCCAGCTTGATGCATAAGCAACTCCAGAGGAAGAAATGATCTAACAGGTTGAGTGCATTGCTAAAAACCTAACTAAATAACTCAAATATTTTCATTTATATACACCAATATACAGTAAAAGAGCCAAAAGAGCATATTAAATATCCAGCTTTAAGCCTAAGTAAGTCTAGAGGAAGAAATTAACTCGCAGGTCGTCTGCATTGTTATTTAATAATTGTGATTTATATAACAATGCACTGTAAAATAAAAAGGCTAAATGCAAAACTAAATTGCATGTTATTCAATAAATGGCTATTAGCCAAAAGCGCATAATGCAATGCACCGTTCAGATATCCAGCTTTATGCTAAAGTAACTCTAGAGGAGGAAATGATCTCACAGGTCGACTGCATTGATACAAACTCATGCCTCGTGGTCTGAAGTGCTTTGACACTGACCTACATTGTGACCTTGCCTAATTTGCAGGATAAATGGCAGAAAGTGTAAGAGCTGTTCATTTTTGATTATTTTTTTGAAGGACTGCAGCACACATGAAGGTAAGCACCGTCTTAAGTTTATTATTCCTGTGAGAGATGGACCTGCTCTAGTTTAACTGCGCATTTGTCAATGTCAGCGGCGCAGTGTTTTCCTGCATTAAAACATGCAAGCTGTGTATCGCTCGCCTCAAGACCATCTGTGTTAGGAAACATTACGTGTCCCAGATTAAACCAGAAGATTGCCTTTGTGATCACTATAAACCATAGTGTCATGCTTTATCACATGAATACGATAAAAAGACACCAATATAAATAATTCATGTTGTTATTAATAATATTTGTTATTACAATATGCATAGTGCTTGCCCATGCAACATTCGCAGGGTTATCAAACTAAAACAAAATAAATTAAATAAATAAACTGATTTTATTCCAGCTAGTTGCAAATGTCATTTTAATTTTTAAAATTTAAAGTAAAACTAATATCAGGCAACATATATTTAAAAATGTAGAGGTATAAATATATAAAAATATAAATAAATATTTAGAAAATTACTAAAACTACCTCAAATTTAAAAATAAAAACAAATTCAAAATACTGATTGCAAACTATAATTGAATCGTAATTCTTGTTTAAGAATTTACATGTTATGCAGTGAAATTACTTCTTCACAAAGACTGTAAAAAATTTTTTTTTAATAAAAAGTAAAAAAAAAAAATATATAAAAAAAATTTTAAAAAATAAATAAATATATATATCTTCTACATCTTTAAATTCGCCTTATTTATATCAATGCGGCGGTCATGCACACACGCTTTTTCAGAGCACCTCCATTGTATTTTATCTTAGAAAACACCGTTAATAGACAATCCCTCATTAAATTCATTAGCTTTACAGCAGGTGATATTACAGATTTGTTGACATTTTAATGCTCGTTTAAGAGTTCTTCAATGGCATTTTTTGTGCAACTTAACATAGATCTGCTTTCAAACTTATTCCCGCTTTAAAAAAAAATAATAATACAGTTATGTGCAAGTGCATCGTCCAGTTTATTAATTTAACCACACAGCATGGGCTAACATCTGATGCTTTAATTATCGGTCACTGCGTCTATGTTTTTGTTTGTTTTGCACATGGTCAGGCTTCTAAAAACAGCATCGGCGTTCACGGAAATCAAATGGCAAGCCGTATAAATGATGGACATGGCATGGTAACTTTAGATGGATATAAAACAGGCTGGATGAGAGAGCAGCGCTGCCCTTTCGCTCTCTATAGGTCAGCTTTATTTGAAGTGTGCAGTATGCAGTGTGCAGAGCTGACACATGCACTCTAATTTCAGAGTGCTGCACTAAGGCATGCTATTTGCCAGCAACACAAAAAGTATCCTCAAAAATTTTGTTGACGTTCGCTCGGTCAATTACAGGGAGCAGCGAGTTCCTGTGCTTCATTTACATAATAATTATTGCCTAGAAATTGATCAGCAATCAAAAACGATGATTATGCACAATAATCAATGTGAAATGACGTATAAAACAAGCAAATCCAGCTCTAAAAACCATCAATATACACTAAATAAAAAACACTTAAATAGCTGAACCGCCAAACACAGCCGCCAGGTTTCCAGAAGTAAAAATACAACTCCTTTTCTCACTAGAAGCATTGATTTTTAACAATAATTGATAAACTGTTAAAGACGGGTCTACTGTGAGCTGCAAGGCTGTTTATCGAGGGTATATGCTTTTGTTGAAGCCATCAGCCCACACTTTTTCAACTTATTTTTAAAAGAATAATGTTTAACAGTGAATCAGTGACAGAGAAAATCCACAAATCACTGCGAATGATGTCCCTAAAAAAATATAAAGGGAAAAATACTGAATCTGATGCACACTAAATATTATTTGGTGAAAAGTGCAATTTTTATAAAAAATAATAAACTAATTGGCTAATTTGAGACATACAATGCATATAAATGCACATTTATGACTGCAATTCTGCAGTAATGAGCCAAGCTGCTATGACGGAATAATTATTATTATTGTTAATAACTGTAATTATTTATTGAACATTGGTATAATTTAACGTTTAATAAAACTCAACTGAATGGCTCAAAATTATTGCTTTTTCTTTTATGCCAAAAATCACTAGGATATTAAGTAAAGATTTTCTACACTAAATATTGAATACTAATTTTTGATTAATTTGGACAATTTTAAAGGTGATTTACTCAATATTTAGACTTTTTTGCACTACATTTTCAAATAGCTGTATATCAGCCATATATTTTCCTATCCTAACAAAACCATACCCCAATGGAAAGGTTATTTATTTAGCTTTCAGATTATGTACATATGATGTATAAATTCTCAATATCGAAAAATAGACCCTAATCCCTATTGAAAAAACAGCATATGTTGGTTATGTAGGTTTTGAAGCATGGATGCTGGTTTAAGCTGGTCATGTGCTAGTCCTAAGCTGGTCCTGAGTGGGAGGGACCATCTTAAATGAGCTCATGACCAGCTCCATCCAAGCCTCAAAGCCAGGCTTTGCTGTTTTTTTCAACAGGAATGACTAGTTTCGAGGTCACATATATGAAACGCAAAATAAATCTTTACTCCAAGAAGGATTAATTAACAAACATACAGCAAGACCCAGGTCCGAAGTCACACGTAAACCCAAAAGACGCAACAAGTAAGTGTCAGGTCTTACCTTAAGCGAGTCGAAGCATGCGATCACCCGTCCGTTCTCTACCTGGCAGCTCTTGGGCGGGTGAGCGAATTTGCACTCCTCGTCGCTGCGCGAGCACGTCCCTCTCTGAAACTGCCGGCACACCTCGAGCGTCAGCCACTTCGTGTCTCGTATCGACGCGATGTTTAAAGCCATAGCTGTTTGAGAACCTGCAGGCTCTATTGTGTCGGTTTTGTGGGATTGTTGCTTCGAGTTCAAAAAGACTGCAAACGTATTTGTGTGTTGTTTCGTGACTAGTCTTGAGGTTCGTCGGCGCTTTAAATAGAGACGTCACATTCAGACCACCGCTGGCTGTCGCGTGGGAGATGGTGGCTATCAGTGAAGCTGTCAGTCTCGTTCATCAGTCATTTAGTCCCAGGTGCACAACAACGCCGTGACAATAAGAACATGCTCCAGGTCTCCAAACGGTCTTGAGCTCGACGGCTGTGGATGGCAATGTCTGAAGGCAATGGCTCTCCTTGGAACGATATCTATTAATGTCTGTGAATGGAAAAGCGTGTCCTTGTTTCCTTGTGCTTTGGCAAGTCTGAGGAATTGAGATCTTTTCGGAGGCCAAGCCAGTGTTGTTTACAGTGTAGGATAGGAGCGGCGAGCAGCTTCAAGTAGGAACGTCGTCAGAGAAGGCACTTTCTTCCGTCCGGGATCTGGAAAAGAAAGATTTGGGTAAGAGACATGGACAAAAGAAACTTTCCACATCTATTTGGCACAGAAGTATTGCCTTAAACCTGGCAGTTATTCACGGAGCACAAATATTTCAAATTCCCCAATTATGGACCATCCCGAGACCTAAAGTAAGAACAGCATTTAATTGACTAAAATAAAGTGTTACCTATTGCATATTAAACCAACAATATCCACCTGAAAGGAACAATAGACGGATGTTTTTCTGGAAAGCACTGGTACTGTAGTACCTATTCACAGGCCATCATTTAGTTATTTAAGCAATAACACTTTTATCCAAAGGGACTTAGAAATGAGGGACATCACAAGCAAAGCATATGAGCAAAGTATATCAAATGTCGCATCAAAGCATGCTGGAAAAAAAAGAAAAAGAAGAGTGTTATCGATTAAGCGCAGTGCCACGTTCGGTCAAGCGCAGAGGCGCAGAAGAACCAAAGGAAAACAACTCCCCTTCCTAAACCATTCGAGACTGCCTAACCTGTTGAGTAATGCCAGAGATTCAGCCAATAGAAAACACACAGCTGCGCAATATTCCTGGCAGGAGTTCAAATGCCAGAAAAGGACTGAAACAGATGTGGTCCTGTCAGCGACGGGTGCCACAACACCTCGACCGGCTCACGTTAAACACGGAGTGAGAAAGGACAGACAGACACACCGAGACAGACAGTGAGAAACAGAGACGCAAAGAGACAGAGAGATAAATACAACAACAGATAGAATGATTGATAGAACGACAGGACGATTGACAGAATGATAGAACGATAGTTAGAACAAAAAAACAATAGAAAGATAGATTAAACGTCAGAACGATAGAATGATAAAACGATAAACAGATAAATAGAACGATAGATAGACAGTTAGATAGAACGACAGATAGAATAATGATAGAACGATAGAACGACAGATAGAATAATGATAGAACGATAGAACGACAGATAGAATAATGATAGAACGATAGAACAATAGATAGACAGTTAATAGAACGATAGACAGAATGATGGATGGATGGATGGATGGATGGATGGATGGATGGATGGATGGATGGATGGATGGACGGATGGATGGATGGATGGATGGATGGATGGATG
>JAUCMT010000001.1:487757-509782 GCA_032357475.1 Enteromius thamalakanensis
TCGATAAAGAATCGAATCGTTAAGCAGAATCGAAAATGGAATTGGAATCGTAAAAATCTTATCAATTCCCATCCCTACTGCAAAGCCTTTCCTGACGAACCCAAAACCGATTTCGAAACTGTTCAGGCAACCTACCAACTTGACTTTTTAATCTATAGTTTTGCACATCTCTAGCTGATGTGCATGGAAGACCACTGAGCGCACCATACAGCTTTACGACGACAAGCAACCACAATCAAATAACTGGTCCAAACTGTCAAGCAGTCATTTTAAAAAAGTGTTCTGGTGCAGCTGTAATTTGAGAATCTTGTGCGAGGCACTATTTGAGCACTTGAAAAACACATTAGCAAAGCTTCCTTTTTGGCAGCACTTTCGAACGGGATCTGAGAGAGGCCGATTTCCAGCCCTGGAAAGGCAAAAACCCTGGTGTTAGAAGTTGATTCAGAAAGAGTCATTTGGACCTCTCAATCTGTGCTCCGCCGTCAAACACTCCCAGCGCCCGCTGCGCCTTTCCATTTCACCATTATAAAATTAAATGGCCTGCCATACTCGTCGCACACGTAGTCTCTACGGCACGATTTAATTTCATAGCTTTACCCCCGAGAGTCAAACCATAAAAAAATGGGATAGAAACCATGTCAGATGTGACCTCATGCAATTAATCCTCTTGTATTTTTAGAACTCAGAAACCCGATGGTCTAATTTATGAGGTGAATGACAGTTAAAGGGTGCTTCAGTAACACAATCTGTCAGCTAGTAGAAGTGCTTAAAGCTTGTAAACCGACATAATGGGCCACCAAAGTCTTTGGATACGCAGAACTGTTGGGTGCAATCACATGATTCGTGAAGCGCAGCAAACACTGTGTTTTTAAACCAACAAAATATGGATGTAATGATGCTCCCGAGCCGAGTGAAAAGCAATAAAAACATGTGACGGTTCAAGTTGGTTGAGATGTTATAAGGGTTATAACATCTCATATATATATAAAGGTTTTTTTCCATCTTGTCCATGCATAATGCATATTAAAATTGTACATATAAGCGCCACCTACTGTCAGAGAGTGATTTTGCATTTTCATTTAGCACTTTCAGAATTTTAGTTATTTGACTTAAAAAGATATTTACATTTTTACAAAAAAAAAATAGTTTTTTATAATTTGCCCATTATCTCATTTTTTGAAAACTATAGTGAGAAAAACACAGCATCGCGAGCAAATCGTTACAACCTTACAGCGCACACGTAAAAACAAAAATCATGCAAAAACACAATCAAAGCAAAGCTCCAAACTAAAATGTTCCTCTCTCTTAAAGCAACTGCGACTCGGATCAATGCAAACGTCTCTCTGTCAAGTGTTCGCTCAAATTGGGACAAACACTGGGTAGGTTTCTCTAGACGACAAGCGAAGGCTTTTCAAGTGTTTCAAGTTCAAGCGTGTAATTCTTTTCATGTTAAAATACCTTCTACTATCTCTAAGTTTAATATGCAGAGTCAACTATTTGTAGTTTAACGCCTCTGAGAAGTGCAAACAATGCAGTTCTGAAGTGCTAGACGATCTGACACAACCAAACTCAACTTAGAAGCCCAAAAATTTAAATAAAAAGAGCTCAACAAAGACAGGCCAAAAAGATGTTGCCAAGTCTTAAAAGGTTACTCTGACTCTTTGAAAAGCAAGAACTTTAGTTGATAGTTCAAAGCTATCAAAGTCAACTTGGAGTAAAAAAAAAAGGTACTTATGTCTAAATGGCACCGAACAGAGTGGCCAATAAACTGTTACTGCCAAGTCACCAGATCTCCTGCAGTTACTCTGGGTTTCGGAGAAGCGAGAGCTTTGACAGATAGTTGTAACCGAGTAGGAACGACTGTAAGTCAGAGGCTGATGAGGGCGGACAGATGGTGTGCAGGTAGGAAGGTGGCGGCGCTATCCTTGTTGTGACCTGCAGAGATTAGCTGTCTGTACGCCCCCGCCCTTCCCCACAATGATTAGTGGTTCCGGAGGAGAACGCCTGGCTGAACAGCAAAGCCAGGCATTCCACAGATGCAATTATCTATTATCAGGGAAAAAAAGGAAAAAATATCAGATCTTACATCATTAGGGAAGAGTATCTCAGCAATTAAAGTAACCCAAACTAAGTCAACAGGGAGTCAACACTACACAAGTTTGGCTCTGAAACAACTTTTCTTTTTTAGATGACATCATGACACCCTCTTATTTTTAGCCCCTCCTCTTCTATCCACCATACAAGGCCTACGTTTCACAATTCATTTCAGACGGATAAAATACAAGTATTGCTCCATTTTTGCTTTTAAACAAAGAATGGATTTAATGGTTTAATGGATGGCGGACAAATGTCCCTTTTAGGTTACATCATCAAGCCCGCTTATTTGTAGCCCCTCCCCCTGTAACCACCATGTAGGGCCCACTTTTCACAGTCCAATCCATTTCAGATGGATACAATTCATTTACGCCCCATTTCTGTTTTGAAAAACAGAACTAAAACAGGCTGTGAAGAACTTTCCATTTCAGATGACATCATCAAGCCAGCTTATTTTTAGCCCCTCCCCCTGTAACCACCATGTAGGGCCCACTTTTCACAGTCCAATCTATTTCAGATGGATACGATTCAATTACGCCCCATTTCTAGTCTCAGAAACAAAAGAAAAATGGATTGTGAACAACTTTCCTTATTAGACGACATCATCATGCCCTTTTATTTACAGCCCCTCCCCCCCAACCACCATACAGAGCCCACTTTTCACAATCCAATTCAGATAAATTCAGAAAAAACTAAATTTCTGTTCCATTTTTTTCTGCATTGAAACACAAAAGTAAAATGGGTTGTGAACAACATAACCTTTTGGGATACTTGTGCGGTGCATAACTAGGTTGCTAATTAGGCTAATTCAAGATAAATTAGGTAAACTGGTAATGCAAAAGCTGCCACTTCAATCCAACCATTTATCTTGTATTGAACGAGTTTGAGACCCCTTGAGACAGAAACGTGACCCATCTGCTAATGAACAAGAAGGCAAACCAATACCAGATTCCACATCTATGATGAAACACACGAACAACCCCATCTACAACTTCAGTGAGCGGTTCAAAACTACATTATAACCAATGAACACTGGGGTCACAACAGCAGGCTTTTCCAAACTGGTTCTGCCCATTCAACAGCCTCTTTTGTTATAATAATAACGGTTCCAAACCCAGAGGATGAATGTCGGGTAATCCTCCATGGCATCAGATCAGGATTTGGGTTGCCTAAGCCAGCTGGCATTACATAATACTGGTCATCTCTTAATTTGCACAGGAGGTGAATGCTGAATTGTTAGACATTTTCATAAATTTTGGACTTGACCAAATCTAATTAGCCTCACGTCATGCATAAAGTTACTGGTTTTCACTGACGTGATTCTGTATCCCAACCATACTAAGTGCAAAGCCCAACACTGAAACACATACTAAACCTAAACCCCAACCTTAACCTCAAAATATAATTGGTAGCACATGACAGATACTGTTTGTAGCAATTGGATCCAATAGGATTTTTACGAATTCTAAACTAAATCCAAGAAGTCAGAATCTTTTGAGGACGAAATTGGCTGGAGGGGTTTATACTGCACTGTTTTGGGAAAAACATGCTTTTCATTGCTGATGATTTTGTACAATGCCATGATCGTATCATAGAGGCCAAGGACAAAGTCAAGGCGATGGTTGTTTTGGAACTAACAGCTTTATCACAACAACAAACCTAGGCCACATTTTCAACAGCTGGACCTGCAAATTACTTTAAATAACCACATCAACCATCATGCAACTTAAAAGAGCTTAATATCTTCATAGTCGAAAAGCTGAAGCTGAAGCATCCATTAAAGTCATATGTTTCAGTAATTAGATCACGCACTGCCATCATTCCTTTCATTTAGCGAATATAAAGTGATCATGGAAAAGTCTTTTGATAAACAATCATGCAATAATGTAATTAAAAACAAATGATCATATTTAAAACAATCTGCAACTCTGCAAGGCTTGATAATCGCTGAACATGCAGTTCGGATAGGACCGCAGCCTTGATTCAACGTGGTCAGCAAAAATGGGTGTGTCATATGATAATAGCCTTAATGTAAAACTGAATCTCGGTGACCCAAGTTATTATCTTCATAACACCAAGGCTGCTTTTATCCCCCAGATCATCGTCTCTAGTTATTTATAGCGTCGTGGACGGCAGCCATGCCCGGCTGGTACGGCGCTCATATCCTCAGGCTGTGTGAAGCTGATGTGCAATTTAATTAAGAAGACCATTTAGACACAGATCTGATCTACTTAGCGACTGACAGACATTTGCATTGTGTTATCAGAGACTATGCCACAACTTACCAACGAAAAAAGCTAATAATGACACTAACTTACCTTTAAAGGCTGGCGGAGGACGATAAAACCTTGCCCCAGTTATGAAAACAAGTTTAAATACTCACTCCCTTCTACAACAAACTTTCGCCTTGACGTGAAGATGTTGGCACAAAGTCTCGGTTCTCTCAGTTCTGCGCAATACGCTGCCCCCACTAAAAATAAAGGGTAATTTGTTCATGAAACACGCCTGGCACTTGTAAAGCGTTAAAAGGTGCAGGCTAATTACCTTTCGGAGTCTGTCTAAACGTGTTTGGGATCGATTCAGAAAGGCGCTGTTGCTCTCACGGCTTTGGCTAATAAAGAGGCAGTGGACTGTTTTCATGCTTTTTTTAACGGGAAGGGCAGAGTCAGTCTCTCTCTTTTAAAAAAACACACGCTCTTCCTCCCAACACGTTTGCCAAATGTTCAACGCAAGCGCGGCCTTTTCCTGCCACGGTGCAGGTCCTGCTCCTTTAAAGTCTGGACTGTGGTAAAACCAGAGGTCTCATCAGGCCGACACGAAAGATGCTGGCATTTGTTAAATTTGCATAAAGCCACTGGACCTTGGGAATCATTCCCTTGGAATTGCAAAACACCAACATATTCGTAAACCACACAAATATGCCTTTGGTTTGAGACACAAATCAAAACTACTTGGAAGATGCTCCTGCACGGAAAGAAACTGGAAAGACTTGGGACACACATGGGTTAAAGACAGAGTAAGTTACTGACACAACTCCACACCTCCTCTCAGATTTCCCTCCCTCTCTTTCCACACCCCTGCCCGCATGCAGCATATTGCAGCAAAAATTCCTCGTGTTGGGAAAAACAGGAACTTTAAAGGATAAAATGTTCCCTACTCCTCCCACCTTGCTGGAAAAACGAAGCCTCCTTCCTCTCCACGTCTCTCTCTCTCTCTTGCTCACCTGCTGTGGTGATCGGACTCCTTCACTTCACGCTCTCCCGGTATATAACGACCACGTGAACCGTTGTCATTCCCTGCGTGAATGGCCCATGCCGAGACAGGGATTTTCTCTCAGCAACAGCACAGAAAGCACCAACACGTCTGCTCGCTGCTCAACTATCTGGCTGAAACATTTCCAGCCATTCCCACACCCCTCCCCTACTCTCCTGCAGCCAACCCCTTCCTGCCAGACTGCCTCCGGCAAGAGGCCGCCCATCCGCAGTCTAGCCAATAGCATCCTGCATTCCCTCTCTGAGGCTCTGTTGTTGGCCGAGTTTCCCCAAACTGGCAGGCTGACCTCAGAGCTTCCGATGACAGGCTCCTGAATGCTGAACTTAGAGGTATTCCCCCATTTTTACGCCCTGGCAACAGAGGATTGACATCCTTTTCTTAACTTTCCCCAAACTGCACTGGAGACGATTGGAATGTTTTCTTAAATGTGCAAAAATTTGGCATTTTGGGAAAAGGAGTTGTTGCTCAAAACCGGGTTTTCTTTCTTTGGTGGAACACAAATCTGAAAGCATACTGCAAATATTGCTTAGGTTACTAGTCAACTAAATATATAGATATAAAAAAATATACATTTTTGTGACCTGATGTAAATAACTGAAATAAAATAAAATACAAAAGCATTTTATGTAATAAAAAATACTTTATTGCATTGTATATTTTTAAAATATATTTAACATAAATGCTATAACATATTTCAGCTAGTTGCCAAGGCCATATTTCGAAAATTAAATTTAGTTTAAATGAAATAAAATACAATAGAAAAATTATTTTAAATAAAATAGCAATAAAAAAATAGCAATAAAAAATAATAATTATGCCTATACAAACATTAATATTAAAAGAAAAATGGAAAATATAAAAATAAATACAATATATTAATAGTAATATAAATATAAAATAGTTATATAGTAATCATATAACTATAATAGTATAGCAAAACTGCTCATGACTGGTTATGCGGTTAAAAAAAACTGGTTAAAAAGCCGCCAAAGCAACATTTATAATTTTATCAATTTAGTTTAAATGAGCATAAATAAAAATTAATTAAAAATGCTTATTAAATAAGAAGCAACAACAACAAAAAAATAATAATAATTTAATAATTAAAAAGTCTTATGATACATTTAAAGGAGAATTTATGAGCTGAACAAGAATAACATTTAAGAGTATGATTATTATTGAACATCTGCAGTAATTTTGCTTATTTCCTAATTCAAATCTATCGTTTGATTTCAGAAGACTTTAAATAGCTTGTATGTCCTTTTCAACTCGGCAGGTTCGATCCCACTATGCACTGTAAACCGATGGAAAAGAGCAGCGTGAACTTTCTTCCTGCTGTCTTCTTCCTTGCTTCACAAAAGACAAGTCTGGAACGCTACGGGGGTAAGTAAACGATGACAAAATCTGCATTTATGAGCGAGCTATTTCTTCAAGGCCGTTTCAAAGCACATCTGCCCTCAAGGAAGTTTTTGTGCTGCAGCAACAAAGAAAGACTTTGAATTCTCTCGCACGTCTAACACCTCCATCAAACGCAGCAGCTTTGCCTGCCTCCAAGGTCTCTGCATCCCCCGGCAACCCATCGCTATGACAATGAGCATCGTTACCGTAGGGCGACAAGGACACGTCCTCCCCTCCCTACCTTCGTGACAGGAAGCCTCTCGGCGTCACGTGAGCGATGATGCAGTGGGGTAGAAGTGATGAGTCAGACGCCGCTTCACAATGTTTCCATCCCAATCAATAGAACAGCTGTAGCCTCGTGCTTTTAGGGGCTCACGTTCCCGCAGGCGCACTGCAATTATGTGACAGCCAAAGTGCTTTTACAAAAGCAACGATGTTAAAACAATGCACTGCTTAAACGTCAATGAGGCGAGACTCAGGCCTGCACTGCCAACTAACCCTGATAACCCTGACAGGCAGCTTTATGTGATTACACTAAACAGTCCAACTCGTTTAATGCCGTTTGTTGCTCAAATGACTCGTTTGACATGTAGAATCAAGGCTGGCCGAGTCAAATAATTAACGCACCTGGACGCTAACTTAGCAAAGAAATGATTTGTTTGCTTTGGTCCAATGCTTTAATGGAAGAAAATCGACTGCATGCATCTTTCAGGAAATTACTTTGTGCAATGTTGACATTACATACAATTAAAGGTTCAGCAGCGTTTACTGTCACTACTAGTCAATAATTCAACCCATGAAAGACAAAACCCAATTCCCTTCGGAGAGGACGTTAAGCTTATCTAATTGTTTACAGATTGAGACATTAAGCCTAAATATTTGATAGGCAAGTTCTAGATTTCCTCATTTATTTGGGCAGCTCTGACTTATACAGCTATTTTATTACATATCGCCATTTCAAGTTCGTTTCAGGATCAAATGTGTCACACTGTTAATGTTCTACAGAAATGTAAACCACCTCTGAGCTTCCCGTTTCACGCTATCGATTCCTAGCAGGACGCTGATCTGTCATGATGCTATTTGACAGATTTTAGAGAGGTGAAGCAAATAAAGGCCTGGCGTATTAACAACAGTACTGTCCTTAAAGCACCTTGCAATGAATTGCTTGCATTTTTTCTTCGCAAGCTGCTCGGGGTAAATTCAGATAAAAGCATTTGCTGAATTTATAATGGAAAAAAGACAATTCACATAAGCAGGCAATCATTTAAAGTTTTTTTGCATGGGACAAGCCTGATGCAAATGCCTCTGCATTTAACCTCCACTACATTTGCATTAAAAATTGTAGGTCAGGGAGTGTTGCATTTCAAACAGCAGACATCTTGCACCAAATGCAATTACACTGTACAGTACTTTGCATCATAATACTTATTTTAAAAGCTTTGCAATGTAAACACCATTAGCTACATTTTAATCATACTTAACACTTTTTAATGCAAGAGAGAGACATTGAATAATTCTGCATAATTTCATATTTTACATGACTTCTTGAAAATCTGTTCTTTGTGTTTTTAAAATATGTCTGCGGTAAACGGCTCATTACACGGCGATGCACAACTAAATAAGACAGGTTTCTAAAACCCAAAGGTAACTAATTACCCCCATTATACATCCTCACTGAACACGAGCCATTATCCTGCACTGAACAAACAGGATGCGCAGACAGAGGCTTAATTTACTAAAACATCCAGAAAGGTGCAGTACCTGCTGCGAGGGCAAATAAAAATGAGATCATGGAATTAGATTGCTATTTGGGTCATACTTGCATTATGCTTATTGAGATTAAGCAAAGCATCTTAGCATATATCCTCTTCCATATCTATGTCCTCTCAGCACTTTCTCAGGTAACTCTAAAAAGCTAACTAATAATACTTGTTTAGACACTGTACCATGATATGACCACGTTATTTGACAATATAATGACATGATGCTATGGGTTACGTTACATTAAAGTTCATTGGCATATATTAAACTACCATGGCATTCATATCATATTTAATAGCTTACTATTCCTGTACCATGATATACTTCTTTCATCCCTTCTATAGAAACCGGCCGACGCGACGCGACTAAATGACGCATAGACAGTCGCGTTCATAATGGAAGCGTTCTAGTAGTTGCGTGGCGAGATGATGATGATGATGATGATGAACTAACGTTAGTTGTCGTGCTCTCACGTGCTCGGCGCGCGCAAGGGGTGTGGCGCAGGATTAGGGAGCGGTTTTATGACGGGACTAGTCTTGATGGGTGAATCTGTGCTGTTCCAGACAGAAACGACTGATTTATTGACTGACGTGATTTATTCAATTTAATTCTCCTCGCGCAGCGATGACGCTGGACCAACTTGAGCACGTGAAGTCTGAAGTAACACATATAACGTTAGCTAAACTCATCTTCATCGTCCGAGTTGTGTGATTATCTCGTAATATACGTTATGCGTGTGTGCGTTAAAGCAAGAAGACTTAAAGTTATTATTTTTTAATAAAATATTAAACCTATTATTGCTCGGCCGCGGAAGATTCAAATAAATAACGTTAATCCTCCAGGAACGATGACGCAAACGCTGTTAATTTCAACCCTAAGTGTGAAATATGAGCTGCCAACGATGATTTTGTTTTTTAGCTATGCTAACGAATGTAGCGATCATCATGTGTGTTGTTTTAAACGCTCAGAAACAAACTCTCGCGTCTTGCTAACCGCGTCAGAACTCGATTTATAAACGGACGTGATTTATTTTCGAATTAATTCCCATCACGAAGTAATGGAGGGATGACTCGGGGAAAAGGCAACAGCTGTCAACTGAAACAGTCCTCGGGAATGAGCTGTCAGCGCGTATTTTTCATCGATTTTAACAAATTCAATGTCACGGTGATTTCACGGCGGCCCTGCACGCGAGCGTTCCCGTCGTGGCTCGCGGGCATTTCACGCGAACCTGGAAACTTCTCGCGCTCTATCGCGTAACGGCAGTTTTATTATTTATTTTAGCTTATTCATTATATATTGCTTGGAAACAAGGAAACACACAACATTTGCTAAACCCGTGTCGACATCACTGAGCGACGAACCCAACGCTAGCAGTGTACAAACGCTGTATTGACATTTAACACACTGTATTGACTATAAAGCGTCTGCGTTTTACAAATAACCCATCGCGCTACTTTGTCGACACCTTTAAACGGTTGAATTGAACCTGCCGCTTACCTGGTTACCATGACCTGCCGCTGCTGTGCTGTTTCTTGACCACAAATCACGCAGACGGCAAAAGAGCTCGATGGAAACTGCGGCAAATGACTCGTTAATTCAAGGGAAGTAAGGCTTGTTTTTTAACCGAAGCGAACATTCCCGTCGTTCCATGCGAAGCGCGATTTGTCAGGCAACTGGTTTAGATTTTAACGCCGAACTCAAGTTAGTTTACCAAAAAGCTGGTCGTGCAACAAGCTGCTCTGACAGCTCGTGGGAGGAGGGACCAGGTCATGTGACTGGGAGAGGGGGGAGGTTGCTATTTGAAACAATAATTATGCCATAAATGTATTCCATATAACTAATTTTATCTTGTATATGTCTTAAGGAATTTAAAAAGATGCTGCTTAATGTAGTTTATGATATCTAGTCAGAAGATTTGTCACGTCGGTTGTTTTAATGTCCCCCTATTTACAGTCTGAGATGGTATAACCCAAATGAATGTCAGGAGCCCTGGGAAGGGCAAGGGTCTGCTTGTTGCCGTGGAAACAACAGTGAATCTCCCGAGGGTACAATGGATGTGGGCTACAGTGCTGTTAAATCAACAAGCTGAAGGCCTGTTGTTCATCTTAGATGGTGACGATTAGATTCGGACGGCTGAATCCGCAACAGTTTACAAGTCAGATAGTGAGTGTGCCTATAGGCCCCGGTGCCATGATATTATGAAAGTTATTACTTTTAACATGAAGACCGGAAGTGCATAATTGAAAAGTAATGACGCCAATTAGAATAATCCATAACGATAAATTATAGATGTTAGGGGTGGGTTTATGTGAGATAGATTCTGCAACGACAGTGTCAAACGATTAGATAATGATGCAGTAGGAAAGTAGGAAAATTTTTCACTAAACCATTCCTAGTCTGATGTTTTAGCTTTGAGAGCTCTAAATGTTTCATGTAGGTAATGGTAATGTAGATATACACATGCATGTGTGTAAAGGTAACTGGAGCAAATAGATTAGTCATAAAATGTCAAACAAAGAATTAAATCGGTTAACTTAGATGTTTTACATGAATTTACTGGAAAACATTTTAATGGCATCACCGGTATCACCTTATAACAACTACATTAGTTAAGCATTAGATGCTTTAGCAGTGTCGCAGCATTAATAGTTTAGAAATACAGCCATAAATGCTTTGTTGATTTATAAGTATATCTATTAGAAAGGAGATTAAACGGCTAAAATATCAGAACAAATACTACTAAATGCTTTATAACTGCCTGACTTTGGAACATGTGTTAAAAAAGCATGTATTAACACACTGAGCAACTATTATCATGCGTAAATAATAAGATTATTAAATAATGTACAATTAAATAATTTATTTATCATTTACTTTATACTGTAAATGATCTTATTAAACACTGACAACTCCTAAATAACTGGTTTGTAAATAACCTTATAATATACAAATGATAAATTGATCATTGACATACTGTATATAATTATTAAACATTATATATATGCTCACGAACAAAGCATTTATAGCAGCACTTGTACACTGCTTACTAATGCATAATAATGCTTTATAAAGGATGAATTGAGTATTTACTAATGTTTAACTAATGGTTCATAGTGGACCGCATCATCAAACAAGAACTACATAAAATAATGAAGGGTAATCTCTTGTGAGCAAAATAAAGAAAGCTAATGACTTAAATTGAACATGGTGACTGCATTGTGTTTTGTTTGCCATTAGCCATTGGAAAGTGAAAGACAAACAGATGTATTTGTTTTCCAGCTCATCTCTTTCTTCTTGAAATGCAGTAAATCTACCTCACTTTAACTGAGACAAGGCATGCAATCACCTCAAAGGTTTTGCATTTGAAAAAAACTGCAGAAACAATCGGCAATGATGAATATGTCATTCATTGAGACATCTGAACTAGGAATGGTGATGTATTAGCACCCTTAATCGAGACTTTCTGCATTGAAATAACTGATGTGCCAACATCTCTGTCCCAGCAGAAAGTCATTAGGTTGGCAGATCATTAATTAACGTTGACTTGAAAGGTAACTGAATGGCAACCTTTAAGAAATAAATGATTGCAAATATGTATTGATAGGCATTACGAGGATGGTCGTTTATCATAGCTGTTGTGTGCCTGAACACACTAAATAACCTAATGGACTGAAGGATATTGATTTGATGACAATTCCCTGGTTAGTGCAGGTTTCTTCGTGAAAGCAGAAGATGGGAAAGTGTGTCAGAAAAATTCCTAGAATGAACCGGAACTCACTGATGCTATTATTTTCTCCAGTGCACATGGCATGAGCGAAATTAAATTATTAGAAGTCAGAACCCTCCTCACAGGCTGCCGGGTTTGGTGTGCTGTGGAAAATTACTGTCAACACACTCAAAAATAAAGCTTTCCACAGCAATGCTGCACTGTAGAACGTTTGCTTTCAGACCTGTCCTACAAGCACCCCTGCCCTGCACATGTTGTAAGTCTCCCTTGTCAGACACATCCAGGTCTTGCAGTCTCTAATAACAAGCTAATGAGTTGAATCAGGTGTGTCTGATAAGGGAGACAAGCATAATGTGCAGGGCAGGGGTGCTTGTAGGACCTGTGAGAACCCACTGCTATAGAAGAACAATTTTGGGTTCCCCAAAGAATCTTCCAATTTTTAATAACCTTTAGGAACCTTTTGTTAAATGGAAAGTTCCATGGATTTTCCATGTTCTTCATAGAACATCAATGCCAAAAAACCCATCTATTTTTAAGGGCCTGATCACACAGAATGTGTCTAAATTCAATGCTTAGGAACGTGTGTGTGTTTTTAATCATGTCGCCATAAAATAAACCAGTCGAATAAAATTTTACTTTTAATTAATTGTTAGTAAGCATTTAATCTTAGGGGCCATACACGAAGTGTTTTTCTAATCCAATGCACTACTTTTTCATAGTTTTTCTATGTAAACATGCTAGATGGATGTGTATGAGTGTTGGCCTTATGTCTTGCATCTTTTGCAGTATCTTCCACATGAACACGCATTTTTAAAAAAGTATTTCAAGTTTTATCTGCAGCACTGCTCATTAATGTCGGTTCCAAGCCAGTGGACCAATCAGAAGCCTGTTTGTGAGCTTTTGTTTGAGTAGCAAGTTGGCAGTAGCATGCTTACTTGCAATTGTAAACAAAGGCGCACAACTGGTTTGTAACTGACATTGATGAGCAGTGTTACATTTAAAAGTTGAATTTTTAACTTGATGTAAAAAACGATGTGAGACACTAGTGGGTTTCTCAGGTCTTGCCCTGGAGGTCCAATGCACTGCAGGGTTCAAACCCTATAAAGCTCTCCTACCTGTGAGTTTCTAATGATCCTTACGAAACTGATTAACATGCTCAGGTGTGTTTGATTAGGGATGGAGCTAAACTGCAGTGCATTGGACTGAAAGCTTCTTTGGTGAGCCAGAAATGGTTCTTCCATGGCATCACTGCCAGTAAACAAAACAAAATAGACAACCTTTTGGAGTGTTTGTTTTTAAGAGTGCAATACAAATACAACACTTTATTATTATATAGAGGTTGGGAAATTCATACATGCTTTCAAAATTTCTCCTCCATCTGCGTTCGGCTTTAAATATGTCATGCTTATTTTAAACTGAGGCAACAACAGCATTGCGATTGTGCAAAAGATCTCAATCAGCATTCCTCAAACCCTTAACTTCCTCCCAAACCCTTCCCAGCCTTCACCAGACATCCGCAAACATAAACATCATCACCGCGATGTCCTCCGGGATTAGCTGACTTACACAAGCGTGCAGTTTGCAAATCACCAAAAGTTGCAAACAGTTCTTGGCGAAACATTCCTTCGGTTCGGCCCAGCGTTGGTAGAGAGCTGTTGAATGCGGCCGTAATGACCTAAGTGTGGTCTCTCACCATCATGTGAAACGGCATTATTCAAGGAGGTGCAGAGAGACAAACTGCAGCTTATTATGTTGAGTAAGAGTCTAAATAGACCTCTGGAGATGAGTGCTAATTCCAGACTTGTGCATCATCTCCATTTTGGCAAAGTGCATCAGACGCGCCACCTTGAATGATCAACAGGACCTGGAATAACATTGTGTTGCTAAATTTAATGTCCATTAAATTTCAACACAGCACATCGAATGCCAAAAACAGTCATCCGGTAATACATAGCCATTAGTAAGAGACTCAGAATGTGATTCAAACAGCCATTTCGGGAGTTGTTTTGATGTGAGTCAAAGCTTCGCTGGCAGTGAGATGTAAAGAAGGTTCACTGGTTAAGCTTCTCTGTTGAAAGGTCACCCGTCCGTGGCTTTGAGCTTTAAACGGTCACTAAACCCCACCACATCGATTCATAAAAACCCTACTACATTACACTCTGTGTGTGAATTTAGTTTCAGTGACCTTTTAATACCCTCCCCACGGTTGTCATTTTAAGTGACAGTCACAGTCTGAGCCTTTTAAATTGTAAATAAACACAAATATGTCTCATACTCCAGCTCGGTTTCGTACATTGTTATGTTTTGAAGCGTAAATAAGGCAACACATTGCATTGTCAGCATTGCTGGAAGAGGTGGGGCTGCTGTACCAACCAAGCATTCATGCATGCATGTGAAAAGAATGTTTCTGGCTTTCAACGAGCAGGGCACAGTTGTCAAATCTATGTTTAAATCTACTTAAATCATAGTTCATAGAGTACATTTTATTTAAATATCACAATGCACATAGTCACAAAACACATTTACGGAATAATAATCCAATGATGTTAATATTAAAGCTTCTTCCACTCTGGCTTATTGGAAAAACACACCTCTGGTGAAAGGTTTCGTGACACGTTCAAGTGAAATGTCTGGTAAATGATATCCAAAACAGATGAACATAAATCTTGAAATATTAAATTTTGCAGTATTTTGGAAATGAAATGTCTAATAAGGGGTGTTAAAAGGTTAATGCACATTTAAATATAAAGCACAAGCTACACTAAACCTAACCTTAAACCTAATCGATAGTTTACCAAAAGCAAATTTGATTAAAAAACACGTTATAAAGCAACCGTAGCATGTTTGCTTGCCTCTATACGAGTCTCTTTTATGTCTACTTGTGTTGAATGGCACTCATACCCGAGTGCTCTGCATCACAAAAGCCGGTCCGTCACATACATATGGATTTTTTTTTCTAATTAGCCTATGTTACAAAATATTTCAAACCTATGTAAGCAAAGTATTTAATACTCAAATTTTAGCTTGATGTGCTCAATGTATAAAACTAAATTATATCGATTGCACTGCAGTATGTCTTGCGTAACTCAATTAATTCTCTGCATTTTTGGCCCCTCACACTAATAACACTGGAGTAATATTCTGTAAATTTGTATCCAAAACTTTCTCATTTTCATTTGTACTGAATAAATAATATGGAAAGGCAGGAAAGAGCCAGCACTGAAATCTGCCCTCCATAACCTCTCATGGCAAAACCGAGACCCTGAGCATCTCCAAGAGAGAAATGGCACCGCTTCACTTGAACTTCAGTGTCGAAATTACCCTTTCCAAGGAGTTGATGCAGAAAGCGTGACAGACAGCTGAGAGGTTTTATGATGCCGAATGGTATTCATTAAAATGATAATTCCAATGGTATTCATTAAAAACAATGCCAATATGCTCAAGCGTGTTTCTGTGCGATGTTAGCGCTAGACACAGGAATTCTCCTGGATATGAAGTGCGCTTATAAAGGTTTAATGGCCATCATGTGCAGGGCAACTCTCAAGAGACGGCCGGATCGATTGAGTTGCAGAGGAGAAAAACGGAGACTCCAGGAGAACATTACAGGAACAGTTCACCTCGCCGTCGTTTAAAACCCATTTACTGGAAAAATCGAGGAATCTCCAAGCAGTTATTTTTCCTACAATGACAGTCAATGGTGACCACATCTGTCAAGGTTCAAAAGGGAGAAAAAGTGAACCAATAAATAATTTCGCTATGAAGCAGATGTCTCGCTCTCTATTTCCATGCAGAAAGTTGTTCTCCAGTGTATTATTTCCCCTTCCAGAAGCCGGCAGTAATATGCTGATTTTTGGGGTTTTGTAGCCATGTTAACGGTGGCTGCGTCTGAATATTATATATTGTTTTTTACATTTGCTTGGGAAAACAGCTTGACCTCTGTGATCTAGCTGGCAGCGTTTGAGACAAAACTCCTTGCTCTAAAAGCTGGAGCTAACCCACGCGCATTGACAGCAAATATGCATCCTTAGGGTCATCTTATCCAAAGAAAGTCTACTTTTAATGAGTTTGCGAATGAACACGTCTTGCCTCTAACTCTCATCCCAGGTCCAAGTCACTCGGGTAAAGATGTTTCCGTTCATATGAATAATAATATTTCTTTTTTAGGGATGACATGACGTAAGATTATTATACCGTCTGGTTTTCTGTGCTTTCTGCTTTTCCTCAATCTACAGTACTACAGTTTTCCTATGACAAGCGAATGAAACTGAATTTAAGCAGTAATTGGTTGCTTCCGTCCTCACACTGATGGAGACATACAGTAATGATAACATTATTCCATACAGGGTCATGTGTTTCAGATGTATTGATGCAAGAACAGAGTTGCTGAAAATAGACCTCTATATTTACAACCAGGAATAATTATCAGTAGATCAAAGACAGCAGTAAATATAAAAACAGGCTAAACACTTTACTTAAATCCTTCAAGTATAACGCATCATAACAGGTTATTAAAAGGTAAAATGCATTATATTTATTCATAATGTGCGCTGTAATGCATTATATCTTGTCAAAGATATGTATGATCAAATTTTTAAAAAAGTGTAACAATGAATTTATAGGTGTTATAATGCACTGCACAATGCATTATAAGGTGCATCACAAGGCAAAAATAATGCATTAAATATTCTTTTAAGTAAAGTGTTACCAAACAACACACCAGAGATGTCAACAAACCCTGAAGCATATGTTCAAATCCTGTTAAGACACTATCCCGGATAACAAAAGTATTTATTTTTATTTTTATAAAGCTTCTGTTAAATTCTGAAAATTCTCAGTTAAGAATCTTTTTTTTCTTGAACATATGTGAATGTAAGAGAAAACAGAGAACATTTTATTTAATCAATTTGCATGCATTATGAGACAGTTGCTTTTACATATTCTCTTATTAAGAATCTGTGTTAACATTTAAAAATAGATGTCTGAGCAATTTGTTTTTTTGAATATGAATGTTTTATTGATTTAGGCAAATTGCATGTGTATTGGCACATGTGTGTTAATGATGGCACAATAGTCTATTGTAAGTATATAGGCCAACTGTACATTGACACTTTTACATAAAGTAGCCCATTTCTTCTCTTAATATGAGCAATAAAAATGGTGATTACAGACTTTGAAAACATTGTAATATGATTTTAAAGCCATTTCCATTGGTCAGTCCCTTATTAAAAATCAAAACTAGGAAATGATAAATAAGAGTAAAAGCATTTATTTCTAAAACCATAAAGCAGTTTATGAAGGGAGTTTATCTAAGCAGCTGATTTTTGAGGTCTGTGATGATACTATGAAACTAGTAAAGCTAGAGTAAAGGAAGAAGAGGAGCAAACAGCAAGGCAGGTAGTGTTCTATCATTCTCTGCACTGTCAATTAGATCCGTCGATTACATTGATTGAGATGCTGCACCTGTGCATTTAACCCCTCTGCGTCTCCTCCCTGCAGTATTACACACATCCATTTGCTGATGGATGGGAGGATTTCCCATCACCGTCGATGACCTGTCTGACCTGGATTAAGACTTAACAGACGATGCAATATTACAGAATTGTTGAGCATCAGAGGTGGGAATTATTAGACCCAGAGGAGGTTAGGTAACACTTTAACACCAGTGCTTCTTAGCTGGTGGGTCACGATCTACAAATAGGTCACAGGTCTGTTCTGAGATGGATATGATAAGCATAGCAATGCATTTCACCTTTCATAACAAATCTAAATTATGTATGTTGAAATGTATAAATGCTAATTTACAATGAAACTGTATTATGAAACATGCACGGTGTATATAAAATGCATTTGTGGATTAATTTGTAAATATTGCATTAATCCACTACACACGCCATTCCTTTTAGTTCAGAGGTCATTCCAAAACACTGCAGAATTCATGAGCTGTAGAAATGCATCAGTGTGGAAATGGTTTCATCCTTGATTTTATGTGTGTTTGATTGTGCATGCATGCATGGACTAGATGAGGAAGTGAGTGTGTTTAATGTCTGGCCAGTGCTGCTCACTACAGTGTTTTAAGACTCCTTCGGTGTAAAATATTAATGCAGCTACTGCAGACCCAATGATCAGCATCTGATGAGAGAATTACGTCTGCATATGCTGCAACTCACACATGCATGACACATGCATTATTTTAAAAGAAAGCTTAACTTGATGTGATTTGTATTCATTTTAAACATCGAAAGCTTATTAATATAGGCAACAATCAGACAGACTAAACGCTAGAACCCTAGAACAATAGATAGATAGATAGCACACACACGCACACACTCAATGTAAATAATATAAAACATAATTTGCATGCTTTGTTAAACCATCATGCACTGTCTGTTCTGATTAGTTCAGTTCTGTTGCTATGGTAATTTTTTCATATCATTAATATTTTAATTAATTAGTTCAAATTGCTGTTTACACAAACAAATGCACACATACACAGAGTGATGTACATGTATGAAACACTTCCTTGTGTTCATATGAGGTTTGTTACTGCAGGGCTTCACCATAAAACACAAACGTGTGTGTGTGTGTGTGTGTGTGTGACCCCACATCGAATGT
This sequence comes from Enteromius thamalakanensis, assembly GCA_032357475.1. Lineage (NCBI taxonomy): Eukaryota > Metazoa > Chordata > Actinopteri > Cypriniformes > Cyprinidae > Enteromius > Enteromius thamalakanensis. The sequence continues at coordinate 506,623 of JAUCMT010000001.1, forward strand.
ATAACTTGTTGGCTTGTGCATAATGCATTCTGTATCAGATGCAGCAAGAGTGAAATATAGACATAAAGACAAGAAGTCGCGGCGCAGAATACTCTGCTCTAGGTGGGTAGAGATGGTTAAAACAACAGCAGAAGAGATTTTTCTGTGGTTGGCAACAGCGAGGGCGTGAGATTGAAAAAAGAGAGAGGAGACTTACTGAAACGGGGAGGAAAGCCAATGGCAAACCAACCCACGCAACACCTACATCCCCCATCAGGCACACGCACATACATACAGCATGAATACTGACAGATATCCAGAGAGGGTGCACTTACATTCTCCTTCATACAGCACACGCAAGAACAGAAAGGTGAACGCTTGGCCTCACATTTGTCCTATTGTAGACATGTAACGAGTGCACTTCACGTTACCGTGGCGATAAACAAAGCCCAACTCGAGAGGGCGATAGGGTTCCAGGTGTCTGTGCTATTAAAACAGGTGCATTTGTCAATTTGGATTTTGAATGGACAATTTATGTCCATTGAAAATTACTACACAACGAATTCATAATTGCGATTCAATAGCTCAACCAAAAGCCTTCCAAGAAGTAGATGAGATTTGGAGAAATGTAGCATTGCTCACCAGTGCTTGATCTGTGCAGATGACCTATGGAAGCCTGTTTCCGCCACTGACTAAAAAAAGATTTGCTAGATATAAAGTCAGAGTTGCAAGATGAAAAGTCAGACTTGCGAGATGTAAAGTCAGAATTGCGAGATGAAAAGTCAGACTTGCGAGATGTACAGTAAGAATTGTGAGATGTAAAGTCAGAGTTGCGAGATGTCAGAATTGCAAAATTTTAAAGTCAGAATTGCAAGATGAAAAGTCAGAGTTGCGAGATGTAAAGTCAGAATTGCGAGATGTAAAGTCAGAGTTGCGAGATGTAAAGTCAGATTTGCGAGATGTAAAGTCAGAATTGCGAAGTTTTAAAGTCAGAATTGTGAGATGTAAAGTCAGAATTGCGAAATGTAAAGTCAGAGTTGCGAGATGTAAAGTCAGAATTGCGAAATGAAAAGTCAGACTTGCGAGATGTAAAGTCAGAGTTGCGAGATGAAAAGTCAGACTTGGAAGATGTAAAGTCAAACTTGCGAGATGTACAGTAAGAATTGTGAGATGTAAAGTCAGAGTTGCGAGATGTCAGAATTGCGAAGTTTTAAAGTCAGAGTTGCGAGATGTAAAGTCAGAATTGCAAAATTTTAAAGTCAGAATTGCAAGATGTAAAGTCAGATTTGTGAGATGTAATGTCATAGTTGCGAGATGAAAAGTCAGAATTGCGAAATATAAAGTCAGAATTGCGAGATGAAGAGTTATGAGATGTAAGTCTGAATTGCGAAGTTTTAAAGTCAGAGAAGTGAGATGTAAAGTTAGAATTGCGAAATATAAAGCCAGAATTGCAAAATTTTTAAGTCTTAATAGTGAATTTGTTTCAGCTTTTGTCTTGATGTTAACTTATAAACTGAAGCATTGCACATTATATGTTTTTATCAGCTGTTTAGACTCTTATTCTGACGCCACACATTCACTGCAAAGCATCCATTAATGAGCAAGTGAACTGAGCAATGCCACATTTCCCAAAATCTGATGAAGAAACAAACTCTTATAAATCTCAGATGGCCTGAGGGTGAACACATTTGCAGCAAATTAGCATTTTGGGTGACCTATTCCTTTATTTCTTTAACCCTTTAAAGCCGCACGTATCATATTTGATACACGAGATTCTGAGACATGTATTGAATCAGTGAGAGCAATACGTTCTTTGAAAACCTGTTGTATCAATGTTGATACATGTATTCTGCCATCTTGTGGACTTTTATTGAACTGCAGGCAGTATAAGGGTGATTTTCTAACTTTTCAAAATGGCGGCTGTGACTGGATCACGCTAGACGCTTTCGGCAGGAAAATAAAGGCTAATATCAAGTTGTTACGGTAAAAATAACACATGTATTGTACCTGATATAATTAATTAAACACTTTCTGAATTAAAACAATGCCTAATTATTTAAGAATTTAATCGTTAAATTACAATTAAATCATGTTAGAGTTTGTGTATCAAATTTGATACTCCAGGTATTAAAGGTGCTTTATGTCTAAACAGTCATGTCACATATGACTACCACAATGCAAACACACGCACTATTGGGATGATTACATTAATGTAATTAATGACTGACATGCCATATTAAAATATATTTTGAGTTAGAAATGCACATATTACATTTGAAACTGCAGGTATAAAAGGTTCCTTATCCCTGAACAGTTGTCTTTTTTTTTTTTTTAATAAAATCTACAATATACCTACCACAATGTTATCTTACAATAAATTTAGGTTATTTTACAGTAATAGTTCCTCTAAAACTATAATCAGTATGCTGGATTCATTGATTTGTTGTGTGTATTTTTAGATGTCAAAAAGAATAGAGGAAGACGAGAGAAAAAGAAAGTATCTTGAAAATGTCATTGACATAATAATGGATGGCAATTCAAGTGACTTAGAGCAGTTAGAGGAGGAGGAGGAGGAGGAGGAGGAATGGGTTCCTCAGGCTGTGCATGATGATGGGAGTTCAGACAGCGGTGGTGAGGAAGATCAAGAAGAAAGTGTAGTCCAGAGTAGCGTAGAAGCCGAGGTCCCAACAACACAGGACACAATCAAAAAGCAGTCAGTGAAGTATAATGCAAAAAAAAAAGAATACAGATGGAGAAAAAAACAATTTCAGCCTCCGTCTGTCGATTTCATTGCATCTGATGAGGAAGGAACAGAAGACAGGTGTAACTGGACTCCTTACATGTATTTCAAAAAGTTTGTCACTGATGAAATGCTACAGGAAACGGCAGAACAAACAAATCTGTACAGCGTACAAAAAGAGGGCAAGTCAGTAAACACAACTGCCAAAGAGATAGAGAAAGTTCTAGGCATGTACATGCATATGGGCTTAGTACAGATGTCCTGTGTGAGAGCATATTGGGAGATGGAGACAAAGCATCCTCCAGTTTGTGATGTAATGTCTCGAGATCGTTTTCTGAAATTGCTCACACTGATTCACTTTCAAGACAACTTCAGTGTTTCTGATGATGCAAAGAAAGATAAACTGTGGAAGCTTAGGCCATGGTTACAAAAACTGCGAGA
>JAUCMT010000001.1:517061-527525 GCA_032357475.1 Enteromius thamalakanensis
GCTCACGCCGCTTATATCATCTCGAGGCCGATCGCTGTACTCAACATCATTTTCAACCTGCCCCTCTATACGCTATCGGGGGATTGTTTTAAGCAGGCCTTCATGGAAATGTTCAAATGTGATGGACTCATGGCGAAAACTAAAGGGGTTATTAAAATGGCTGTGATCAACAAACCCACGGCCAGCATCACGCACGTTCAAAGCAGCTGAGACGGATTCTGGTGATTGAAATGTACAGTAAACTCTAATAGAAACAAACAAACGCACAGTAAACGATGAGCCAAAGTCAAAGCTACTGTAAAGCAGCTGCTATAGGAAGGGACACTCCACCGACAGAAATGACTTCATTTACTCAAGTTGTTCCAGACCTGTATGACTGTATGAATTAATTTTTTTCCTGGTTAAATGTAAAAAGAAGATATTGTGAATAAGTAGGGCAGCACAATATCATCACACTGATATCAGAATCAGCCGATAATGGTTTTAAATGTAAATATTAGTATCGGCCCCGTATAAAAAATGATGCCACTATGTCTTGTCGATAAGAGGAATAAGTTAATCCACATGTTCCCAGGGTGTGCTAGTGTTTAGATCATGTCTGTATTTAATCTGTTGAAGCTGGAACAGAGTGACACATTCGGTATACAGTAATATGGAGTAAACAGTAATAGTGCAGCGATAGCATCCTTCGGGTCCTCCTTTGTAAAGGAGTTGTAATCTGTAAGGAAATTTTTCCTACTTCTAATTAGATTAAGAGTAAAATAGCATACACAAATAATATTTAGACTGTGTTCTGATTAAATGAAGGAGTAATAAATGCCGCAATATATGTATGTTTTCATTTTCAAAGCTTTAAAGTACTGTCAAGAAACCGTTACTATGTTTTAAGTTCTTGTTCAAAACTAACCAAAATGAAAAATATTTTGTTTTGCTAATTTCTGCACAAGGGAGACGTAGAGTTTTTTTTCCAAATAAAAGGAAATATATCGGTATCGGTCAAAATGAGTTAAAAAAATATTGAATATCGGATATCGGTAAAATCCATTATCATGCATTCCTACTGTAAGCAACATTGGACCCTATTCACTTGTGTGTGAAAGAACTGTAGAAGAAAATCCCAGTCGTTTATTAAAATAAAGCTGGAATGAACAAATAATTATTTGATGAAAATTTAAGCTTAAAAAGTTAAACTGTTAAAATGAGTAAAACTGAAGTAAGATATTACTATAAATGTTTGAAATAATGAAAGCTGAATGAAAATAAAATTGAAAAAAAAAACCAAAAAACAAGGAAGCAACAAGAAAGAAGAAAGCTGATAGCAATACTATTTTCCATCTTTTTATATCCTGTATTTTTATATATATTACTATTTATTTATTTCAAAAAGAATCATGGAAATGCATATGTTACAATGCTTTTTCCATTATTTATTTACCAGGCTTAGCCTAAAACGTGTTTAACCTATAATATAATCTCAATGTGCACTCCCTAAAGTGGCTTTATACACTATATAATGCTAAAAATTGTGTTGTGCCAAGGTTTGATTAATGAGAATGCATAAATTAATTAAATGTACATACTGAATGCAATGCTTAGAAAAAAAATCGCTACAAATATACCTGTGCTGGTTATGATTGCTTTGGTGCTCCAGAGTCACAAATGTGCCATTTCAGAACAAACAGCCCTCACTGGTTCCAGATTGTAAACAGTAATAGGGCGCCACTATGGTCAAAAATGGTGTAAACAAACACAATATGCAAAGCCATGTTTCATGCAATGATATGACCTCATTGCTGTTGTATGCTTTCTGTGTTTATGGCAGCCTTGACTTTGTGATGCTGTTATCTAATTCCTTTGTCAAGCAAGACTTACAGCAATAAAAGTGACTAAAATAAAATTTGCATTTTCTTTCGCTATGCACTGTTCATTCAAAACAGATAAAACATTGACAGTACTTTGAATAATATCTTGCACAACTGGCGCGACAGAATGCAATTGTAGTCGTAAATGCCTTTCGTTGCTCAATTGAAAGTTTTTGTTTTACATAAGCATGCCTGTACGTAGTTCTGAATATAGTAACTGGATACCTCTGAAAAAGGCAGGTCTGGATAAACAGCACCAGCTTCCTGCTTATTAATTGTTTAGAGGCATTGTTTTACAGTAAAGAAGAGGAAATGAGAATATCCGTCACAACCTATTGAGCAGCAAATGAGGGTGCATTCATTATCGTAGGGTGTTCGTCACACGGAAAAGGCATGTTTATAGTGTTGTGGTATGTACACTAAAATAGTTCACCCAAATCTAAATTAGTGCATGATTACTCACCCTGAAAGCATCCTACGTGTATAATAATAATACATTTATTTTATATAGCACCTTTAAAAGTTGCTCTCTCAAAGTGCTTTACAAGCATAGATAGGCTTTCAAACACGATAAATGTACAACAAACAATGCAAAAATAAAATGATTAATCAAGTAAAAGCATTCATACAACTGAATGTTTTAAGAGGAGGTGTAAAAGTCCCTGATGTCTGCCAGGACAGAACAAAGCCGTGTCTCGACAACAACTAAGAGAGCACTCTGAGAGGATTGCAACATGGTTTGTGAGGAATTAAAAGATCAGACAAGTACTGAGGAGCCAGATCACGCAAAGCTTTATATGTTTAAATAAGGATTTTAAAATCTATACGGTACCTACACGGAGCCGGTGCAAAGACTCCAAAACAGGGGAAATATAATCAGCAGAATTCAATAGCAGAAGTTTGTTAATGGAGGGTTTAGATACTCCAGCAAGAAGACATTACATTAGGCGAAACATGAAAAGACAAATGTTTTCAGCAGCTGCGAAGGACAATGTATGTGTAAAATAGATATTGTGCAGAAAAGGCTCAAATGACATGTACATGACTTTCTTCTTTCATTCATTAAAACTGTCCTGGCTATGTAATGGCATTGAGTGCATCCAAATATAGAATATATCCAAAAAAGTGTGCTTCACACAGCTCCGGGGGAGATATTTTATTATGGATGGATGCACTTTTTGGACTTTTGGATTGTTAAAAAAAAAACAAAAATACTTTTTGTGTTCCTTTAGTGGAAGCGATTATCTCTTTTCTGTCATGAAATCATATTAGTTCCTCAACAACCTCACCTTGTGTTAAATATCTCAAGTTGATCAGATTTAATCAGTTGTTTACAGGATGAGGAAACACCTACACTAACTGTCACACCTGGACAAAAGGTAGAATCTACTTCTGCATATTTACTGTAAATCAATGCCGGTTCAGTCTCCAAGGTGAATAAATAGCTACAAAAAAACTTAGTGAATAAAGGACAGTAGCAACGGGATTTTCCAAGTTTCCGCTTTAACTGCATACGCTGTGTGCTTCAGTAACAGTCTATTATGAATCTAGGCACGAACAGTTATACAATATTTCATATACACTGGGGATCAAAGCAACATTGCACCCTATTGATTGTTATTGTCAACCAAAGCTGAAATCAAATCAAATATAAATATAAATAATCATAATTCAAATCAGCTGAATGCAGTCTAAAGTGGCTTAATACATTGTTATATTAAAAACATGCAATTATACATACAAAAATCACATTCTCAGATTACAGTCAAGCATTTGATGGTGTGTTTACAGGTTGTGCATAATGACTTTAGTTTTTGCGTCTCAGACAAGTTTTGCGACCTGTAAAAAAGCCAGATATATCTAGAATTATGCAACTTAAAAATGTTCATAACCCGCTGACATTTGACGCTTCACAGTGTGACTCATTAACGCAACAAAAACAACTGTTTCTCAATCTGAACCTCTGAATAATAGAAGAACGCCTGTTATCTTCAAAGAACGTTCTTAGACCAAGCCTATGGGAATATTTAAGCGCTTAGAAAGAGTTTCCCTTTCATATCTCAGAAGACATGCAGTTCTGAGAATAAGGTCCATTTAAACATCAGTGTGATTTCAGACCTTTCTACTAAAATACATTTACAAAAGTAAACTAAAATGGCACAATCAGATAACTGTTGTCAGGTACGAGCAAACAAATGAAGGCAGATATTCAAAGTTCATTCAGATCTTGGAAAAAATTAAGAAATAAAAGACACAAGTAAGAATATGGAGATCTGTTTATCAATTTTCTCAATGTCAGGAGAAATAACTAAAATATTGCAATCTGTACTGCATGCCCTGTATGTTTACTGCTACATAGAAAAAGATCACATAACATGTTTCATAACGTCACACAATACAGTGGTATTTGTTTTGCATTTCCCTGCATTTACTGTTTTATTTCCTGCATGTTCATGTTGTGTCACCGGTAAAGTATAGGGATGTTCTCAGGTGGCACGCGATGGACTGAAACCGGTTCACACAATTCCAAAAAGGTTGTTCAGAAAACAATAGATAGCCTATTATAAAAATGTCAATGCAGGTGTAAGGAATGATACTTGACATTAAAGCTACAATACCAGAGAAATGTTTGGAAACAGTGAGATTTATTTGTCAAAAATACAGGAAATAAAACTAATATTTTGAAATACTTTTACTATTTAAAATAATGGGTTTCCATTTTAATATACTTAAATAATTAATTTCTCTGATGCAAAGCTATTCATTACTCCAGCCTAAAGTGTCACATGATCCTCCAGAATTCATTCTAATATGAAGAATTGTTATTAGAATTATTATTGTTGTGATTGAAAATATTTTTTTTTGGAAACAGCAATATTTTTTCAGGATTCTTTGATGAATGAAAGGTTATAAAGAACAGCATTTATTAAAAATATAAATCTTTTCTAGCCGTATAAATCTACTGACCCCACACTTTTGAATGTTAGTGTATATTGTTAGAAAAGGATTTCTATTTAAAATAAATGCTCTTCTTTTTTTAACGTTTTATTTATTCAAGAATCCCAAAAAATATATCTGTCACACCCATGTCTGTGTCTTTAGTTTAGTTTTGGTTTCGTTTTATGATTTCCTGTATGTCTTTCTTTGGTCAAGTGCCTGTTCTTGTTTAGTTAAATAATCTCGTCCCACCTGTGCTGCTGTGTCTTATGTTGTTGGATGCTCAAGGTTGATTTATGGTGTGTATGTATCTTTGTCTTGTTCTATTAAAACTTAATGTGGCGGCGAGGGGGGTTTGAGATTTTACAGTTGCTTTTAATTAAATATCCGACTACGCCACCCTAGGAAATGACCCAGGGAAAAATATTAACCCACTTGATTTAACCTTAAACACACACAGGTTCGAGTCCCTCAAAGGAAAGTAGGCAGGAGACGTCAAAACAAACTTCAATTTACTACCATTACACCAGGAACACCTGGTAGTCTGGAATCAAAGCAAAACATAAAGGACATTAAATAAACAAAAAAAGACAAACATACAACTGGACATACACTTGAAGCAGCGCACTTCAGTGTCACAACACAGATTTTAAGCAGTCCCCGGAGCAGTGGAGACGGCAGTGTTTTTAACGCCGTACAATGCGGCAGCAATAATGTCGGTCAAGTTCAACAAGAGCTTCTTCAAAGCATACAGCAGCAGCATGAACCACGCCGAAACTAACGCATCAATTTGGCTATGGGACGAGAGGGATTTTCCTATAAAAGATACATGACCATATATTAATGCAGCGGCACATTTAACTTCGCTAAAACGAAGTTAAATCTTACCGTTACTTACCGTTCATATTCTCACATAACTAAAACACATAGGAGGATACGGATTTCATCAAAGCCATATCTCACTGTAACATACGAAGGTACAGGGACACCTAAGCAACATGTGAATAAACAGGTTATAGTCAAACCAAACAGATAAATTACCATACCTGAAAGGCGAACACCCAACACCATGTTAACAGCTAAGACACCGGCAAGCACGCTATATAACACACATAACCGCTTGGATTACACAAAGAAATTTACTCTTAAAAACCATGTTCAAACAGTGCGCTTACATACAGCTTCAACAACCATTGCACCAACCAGTAGGTGGGGAGACGGGACATGGCGCGTGCCATGGAGCAACCAATCGTCCATTAAATAGGGAGGTACCTCATTCTAATTGGTCGTTGCTGCCGTCATTCACCTGACCTCACTAAATTAAGTTTATTACAGCACTTAGTCTGCCGTGTGCTTCATCTGAGCACACCCTGACAGGATCCAACCTAAACCCAACCGAAATCAGAAGAGGATGATCACGCCAGATGAAATCCTCCACTGCCTCCTCAATGGGCTCACTCCTCTTTCTGGCCCGCACGAGCAATGGCCAGGGGGCCATCCTCCAATGCCCGGCTCACACCTCGCCTTACGGTGGAATTTGCTCCCAAAAGCAGTGTTATATGGGGTTCCATCAGGGCCAAAACCCCGAAAGCGGTCCCCTAGTTTACGGCCAGGAAGGCCGATCCCAATTCCAGACCCTAGTTTACGGCCAGGAGAGCTGATCCCGATTCCATTCCCCAGATCATGGCCAGTAGTGCCGATCCTAATCCCTATTCCAGGGTCTCGGCCAGGAGAGCCGATCCCAATTTAAGCCCCTAGTTTACGGCCCAAAAAGGCCGATCCCAATTCCAGCCCCTAGTTTACGGCCATGAGAGCCGATCCCGATTCCATCCCCCAGATCATGGCCAGTAGTGCCGATCCTAATCCCTATTCCAGGGTCCTGGCCAGGAGAGCCGATCCCAACTCCAGCCCCTAGTTTACGGCCCAAAAAAGCCAATCCCAATTCCAGCCCCTAGTTTACGGCCATGAGAGCCGATCCCAATTCCAGCCCCTAGTTTACAGCCAGGAAGGCCGATCCCGATTCCAGCCCCTAGTTTACGGCCAGGAGAGCCGATCCCGATTCCATCCCCCAGATCATGGCCAGTAGTGCCTAACCTGATCCCTGTACCAGAGTCTGTGCTGCAAGAGCGCCCTCCAGAGTCTGTACTGCAAGAGCCACAGCCCAACGCAACAGCCTCAGACAGCCCCTAATTCAGCACTGCCAAAGACTGCCCTTGGTCCAACACTGCCGCAGGAGGCCCCTGTCCCGCCATGGCCTCCCAAGGCTCCAAATGAAGGTTTCGATACCATCCTCTTCACCCTAAACAAACCCTATAACCCTGCTTTTGGGAGCAAATTCCACCATAAGGCGAGGTGTGAGCCGGGCATTGGAGGATGGCCCCCTGGCCATTGCTCGTGCGGGCCAGGAAGAGGATTAGGGTTAAGTCATTAAACAAACATTGCACCTCTGCCGTAGACCGCTCCGCTATGTTTGTTTTTATTTAAATGATTTCTGAAGGATCAGGCAACACAGAAGACTGAAATAATGATAAAAATACAGCTGCGCATCACAGAAATAAATTAGCTTATATTTTACTATATATTTACATTTAAAACAGTTAACTTAATATTTTACTGTATTTTTGATCAAATAAATGCAGCCTTGGTAAGCAGAAGAGTCTTGAATGTGTGTTTCTGTGTTTAAGTGCTTAAAACTCATTCTGAGTCACAAAATTGTAGCGTTAGCTACTTTATCAGAGAGAGGAAAACCGGTTTGGAATGATACTAAGCAACAGGTCTACAATTCAAAAAATATATTTTGTTTACAGATTTTGAAATCAGACAACAGTATGCCAGCTTTCACAGTAAAATGACAAACTATGCAAACATGTATGATAACTAGAACAGGCCTGACAGGTTTACTTTCTACTCCAGCAAATAAAACACAATACTCCACTTCAAACCCAATTTGATCTTTCCTTCGCATCAAATGTCACCTACTGTATAATTCCAAAACTACAATCTAAAGTGAACGTTCACAGCAGGTCACTGGTGATTAAATCAACTTTGACTGAAGACATTTGACACCAGGAGGAACTTAAAATATTGTGCATGTTTTTTTCTCAAAGCTTTTTTCCACAGTGCTTATAATAGTCAACAAATAAAGATTTGTTTTAACATTCCCCTGATGTTCTCTCACGACACTAACACATCCACAACTAATAAAGAAGATTTGTCCAAACGTTTTTGCTAGTATTTATGTTAACAATGAGATAAATGCCTTTTATGATGGCTAATTAAAAGAGTAGTTTCTACACTTAATAGTTCGTGATGCGATACACTATTCTATTTTGAAATAAAGAAGTACATCCTTCCTACTTCTGGGAATTCAGAGTTCCTTGTAATCGCACACACATCTACACAGACTGGGCTTGATCCATTCAAACCACAATATACCTGTTCAAAGTACTAACCCAAGTCAAGCTCTCATACAAGTGCATTTCATAACCCTAGCTCTGCAGACAGCTGTCTAAAAATGTAAAATCAATAAACCTATACAAATACGGAGCAAGAGAACAGTGTGGCATTTGATACCAAACTATGTTGGCATGCAAGAAAATCTCATGTTAGGTCACATACGGGAAGTAATTAAAAAAAATAGCGAAGACGAGAAATGAGAGTTCAGTCTGTTTGGAAATTATGAATCGCCAAGATCCCTCCTGTCTCTGATCATGCATGTGTAAAAACCTGCTGCTGTTTCCAGAGGTTTCCATCCTTCAGTGCAACTTACCACAAACAACCCACAAATCTACATCAGTCAGGTTCCAAAGAAAGAAAACCACAAAGACCTAAATACAGAAATACCCACCGTCTTACTGCTAGAAGCTAACCAGCTATGAAGAACGCAATACAAAAATACACAAGAAAGAGACGCCAAAATGATTTTATTGGGCAAGCGTACATTTTCAGGTCGGAGAGTTAAATATTTGAATGTTTTATTATTTGAACAAGAGTTTTTAATTGGGCCACATTTTCCAGTGACCCTAAAGACTGACAAGCACACATGAAAATTCTTCTTTTTATGTAAACAAGCACAGATACTGGTGGCTAAACCTTTGGCCCCATTCACTTCTATTGTTCTGTTGGTCTAACATAAGCAAGATTTTTCTAGAAAAGTAGGGACTTAACAGTAAAAAAAAAAAAAAAACTAGAAGGATTAAATGTTGTGGTAATCAACATCAGGCCACTGATGCTGTCAGTTGAGCTGAACTGGTTCTGAAGCAGGAGTATTCCTTAAAGGAAATACCATGTGGTTAATGATTCATGTGGTTTTGATATCATCAACACTACATGTGGCCTGTTACAAAACAAACAAACAAACAATTCTTTAAAATAAAATGTTATCAGATTTGACACATTTTCATTTGTGAAGATGTTTCTTATTTTTAGATTTTGGCCCACATGTGATTGCATATTGCATGTTTTGAATGTTACATAATGTGACGTGATTCAGACGTTTTGTGCAATCAACACAAGAAATCAGTAGCTTATAAGGATCTATAATAGAGAACATACAGTAAATAGATCAGTGGCTGTACATTATTTAATACTTGTGCAAAACACTATTGAGAAATATAGATAACAACCATAATTAAACTTTAGATATATCCGTTTATATAGGTTTAAGATAATCTTAATTATATCAATATAACATGTTTGCAATGTAAACTTGGATACAATAGTGTTACAAAGAGAAGCATGCAAACAAGAAAATTGGCAGTTCTTTCTAAAATTCCTGCCTTCATTTAGCCTGTGCCCGCCCATACTTCCATTTCGCGAGCAAAGTTAGTCTGGCCAAGCTGCCGTTTTAGAGCATTTCAGATTCCCAAGAAAGTGGGAACCAATGAGAAACGAGCTCCCGCCCCCTCCGGCACGACTGAGGTGGGTGTAACCTGATGACGCAGCAGTTCTGCCACTATACCGGCTTTCAAACATGGCGTGTACCGAGCAGCAACAATCATTCGACTCTGCAGCTGTTTTGAGAAATTTTGACGACAGGTTTTCTTTGAAAACGGAGCAGAAGATGTTAAAGCAGAAGAGCCTTCCTTTAAAAAAATTTGAAGAAGAAAAAACTTGAATGTGTGTTTCTGTGTTTAAGACTGAGTCACAAAATTGTAGCGTTACCTACTTTATCAGAGAGAGGAAAACCGTTTTGGAATGATACTAAGCAACACGTCTACAATACTAAAAATATATTATTAATTCATTAATTAAAGTAAGTAAAGACATTTTCCTACTGCTTTAATGAAGCTAGCTACAATTGCTTACGGGGCGTTTCTCAATGTCAAGGAAGGATCCTCGGAAGCCAGAATTTCGAGGATCCTCTAAATTTTTTAACCAAGGACTGAGTCCTTCGTTCGAAAAATATCCCATACACAGGAAAGGATGCATAAGTGTAGCCTTCGCAGTCTTAAATTACCCACAATCCTATGTGCGCAGCTTTGCTATCTTGCTCGAAAATTCAAAATGTCAGCGGAGTCGGAGCGCCAACGGGGAAATATGCTTTCAAATGTAATTATATTTACGAATTACAAATTACTTAAAAAAACATTTTTGTATTAAAAAGTACAGATTATTAGCGTATTGATATTATAAATTCCAGAAATTATGTTATTGATAGCTAACT
>JAUCMT010000001.1:538140-589873 GCA_032357475.1 Enteromius thamalakanensis
GAAGGTATTAGACATGAAACACCTGGGATCAAGAGAGGTATCTGAAGTTACTGTATATGATTTAGAAGGTATTAGACCTGTTTCACCGAGACGGTAGGTTCTCTACTTTTGTAAAACGGGGCTGCAAAGGAAGCAACCCTTGTGAAAAAAAAGTGCACTTAAGTGTACTTTTATAAAGAGTACTTATTACATAAATAATGTACTTTAAATATATACACTTAAGTGTGAATTAAATGCCATCTTTTCGGCGCACTTAATGCACATTAAGTGTAATTCATTTCAAATATATCATATATTAAGTTGAAATTAAATGTAATAAGTTGCCATTAAGAGTGATTTTTTGGAACAACTTAATTGGTACTTTATTACAACTTTATATCTACTTTCTTAATTGCTTCTAGTGTTTTTAAAATATACTTAAAGTGCACTACACAATATAATGACACACAATTAATGTGATTTAAAATATACTTTAATGTCAGTTTTCAATCCACTTAAGTGTGAATTAAATGCGATCTTTTCGCCGCACTCAATGTACATTAACTGTAATTAATTACAAATATATCATATATTAAGTTGAAATAAAATGTAATAAGTTGCCATTAAGAGTGATTTTTTTGGAACAGCTTAATTGGTACTTTATTACAACTTTATATCTACTTTCATAATTGTTTTTAGTGTATTTACAATATATTTAAAGTGTACTACTCAATATAATGACATGTAATTAATGTGATTTACAATATACTTTGATGACAGTCAACAATACACTTAAGTGTGAATTAAATGCAATGTTTTCGGTGCACTGAATACACATTAAGTGTAATTTATTTCAAATATACCACATATTCAGTTGAAATAAAAACCAATAAGTTGAGTGTTTTTTGCAACTAAAGTGGGTCTTTAATACAACTTTATATCTACTTTCATAATTGCTTCTAGTGTTTCTAAAATATACTTAAAGTGCAATGTTCAATCTACTGACAAGCAATTAATATGAAATAAAATATAAGTTAATGTACATTAACTTAACTGTTTCAAATACAAATACATATTTTCTAAATAAATTCAAATATATAAAATTAAATGCAATCAAAACCATAATGCTTACACTGACAATAAAACAGTTTGGTATTCAAATAATTATGATTCAAATGTTTTGTTTTTCAAAAGTACATTTAATGAATGAATAATGAGTTGTATATGTTGAAACAAACATAAATAAATTAGAAGAAAAAAATGATGAGGAAACTCTTAGTTTAATATTGTAAAATTAGAATCAAACAAGTATCAATATTGCATAATTAAATTCCTTAGAAAAACAAACTCAAAAAAGTTATAATTTTTTAACATTTTAACAGACAACAAAAAAGAACTGCATGAACAAACCCTTTTGGTAGGTCACTTCAGTCTAATGGTAATTTAATTTTTATCGCCTTTAAAGACACCACTTTGCTGAATTTTTTTTGCATAACTCTCATTGTTGCACTTCTGTCGAAGTACAGCCCTGACTTGAGAAGGAGTGGTCCCTTCAAAACGAGCAATCACAGCATCTGTGAACACAAAAATAAAAACATTTTATTGAATATGATAATCACTGTTATCGGAAAAAATATATTCTGGGAGCCATGAAAGTTGGGTAAAAATCTGTCAAATTCAGGTGGAGGTTTTAACTTTTAATTAAAAAGCTGGCGGTGAAGGAGTTAACATGCTGCATTCAAATAAAATCATTTAAATGCTACCATCACATGAAGCACAATTTTTTCAGGTACCATTTATTCTGTGTAGCTTCCATATGTTTAAATCAAGGAAACAACAAACATACAGAGGTGTCAAGTAACGAAGTACACATTTTTCAACATTAACAGTTTAATTTAACATTATAATTATTATGGCCTTTAGAAGAATGTTTTTTTGAGGAGGTAGGGTAGTGCAATATAGGCCCCTGTGGCACGGCCTAAGTTTTTGTCCTTAATGGCATTTTTTCCTTACATTACTTTTACTTTTATACTTTAAGTAGTTTTGAAACCAGTACTTTTACACTTTTACTTGAGTAAAAAGCTAAAAAGTTGATACTTCAACTTCTACAGAAGTCTTTTTAAACCCTAGTATCTATACTTCTACCTGAGTAATGAATGTGAATACTTTTGACACCTCTGCAAACATACCAATGAGCACATTCACTTTGATGGAGTCCAGTGCTGTTTTGGTGGTTTTTTGGCCAGTTAGACTTGATGTCGCCAGAACATCGTGTCCAAACATGACAACAGCCAGCTCCTGGGTAAATACTGACATTTTGGTCTTAGACAATCTCTCGAATGCCCTTTTTGGAATGGTGATTCCTTCACCCAGGGACATCTATTTAGATAACAGTAAAACACAAAACAATTGTGTCAGAAGTGTGTGTGCGTGCATCAATGACATTAACAGTGGCTATATTATACTGTATATACACTCGCTAAAAAAGAAAAATGCCTTTTTAGGATACTGCAATAAATTAAGGATAATTTGCTAAAAATATTTTAAGTACATTTACATCTCTCTTTTTGGTAAAAAATGTAAAGAATGTTTGGCTTTTTCAATGACTTAGAAACAATTAATAAATATGCAACTGTGGAACATTTAAGGGATAGTTCACCACAAAAATTTACATTCTGTCATGATTTCCTTATTCTCATGTTATTCCAAACCACTCATATCTTCCTTTGTGTTTGGCATAATTTAAGAAATGTATACAGGTTTGTAACAACTGAAGGCTGAGGAAATCATGAACGAACTTCCATTTTGGGGTGAACTATCCCTTGAAGACACTACCAGTTATAACTTAAAGGTATAGTTCAGCCAAAAATGAAAATTATCCCATGATTTAATCACCCTGAACCCATCCTAGGTATATATGACATTCTTCTTTCAGATTAATACAATCTGAGTTATAAACTCTATTGCTGCAAGTCGACTTGTGTATGGCCGGAAGCTAGTTATTTTAGTTGATAAAGTTTTAAATATGGATATTTTTCTTAAACGAATGCATCACTTCACTTCAGAAGGCCTTAATTAACCCCCTGTGGTGCACTTTTATCATGGATAGATGCGCTTTGATGGACATCCAAAAAAATATACATATTGATTTTCACTATATACCTTTGAAGAGCCAGGAGATTTTTTTTTAATATAACTGCAATTGTATTCATCTGAAAGAAGAATGCCATATACACCTAGGATGACTTAATCATGTCATCCTAGGTGAGTAAATCATGGGCTAAATTTCATTTTTGGGTGAACTATCCCTGTAAGACGGACCTTTGTACTAACATTTAAAAAGGTAATTTTCTTTTTTATGCTGGGTTTATATTCCTTGTTCACAACATTGTCGATAATGTATTTAACATTTAAGAATAAAGTATGTGTTAATGTTTAATATGTTAACACGAGAAACATATCTGTGCATGTATCCATACCATTTCTGCAGGTGGTGATACAACTTCTCCATGTTGCACTTCACTTGATGCGGCTGGAGCCACCATCATGCCCGCCACTATATCTTTTAGTGTTTTTACCACCTTTGGCAACTCTAGTGATACAAACATGGTTAACAATATATATAACTCCTGTGCTTCGTCTACTATAAAACAAATTAAACTTCATCATAAATACCTTTCAATGCACTGAGAATTTCAGTGTCAAGCTTTGGTGTCTCTTTTGATGAGCTATCATCTTCACTTTCTGTTTCAAGCTGTAAGAGAAAAAGATTTCAGGATTGTGTTTAATATAAAATAATTATTTTTATATTATTTATTGCAACACTTACATTTCTGAGTGGTTCCTGCATGGGAGAGGATTCTGCATCAATGGCTGTTGCGTCAGAGTCTGTGTCAGACTCATAAAGTGGTGGGGCCGTGTTAGGATCAGGTACTTTTTGTTTTCTCAGGTCCTCCTTCAGGGCATCAACCATGTGAGTGGCTGCCTGTTTTGTTAGGGTCTTTGCACAGGACAGTGTCAAGGTCAAGATTTCAAGACAATCTATCACTACCAAGTAAGAATTTTGTGACTACAATCAACATAAGAATGTCCTTCATCCAGAAATGCAAAAGCTGTCATACTTCTGTGTCCCTTTTTCAAGTTTTAAGTTAAAGCACTATCTACAGCCATTGTATGGAAACGGTTAATCTCAATCATTGTGACATAATCCTGTGATACAAGTCTCTTACATTCGGCTGGTTAAATTAAGTTTAATAATAATAAAAATAATAATAATTACAGCTCTTGTTAAGTCTCTCTGTTGCGGTTGCTTTGGGGTTGAATCCGTCAGTTCAAGTGCCTGTAAAAAAGAATAATAATAACATTAAACAAAAAAAAAAATATAGCCTATAGTAAACAAAAAAAAGATTTTAAAAGGATATTGTCTGTCTATTAATCAAAAGAGATGGATTTATTTATATTTTAGTTGACTAGAGAGGTAACAAGTAGCGGTATTAACATTAAGTGATGTGGCATCTGATGCACAGAAGCCAATGGCACATGTTGCTATGCTTAGTGACACCAGATTTCATTGGCATGTGCCACTGACATTTTCACGACACACTGACATGACACCTGAATGACACTGAGTCACAGAAAACCTTTATTTTTACATGATGCTGCATGTTAAATTAAAGTTTTACAGTAACGGATGTGGAGCGGATTACATGTTTAAAACAAATATTAATGACTTTAATGCGTTTAATTTAAAATGTCACTAGATTAGGCTATTTATTTAGGATTTAGTGTCACAATTATGTCAGAAAAGCTGCTCATCTGTCAGTCACTAGTGGTGTTGTCACAACATACGGGACATGTTCTGCCACTCAGTGTCATTCGGGTGTCATGTCAGTGGCACATGCCAATGAATTCAGGATAGCATAGCAACATGTGCCATTGGCTTCTGTGTGTCAGATGCGACGTCACTTAATGTATCTAATTAAACTGTTTTCCTACATCTGACTAATTTAGTAGGGTGAACCTCTAAGGTTGTTGCTTGTAGTAATAGTTTCTGAAGACCAATTAAGAAAATGTAGATTTCAGAATCTTTACAATTCGGCAATGCCAGATTGCTTTGGAATAATGTTTTTATTTCAAATGAACTTTATGCACAAATGCACATACCTTTGCTGATTTCTTTGGATTAGCTCGTAATCCAGCGGCTTCCATGCGTGAGGTTTTAAAGAGAACCTTTACAATTAGAAGAAGTTAACAAGTTAGTTAATCAGTGTATTTGAATCACACAGTTGGAACACAGTATATGATTACTGAATTACTACACTTAACATTTATTTAATCACTTACTTCATGACATTTAACATCTGTATGTCTTCCTTGTAAATTGGGATAAAACAAAGTCTGTCTGCAGAGTTAAAAATTGTATACTGATTTTTTTTTAATTAATTCATAAAAAAACATTTTGTTCAGCACTATTACAAATACATATTTTTTTTCAATACAAAATATTACTACTATGACATCTAAAACCATAAAGGAATTTCTTTTAAGCATCAGTCAAATGCATTTTATTTTCTACTCCTTTAAGGAAATTGTAACGTTACACATTATAAAACAGAAACACAATATGACGTTCAGCACTCATAAAAACGTTTTAAATTTAGTTATCAACTGTAACGTTACTTTAGTAGAATATGTTTTTAGCCAAGTTCTGAAGTCTTTTCATATGAAATAGTTACACATAAATCATTAACGTTACACGGATTAATGGGGAGAAGGGGGTGCATACATATAAACAAATATAATATTAAAGCATTTGACAAACCTTTCCTTTCCTCTGAGTTTTCATCTTCAGTCAATCCTTTAAAAGGGTGTCACAATAAATGTCACAAGTTGCTGATCAAGTCGAAGTAACGTTAGTTTAAGGAAAATATAGTGTAAATTAATGTACAACTCAACAGAAATCGAATAACGGACGTTATTTTCTTTTGCATTCATCAACTTATGTGAATATTTTAGTAATATTTACCTTCAAATGCGTCAGCCAAGATGCAAATGCACAGCAATGTTCGTTGACTCGTTAAAGTTAGCCGTTGTGGTGACTCTCAGCTGGACCAATCACCTGACATTCGCTCATGCGCCTTCACGTCATTGGCTGGTTTGTATTCAAAATTTGACCGGGAAATTTGGACCAATGTTGCAGAGATAATTAAAGGAGAATTTACAAATCGTTAAGTTAGAAGTCCATTATGAATCGTACAAAAAGGAAGTACAAAACATATATAAGCAACGATGACCCTGAACCAAGGGCAAACAAGTATAGAAAAAAAAAGGTAAGTAATTATTATTATTATTATTATTATTATTATTGATGTTGTTGATGAAGTTGTAATTTTTTTAGTTCTATTATTTTTTACCTTTATAAGGCTAAATGCTTTTACTTAATATTTTAAGAGATAGGCTATAATGTAACTGACACATATCTCATTTAATATGCCAGGTTTCAAATAGAAGGACCTATAAAAAGTTCTTAGAAAAAGAGAACATATGTCCAGACCTTTTCTGCACACAGTCAAAGGTAAGAATGTGTTTCTTTTTTATATGTGTATATGCCCATTTTTGCTGTTATTGTTGTTTCATAAGCATTTTTATGCAATAGGTACAATGCAAAAGTTACTTTAATTTATAAAATGCAATAAAATTAGTTTATAGACACACATGTACATAAACACAAATAAGTTTTAAATTTAACTTATACATGCAATATTAGGTAATCAATGATGTACAATGTAATAATGTTATTTAATTTTTGTCTGAGGTCCTAAATCAGTCTCTTCACAATGAGGCTACCCTTACCTCATGTAGAAAGCCAGTGCTACAGGTGAGTATGCTTCCAATTTTAAAAATCCCTGATGTAGCTTAACAAAATTATTTTAAATATCCTCAGATGTCTCACCTTTTGATATGTAATACATGTAAGATTTTGGAATGAGCTTTTGCATTTATTGTCTTAAAAAGACAAACTGGATCCATATCTTTAGTTTAATTTTGTGAAGTTAGATGTGTTGACGTCAGAAGCAATTTAGTATAATCTTTTGGCTGGATTTTTACCCTCAGTGCAGAAGACCACAGGAGAGAAAGACAAGCATATTATCAGAGTGGACACCATTATTGACATTTTATATACTTTTCCATATATACGATCATACAGACAACCTTACTTGATGCAAGCTATGAGGAGAATTGCTCCCAGATTGATCCTATGCAGGAGCAACCCGAGCCGTTGGAAAGCAACACATCACAGGTAATGTTACACACATGTGATGGACCACATCAGTTTACAATGATATCAAAGCATGTTCAAAGTTGTGAAACATCAACAAAAATCAAATTGTATAAACTTTGCCAAATTTATACATTGCTAATTTTATATACTTTTCCATATATACGATCATACAGACAACCTTACTTGATGCAAGCTATGAGGATAATTGCTCCCAGATTGATCCTATGCAGGAGCAACACGAGCCGTTGGAAAGCAACACATCACAGGTAATGTTACACACATGTGATGGACCACATCAGTTTACAGTGACACAAATACACATCATTGCATGTTTAAAGTTGTGAATTATTTACAAAACACACTACAATAGTAACAGCAGCACATTGCAGATATTGTGACATGATTGTCATTTGTGTGTATTTATTATTTATTTGTGTCACTACACTTTCGAGGGACAAATGTATTTACATATATATAGAGAAGTATGATGATAAACAATATTGCGAGCGCATATTACTGGTCATAACCATTTAAAAAGGCTTCTAAATCAACCAAATCATGAATTTAATTAAATAGTGTTTTGCAAGTATCCATTATGGGTACGTTTACTGGTGGATGTTATATAGTGACACCAACATGTGTGTGTGAGTTTGCATGCATATGTTTTCTTGAAACTGTAAATTCTGTAAATATCTTCAGTGGCGACTCATGAGTAATTATTTTGGTTTAAAGTACTTTTGTAATGTTCCTTTAATGCACTGAAATACCAAAACAGTCATACGGTTTACTATAAATCAGCAGTGACCACCAGACTGCCATTATTGTCAATAAAAGCTGCTGTGGTCTTGTAGATTATGCATAGTATTTCCTAGGTGTTTTTATGTTAATGCATAAATATAACAGACATTTGTTTCATTTGTTTTTTTATCATACAGACAACCTTAACTGAGCTTCACTATGAGGAGACCCTGTCTGATGCCACCCAGAGACTACCAGATAGAGTTGTACAGTTTCAAAGCAGCAAATCACAGGTATATGCATTGATTATAGAGACACTGTCAAACCCCCCCCCCCACTAAACTATAAATCACCCCACTAAACTATAAATCATATTCTGGAATTGTCTTATTGGCTATTTTAAGGTATTGTTTGATCAAATCCATAATTTCTGTAACTATAAATCAAATCAACAAACCATTCTGCCCCACAGCAAAATCAAAATAATTATTAAAATCTGTAAGCCAGAAAAAACAATAACACACACACACACACACATATATACACATTGATATTTTTTATATGAGATAATTTACCTAAAAATAATTGAATAATGTAATGTATGCTATTAAATATAAACATGGAAAAATAACTACCTAAAAATCTGTGCATGTCCTTTTTAGGATCCGTATAATGGTGATGAGTTGCTGTATCCTGGATCATCTCTTACCAAAGGCCAGAGTTTGCTGCTGTTGATGTCATATGTGTTACGACATAATCTAACAGGAGTTGCCTTAGAACATCTTCTAAAAATTTTTAATGAACATTTTCCAGGATTGGTACCGGAAACTGTATACCTGTTTAACAAATCATATGGTGAGTTTGGTCATTATGAACCTCATTTTTACTGTGTGTCATGTTGTAACTACTTAGGGACAAGAGAGAAAAGCCAGATGCATTGTGCTGTCTGTAAGGCAGCATTTGATGCAGATGCTAATCTGAAAAATGGCTCCTTTTTTCTGGTATTGAGCTTGTCATCACAGCTCAAAGACATTCTTGAAAATCCAAGTTTAACTTTGTCAAGGCACACTACAACTGAGAAAGATGTAATAAATGACATACAATGTGGAGCTGAATATAGAAAATTGAGAGAAAATGGGCAATTAGGTGATTGTGACATAAGCTTACTGTGGAATTGTGATGGAATTCCAATTTTCAGAAGCTCAAATTACCAGGTGTGGCCTATTCAGTGTCAGGTAATAGAACTAGGGCCAGCAGACAGAAAAAACAACATCTGTTTGCCATGCATTTGGTTTGGTGAAAAGAAACCCGTCATGTCTGTTCTGCTAACTCCTTTTGTGAATGAGCTGTGTTCTCTTGAGAGGGAAGGGTTAATTTGGAAAGACTCCAAAAATGTAGAGCATATTTCCAAGGTGTATGCACTAATATGTAGCTCTGACTCAGTTGCCCGCCCACTCCTAAGAAACACAAAACAATTCAATGGACAATATGGGTGTGATTTCTGTTATCATATAGGTGGAGGTCCTTATCCATATAGAAGACCAGAGCCTCTTCTCCGATCTGAAACAGAACATTATGACCATGCTATGGCAGCCACCGTACAACTGCCAGTCAAGGGTGTAAAAGGCCCAACAGAATTGATGAGATTAGAAAAGTTTCAGATAATTAATGGTTTTGTACCAGAATATCAGCACAGTGTTTGTCTTGGTGTCACTCGACAACTGGCAACTCTGTGGCTGGACTCCAACAATCACAACAAAGAGTGGTACATAGGCACGAAAGCAGACATAATTGACCAAGAACTGCTGGCTATAAAACCTCCGGTAGAGATAACAAGAACACCCAGGTCAATACAAGACAGGAAATACTGGAAAGCATCAGAATGGCGGTCATTTCTTCTTTTTTATTCTTTGCCTATTCTAAATGGTGTTCTAAAGAAGAAGTTTTGGAACCACCTGTTTCTTTTAGTTTTTGCTTTGCATATACTTCTTCAGCAGCAGGTGAAACTCTGTGAAGTCAGTGTAGCAGAAATAGCACTGAAGAAATTTGTGATTCAGTTTGAGGTGCTGTATGGTATCAAGAATGTGTCATTCAATGTACACCTGTTGATACACCTTGCAGACAGTGTTAAGAACTGGGGCCCCTTGTGGGCAACATCAACGTTTTCATTTGAGTCTTTTAATGGTAATTTATTAAAGTACTTCAATGGGACTACTCATGTCCCTGGTCAAATAGTGAAGACATTCCTTAGATGGAAGAGTCTGCGAAAAAGGGTGGACAAATGTTTAGTCAACACAGACGATAAACTAAAAGACCTCTTCTCCCAACTGCAAAATAGTAAATCCATGAGTTGTAAAGTGAAAAATCTGACTGGAAATGTCACTGTGTTTGGTCCTCATTCTGACACTGTAAGTCCATCACATGTCTTTGCCATAGAAGAATTGAATGGTGGTATAGTGTGTAACTGTACATCCTACACTCGTTTCATAATCGGTGAGGCACTGTATCATGCAGAAGCTAACAGCAGATTAAAGAAAAGAAATAATTCTATTGCAGAATTAAAAGATGGGACATTGTGTAAAGTCTTGAGCTTAGTTTCTTATGAAACTGTCACCAGTGCTTCAGACAGTGATGGTGGAAAAAAATGCTGTGTAGTCGTGCAGAATCTTGTGAAGTCAAAAAGACCATTGTGTAGGGACATTCAATTGAATATCTCATCCAAGTTTGTGTATGAGGTGTCTGAAAACAGTTATGTGTATGCTGTGAACACTGACTCATTTAAAAGAAAATGTGTAATGGTAAAATTACAGGACTGCACATTTGTCATACCTCTCCCAAATAATGTAGAAAGGGACTGAAGGGTTTGTAGAGTACAGCTGAATTGGTTGAGAAAACCACACAACTAGATTAAATTACACAATCAGAAACATGTTTTTCGTGAGAATGAAGACTTAAGCTAAATGGTTTCTTTGACTGAATAGAAATGTTATAACAATCCTTTGTAAAATTGTGCTGTATATACTCAATGTAACTAATAAAGGAATAAGTGTATTGTAACACATGTAAGTACTGAGATCATTAAAATAAATTACATATCAACCAGCTATGCCGTGTGCTTTATGATTTAGAAATGATTTTGTTTACAGATATACAAAACATTGTGTTGTTAGACTCTGTGAGTTCACAAAACTTGACTCATTCACATAACTAAAAGTCAATCATTTTTATAGTCTTGTCTAATTTAAATTAAATGTATTTTAACTGAATTTAATGTAAATTAATTTTGTTTTGATTTGTTTAACTTTGCTCACAATTAATGCAATTAAATGTGTGTTTAATTGACTTAGAACAACATGCATATTAAAAGTATTCTGTACACAGATGTAAAGTACAATACATTAATATAAAGAACTCATGAATTACATGTTATTGTCAAGTATTATGTAGAAAACTGACACTTTTAATTGAGTTCATAGAGCAGGAGCTGTTGATAAAAATGTCAACCATACGTATATTGGAGTATACTGTATAAGCAAATGTATTGCAGTTTAGAGGGAAAACACATTTCAAATGCATTAATGCACACAGTATATTATAGACTAAACACATTTTAAATACAGTAACAAAATAATTTTGGACAACACACTTGAGTTGAAATAAAAATTAATTATTTTTCATGTTTTCATGGTTTAATTATTATTTTATTTAGTATATTTGTCAATACATAAACATAACTCTACATATTTAAAACACTAGAAAATCATAATTATTTAAAATGTATGTTTAAGTAAAACTTAAGTAAACATTTTAAAAAAGTACATTTAAATGTGTTTAGAAATATTGTGATGAAAGTGTACTTTCTTCAAGTAAAACTTAATTAGACATTATAACAAATTGCATTTCAAAAAGGGCATTTAAGTGTGTATAGATATATTGTCATGAAAGTGTACTTTTTAAAGTAACATTTAATTTGACAGTATTAAAAAGTGCCTTTGTAAAAAAGTGCACTTAAGTGTGTTTATAAATATTATGATGAAAGTGTACTTTCTTTAAATAAAACTTAATTAGACATTAATACAATGTGCATTTTTAAAAAGTGTACTTAAGTGTGTTAAGAAATATTGTGATGATAGTGTACTTACTTTAAGTTAAGCTTAATTAGTTATTATTACAAAGTGCATTTTTAAAAGTGCACTGAAGTGTGTTTATAAATAATGTTTTGAAAGTGTACTTACTATAAGTTAAAATTAATGACATATTATTACAAAGTGCATTTGTAAAAAGTACACTTAAGTATGTGAATAAATAGTGTCATTAAAGTGTATTCCCTTTAAGTACATTTAAGTGGTCTTTAATTTTAATTATATTATATTATCTGCAAAAGCACTTTTGAAAAAGTATACTCTTATTATTGTAAGTACACAAAAAGTACACTTTCAATAAAATTAAGCATACTTCTTTTTCACAAGGGTTGACTTACACTGTTGACTGTTAAGTTACAAATGCACAATAAGACCAAAAATATGAGCAAATAAGCAAAACCTTTTACAAGTACAATACTTGAATAAATCTTTTTGTCATGTTAACGCACAACTGGCGGCTAAAATTTTGGACCCATTTACTTCTATTTTTCTGTTAAATGATCCAAGATTTGTCTAGAAAATGAGAGACTTGATAGTAGGAAAAAGTAGGCGATTAAATCTTGTGATAATCAACATTGGGCCACAAATGCTATCAACTGACCTTTACTGGTTCTTAACCAGGAATATTCTTTAAAGGAAATACCATGTGGTTAATGACTCATGTGGCTTTGACATCATCAACACTACGTGTGGAGGTGAACAGTGACACATTTTAACTTATACGAATGTGTTTCTTATTTTTACATTTTGGTCTTTCCAGTGTCACACATGAAATTTCATTCAATTAAGTTATTTACTTGTTATGGCAGAGTATTAATATATTGTTAATGTCTGACATATGATTGCACATTATCGCCAGTGCACTGAAAACCAACATTAAAAATCATTAATACTGGCATTATATTGTGAGTTATACGTTATGCTATACTACAGTGCAAAACACTTCATAAATATATATATATTTAAGAAAAATATAAATTACAATCATAATTACACTTTAAATATATAATAGGTTAACAATAATATATAATAAAATCAATATAACATGTTTGCAATGTAATCTCAAATAGATCAATAGATAATATAATGAGCGTTACAAAGAGAAGTATACAAACAAGAAAATTCCAAGAGTGCACACAAACAAGAGACCAAGGTTCAAGATTATTTTGGTTTTTAGAGGTTCTTTGAGCATTTCTGTACAGTTCTCGTCCCCATTCCCAAAAGGTGAATCTGGCTCTTCTAAATTTTTATTATACCCACAAAACCACTCGAAACATTTTAAACACCTTCCCTTATCTCCGCCTAAGTGATCAGTGCCCTGTTGTTTGTGGGCATGCTGAGACTCCAAGTGGCTATTGGGAAGTATTTCAGATGGTGGTTTATTTTCCACTCCATCCATTGTCTTCTCTTTTTTGGTTTCTACAGAAAGCTGAGAAAGTTTGCTGTTCTCAGTTTGATTCCTGTTGCGCAGTCCCCACAAAGTAGTCGTAGCAATCTGTTCCTTGCTCGGTGGATCTGTGCAAAGACTGACGACTACAGTCACCAGCCCCGAAACCCAAAACAACACAGCCGCCACATACATGAAATGAAAGTCCTTGATGAAAGCCGGGCGGTCATCGGTTGTGTTACAGTCCGGCTCCCTATAAACAAAGGCAAGAATGAGTCTTACGGCTCCTAGCAAGAAGCCCACAAGTCCACCCCAGAATGCACCGGTCTCATTGCAACGTTTCCAAAGGACACCAAGCAGGAACATAGCGGCAATTGGTGGCGTGAGGTAATCCGACACTTCCTGAATGTAGAGGAACATCTGACCACCTTGCATCTCCACCACAAATGGGACCCAGGCTATGCTAATGGCCACTATGAGGACCACAAACATGCGTCCCACCACCATGAGCTCTTTGGAGGAAGCCTGGCGCCGTACCATCTTATAGATATCAAGGGTGAAGATAGTACTGGCGCTGTTAAAGATTGAGTCCAGGTCGCTCATGAGAGCTGCGAGCATCACTGCCATCATCAAACCTCGTAGACCTACGGGCATGATGTTCATGACTAGGCGAGGATAGGCGATGTTAGTGCAACCGGCTTTGCTGTTGCAGACTTGCATGCAGTGCTCTGGACTGATGCAAGCAAGTTCATCAACAAAGAGCACACGGGAGATCATCCCTGGAATCACAATGATAAACATTGGTAGTACTTTCAGGATGCCCGCCATTAGGGTTGACCCTTTAGCGTGGGCAATATTTCGAGCTGCAAGGACTCTCTGGACTATGACCTGATCAGCGCACCAGTACCAGATCGAAGCTGGAGTCTGGCCCAGAAGAAAAGCAGGCCACGGCAGATCTTTGTCCAAAGGACCTCTTAGGATCTTAAATGAATCTGGCTTAGGATGAACAAGGCAGGAATTTGAGTAGGTGATGTTATACTTGAACTCAATAGCAGTGATGCTCGGAGAGGCGTTCATGTACTTGGTGTGCAAACCCTCAAGACCTCCCACTTTAACTAAACTGATAGCCATTAGGCACAGTGCTCCCGATATCATGAGAAATGCTTGTAAAGTGTCTGTGTAGATAACCGCCACCAGTCCACCAGTTATTGTGAGAAGAGCGGTCATAGTGATGAGCAGGATTATGGAAACGTACAGGTTCCAGCCCAGAGATTCCTGAATAAATAGCGCTCCGGAATATAGATCCACTGAGAGCTTGGTAAAAATGTAAAGGAGCAGAGTTAGGGATGCGAAGAAAACCTTCAGGCGCTTCCCGCCGAATCTTTTGGAGAGGTACTCCGGCATGGTGTACACACCTGAGTGGATGTAAACAGGTATGAAGACCCAGCCCAGTAGCTGCAGCAGTAGAATCGCATTGAACTCCCAAGCACCTACAGCAAACCCGCTAGCTGCACCTGAGCCAGCGAGGCCAATGAAGTGTTCGCTGCCAATGTTGCTCACGAACAGTGATGCACCAATCATCATCCAGTTCATGGAACGACCAGCAAGGAAGTATCCGCTCACTGTACCTCGATTGGCCTTCCACATCGCAAAAAAACCAAAGGCCAGGACAAGAATGAAGTACATGACAACAACAACGATATCTGCTGCTTCCATTGTTGACGCCATTTTTTAATTGTTGGTGGCACGAGATATACAATTTTATGGGCCACATATAGCAATAAATTCTGAAAGAGAGAAAATAAATAGATTTGAAAAAACACTAATTTACCCATTTAGATGTTGACAAACATGGTACCGTAAAGGAAAAATAAGAGTCTATTTAGGTTGGATGTCTGCAGACAGTCTTACAATTTATTGTATTTAACACTTTCTTTTTCATTTGTCAATGTTTGCATTTCTCCTTTTCAAACTCTGTGAGCAGATTCTAATGACTGCTTTGGGAAAAAACTAATACAATATTGAAAATTAGGCAAATAAGCAAATAATTTTCAGTTTAAGTAAGGTAACCTTACATTATGTGCTTGTTTATGGTCAGTGGATGTTGATCGTTAATGTGATTAATTACTGTTTTGTCTGTTAGTACTTAGGAGAACTGACTTCAATAATTCACTAAAAATCCCCAAAACCCCAGCTGGTCAAATACATTTAGCAAAAATAAAGAAAAATCATGTGAGTAAAGAGAGGGGACTGATAAATGTACAAATGCAGATCTTTTAAGTGTGACCAAATACTCATTGGGGCCACAGAAGGAAGCCTTTTTATTTAACTTCATATAAAACAACTTTAAAACACTTATTTAAACCATGCAAAAGTATTATTCAAACAGTTTAATGAACTTAATCTGCCTAATTGTCTGACTACATAGAATATTTATTTGTGCTTTTATACATTTTTTGTCATTTAATTTAACTGCTAAATAAACAAATAATAAAACACCCGGAAAAATGAAACGATAATAATACCATCTAAACAGTTATCTTGCACATACTGTATGTGTTTACACATTTGAAAATCGTAATGATATAAAAAAAGTTATACTGTGGCCACCACAGTCATCTTTATTTACGTAATCATTATGCAAAATCCCAAATGAACGTAAACAAAAGTTATCATTGATAAGTAACACCATGCACAGTAATAATAATAGCCTAATAAAATCACCAAATGACATGTAAAACTAGATTAGCTAAACTTTCAGACATCAGCTCGTCACAGCTCACGAACAGTCTTAAAGATCTTGGTGATTTCTAAACGGTAAAAACTCATCCATACTTACAGAAGTCTTTAAAGAGCAGTGATGCAATCCGCTTGAACCGGTGTGTGAACAGACCGTTACTGCCTCCATTTACTCTCCCCGCGCGCCCATGACGAAACAAACACACACATCCGTTCCGCCCACCCGCCGCATTTATCCAGCGATGTGATTTCCGTTGTAGTGCCGTACGATACTGATGCTATCAGATGGACGCAGTCGTAGCGTGCTCCAAGGCACACAACTAGCCTACTAATCGTAAATGTCCCAGAATTGCTTGAGTTAATTGCATACCATTGCAAATAGCGATGCAAATCCCATGTATTATGATGACTTAAATGCGTTGTCTGGCGTTTTTTATATTTCTTATAATTTAGATTATTGAATGTTTTATTTAAAAAATGTAGCATATAAGATTTCTTTCTTTAAATAATACAGCTTACAATTTAGAATTTATATGTAAGTAGCTATATATAGTCTATATATAGCCTATAGGTTTCAATTCGTTACGCTGTTACCAATATCCAATATCAGTTTGGATTTACAGAAGTTAGCCTAGTCACTACGATATTTTAGTACATTTTAAGTGATTGACTTTACACTCAAAGTCAGCAGCAACATGCAACCGCTTTGATCTCTGCATTTCCACTCGTCATCATCGCTATGTCAGTATCTGTGGGTGTTAAGCATAAACCAGATAACCAGTAGAGATAAACTAAAAGGAGCATAGCACAAGATTTAACTTTTTACACACACTCAAACTGGATTATAACTGCGACTACAAATAATGGTCAGATGATGGCGACATCGTCTTTAAATTCACAAGTTTCCAGGAAGACAAACGAAAGAGCACAGATCCAGCAGCTTTGTGATAGAGTGATGCTTAGAAAAGATCTTTATGTGTGTATACAGAAGCCAGGTGTGAGTATGTAGGTCAAGGCTGAACCATAAACGTTCAATCGCACTCTTTTTAGTGCTCTGTTGTGTGAGTCTATCTCATAATCAAAACTAGCCTGTTATACAATTATAAAACATGAAACAATGCAGTCTAGCTCTGTATGCTAACAGACATGACCCAAAAGCGTTAAGGACATGCATGGTGCCATATCAAAATCAAAACTTTTTTCTTGACATGCACAATGTATTGAGTGCATTTGTAATGGTGGAATTTTCTAGTTTGACATCTTCTGAATACAATACCCCACCTCCTTCCTCTCCAGATGGCAGTTTTGTGATTGACAGCGCTCTTTCAGTATGCATTAGGGGGCAGAAGTGCTCAAAGCTGACAGCAAAGCGGCTGCTTGTTCAAACACTGTAGTGAACACCAAAGCAGCTGTCAAAGCATGTGTGAAAACCCTCTGGCTATATTTGCAGTAGCATACATGTTACTTATACTGTTTTGGCAATTTAGGACTGTATTCTTGGTGCAGTATGCGTATTTTCTCCTTAAAGGCAAACAATGCAATGCACTTGGCTCGACCTTCTACTTGCAAAAAATGATCAGTAAATAGAAGGAATACTTTCTTTAGTCACCATTCACTTTCATTTCATAGACCAGGTATGCATTCTGTCGAACCTATTTGCATTTGCACTTCACTGAAGAATGAAAAGCACAAAGACTGAAAAAAGTAATGTAATTATTTTAACAAAAAACACAAAGCCATCAAATCCTACTTAGAGGTGTTCTTCATGTTAGATTGCCAGAATAGTTTTGCTACTGTGGTTGCTGTAGTGACACTTCAGATCCGCCTTTGACCGCAGCTTCAGGCCCCAGCAGCCATTGAACACAAATAGAAAAATAGGTTAGTCGAACCCTTGGGTTGTCTCAACACTGAGCTGAACTGATTCTGTGTCTGAGCTAAGAACATAAGTGACTGTGTAGTAGAGGACAACAGAAGATCCCTCAGTCTGGGCTCACTTTCTTGCTAGTGTATATCCACCAACACCTTAATGAAGTGTTATTAGTGGTGTTTAGAAAGTTAAATTCTAGAGAGCTCATCTCTGCAGGACTCCGGCCCTCCAGGACTGAAGTTGCCCACCCCTACCCTAAATAGTCGTTCCTTGTGTGTACGGAACAAGACTTACTCCCGCTTCTGTGATAATTGAGAAACTAAAGCAACGTACTGTACAGTAGTTATCAAAACAATTGAAGCCCGCAGTTTAGCAAGTTTTGTTTTAGCTGCTGATAATAAAATAAACATCAGACGTGATGTAAAGAGACGTGATAACATCTATCAAACCGTACTAAACCACTATCGGCAGAGACATTATTACGTAGTTCTGCTATTGAAATCCCTGATACTAAGCAACCTGCTCTTGCTCGACCGTTTGGGTTGCCCCTAGGCCTCTCTACGCCATCCTTCAATGTCTGCGGTAAAAGCCAGCTGCCTGGCGGTACACGTTAATTCTGTAGTAGAAAGCGGTGTCACTCCGTAAATGGCTGAACTGTGTGTGTACAGAACTGGATTAAGCTCTAAAAGGCAATAATGGACTGCACTAATGGCAATCGTATGTAACAGTTTAGAACCAGTTCAAACATATTGGCAGCCACAAAGATAGCAATGCTTATAAATTACTCAGAACATGCTACATAACAACACCCTGGTAACCATACAGAATGGCCTGGTAACTGTAAAGCATTATTTGTAACATTTTACAACCAATCCAGAATCATACCGACAATCACACAGAACGATTATAATCTACTTTGAACATACTGCACAACAACACCGTGGTAACCACAGAGAATGCCCTAGCAACTGCATAGCAACCCCCTGACAACCAGCCCTCAGATTTTCTTTACTAGCTAGTTGATGAAATGCATTCATTCAGCTGCAAGCCCTACAAACACAATGACTTTGATTCTTTGTAGGTCAATGACAGCCACTAGAGCTCGACAGGCTGAACACGGTTGCATAAAAGAGTGCTTCCTCCTCAGAGCCGCACTGCACTGGTGAGCCGTTACAGAGGCCATCGTTTTTTTCATGTGGTGCAGACCGCACAACTTCACATGGTACAATAATGAGGACATGCTATTTTAGTCACACAAGTGATGATGAAAGCACT
Organism: Enteromius thamalakanensis; assembly: GCA_032357475.1. Lineage (NCBI taxonomy): Eukaryota > Metazoa > Chordata > Actinopteri > Cypriniformes > Cyprinidae > Enteromius > Enteromius thamalakanensis. Next base: position 557,550 of record JAUCMT010000001.1, read on the forward strand.
CAGTCTTTGCTTTGCGATGACAGAAGAGTTTCTGCGCCAAACGTGCTGATAAGATGCGCCTCCAGGAGACACATCATGAACACTAATGATCCGGCGGTAATGCTCGTATTATATGACGAGAGGAGGACATGTTGGACACAGATGGAGCTCATTTTGGAAACAAAAATACGTAAGAAATGCTTTCAAAGCAGAATGGAAGAGAAAAATGCAAATGCATTGCAAATACGTGAACTCATCTCAGATTTTATTGCTCGGACATTGGTTTTCAATGCATTTATTGGCAGTCTTATTCAAATACGATTAAAGCATTTATTAATATGTTTATAGATATGTTTTTTTCGATCTATTTCCAATGAACCTAGGTTGCAATAAAAGCACTATGATTTTGTCTCAAAAATTTTTCCTAAACTTTAAGAGACCTAAGTACTTTAAGAGTATAAAGCAATATTATGAAAATGCATAGCCACTGAGATCATTTAATGAGATATATTTGATGCTTTGTGATTACAGGCTTTAATATTGACGATTCTGAGCCCAGTTTGAGATGTTTAGAAGCATGTGAGATTACTGGGCTCTTACATCAGTTTGCATGAGAAATGAGAAACATCTGAGATGTTAAAGAGATATTCTTCTTTTGATTTATTATTTGAAATATTCAGCAAAATGCAGTAGGGTCAGTTTTATTTAAAGTATGTGACTCTGTCAGTTTAGTCCACAAATAAACGCAGAGCTGATGCTTTTGATGTTTAAAGTTGGACTTTTTAACCATCAGTCACTTTAATCCTAAAATGAAGAGCTTAGAGAACATGACATTATTTGAAGCTAATATTCACAGACTAAAAGACATTTACACCGGCCCGAGACAGCACACTTAAATATGTCTGAATGTCAATGCATTAGAATATCAAAGCAAGTGTCATCAAATGCTGCTCAAGTGTTTCTCTATTCTGAGACGGGCCATGAAAATGATTTGCATTAAACATAAAGAGACATGTTTCAACAGATATGTTATAGCTTCAATAGAAATTGGAATATGCCGAGTCTAACCCATCGGTCGTAACTCAAATGCTGACATCTCGGCTGGCCTTTAGAAAATAGTTTATGTCTTGATTGGAAACAGTTTACTGTGCTCTGAGTGTTGTATATTGTCAGGAAGGATGTGTAGAGTGGTTTTGTGGACGTGCACGAGGTTCTCCTTCTGCTGTCTTGAATGGATCCCAAAACTCACTCTACTCGACTACACAGTCTGTACAATAATTTACTCATCTGTTATGAAAGTGACAGCAGCTTAAGATATTTAATTTAACTCAATGCCTTATTTTAGACTGAAAGCTTATATACTTCTGTATGCATATTGTGTGCAGCGCATTAACTTTCTGCATTTGCAAAAATGTTCAGTAACCACAGTGCTCTGTGTGAAACACTGCAGCCCGCAATCACAATGCAATGAAGAACCGCAGAAAGACTTCAAGACACACCAAGTTCATCGAAGTTACTCTACTGTCCTGTCTGGTTTGTTTGTCAGAAAAGATGATGGATAAAGATTGATGGTTAGTCTAATGCAGTAAATTTTTTTAGTTTTAGTTTTTTTAATAATAATATTTTTTTTAATAATAATATAAAAAAAAAAAAGAAAACAAGTAGATAGAAAAACAATTGAGATCGCTACTATAGAGCATCAATTTTAATATACTGTAAAAAAGAAAACAAATTAGAAAGAGACAATGATGAGTGGAAACACTCAGAGTTCCCGAGTTGGGGGTGTTTATGAGAAAACGGTAGATGTAAAGAATGTATAATACATTTGTTGACATTAACAATTTTGTTTGTCATTGTCAATAAAGGTATTTAAGTATTGCTGTTATCAAAATATGATAGTATTGCATAATTACAGCAGATTATTTGATGATTTATTACACCATAAATTGAATAAAAATAATTTTAAAAAAAGTTACACGAGTGAAAAGTTAATTCATCCATTAAAAGTGAATTTAGCGCAATAACCAAGATTACTGTAAGCCTAATGTTAAAAGCATGACCATTTGTTTGCATTCGTTTTGACACTAAATTGTATAAGAAAACAATTATATAAAATTGGACTTGATTTAAACATGCATTTGAAGTCAGCATAGCATGAATGAACTGAAATATTAGATAACCTTAAAAACAGTATATACTTTGTAGTACACAATAGATATTGTGCAGATTGTAAACTTTAAGGGTTAAAACTGCATTTTCAGTCTGGCATGGAAGGTGTCAGATGGATCAGACCGACTGTGGAGAATCCTGAGCACAGCCCACGTCTGAGAGGCTGGCATCGCTGGTGGATGATGGATGGATTTGTGCCCTGAGCAGCAGACTGCCTTACAAGGAGAACTGGACCTGTTTGTACACAGCCACATTGATCCAACATTGTCAGTGTAAATTAATGTCAGTGATCTTGACGGTATTTTTCCACCAATATAAACTGTGCACGTGCAAATCTCCATGTCAAGAACATATCCAGGGGCCACATTCACAAACAACAACAACAGAGTTCTTAAAGAAGAGAAATTCTCAAAAAAAAAAAAAGCCAGCTTTGGTGTTATCTGAACTACTGCCACTACTGGCTTCAACTGAGTTTGGCATTATCTGATTTTTAAAAGATTATTATTTTTTGTTTAAATTTTGATTATTTTAAATTATTTTTTAAATATCTTTGTTAAGAAGGGATATTTAAACCAAAAAAGAAAATTCTGTCATCATTTACTCACCCTAAAATTGTTCCAAATATGAGATAATTTCTATTTTATTAATTTTCTTTAATTTAATTAATTTTAAATAAATATTTTGAAGTATGCTGGTAACCAAACATTTGCAGTTAGTTGGTATAGTATTAATATAAATAAGACATAACTTCTATAATAAGATAAAATCTTCTAAAATATCACTTTAATTTGATAGTCTTTATCTATGAAAAATATTTTAAAGGACGCAAAATATTCTTTTCTAATAACATTTTTCTATAAGTATTTATGGAAAGATTTTATTCTTAATGCTCTGTGAATCCATCCCCAGGTCATATTTCACACTATTTCACATTTGCACATTATGCAAACACACACATGCTTACTCATATAGTATATATACTCATATATTCATGAATTTGCAGAATATTTTTCATTTTATATTTCATTCCAAAAATATAAAATGAAATCTATTTTTATACACGTGCATGTTGTGCAAATATATTAATAAATATGCACAATATATGTTGGCACAGTGACTGACAGGTTGAATGTAAATCTGCGCTCTCGCTCCGTTCCACTCCACAGTTTCTCACCCTGGTCAGTTTACATTGTTGCCAAGACATTGACGAGACACCAAAGGATTCTTCCCTCTCTCGGAGCGCTTTAACATTTACACTGAGGAGCAGAGAGTGATGTTCTCATAACACCACTGCAGGACTTTACAGGGCACCGGAGGCCAGACTGGAAAATGAAACAGCGTTTATGAGCTAATGACTTTATACCAGGAACCACAACACGCATCCCAGGACGTTTACAAGGAACGGATGAAAATAGCCAAGACCAAATATTTGATGTTACACCCTCACCATACAATACTGTGGTGTTTAAAAAAACAACGATTATCATGTTCAGTACCACATAAAAGTACCATTGCACTACAATTGCTGTACTGAGTTTCTGTGATGCTTTGGAAGGAGAATATAAATGTTTCTGAATGAGCTTCAGGGTTGCCTCAAGAGCAGAACTGCAAATATAATAACACATATACACCAGAGTGAATTCGAGAAGAGCGACAGACTGTAGCTAAAAAAAGAAAAGAAGAGGAAAGTGGAACATACTGCAATACGCAGCCTACAAATTGCCCGTCACAAGTGACAAACCTCTTTCCAGACCCACACAGCCAATCAGCAGCAATTACAGCAGTTTCCCAACGAGTGGAAAAAGATCAAAAACAAGACATGACAACATTTCCTGTCATTTCCTTTGAGCGCCGTGGAGGTATTTGACACATGCATACAAATATATGGCACTATCATATAGAAGTATGATTGAGGATTCCATAATGATACTGTATGTAATAAAAACTGTTTAAAGTTTCCATTTTCTAATTCTGCCAAAGTATTAAGGTTTCTACAAGAAATATTGTGCAGCACAACTGTTTCCTGGAGTGATGATGCTGAAAATTCAGCTTAATAAATTATATTTTTAAAGATATTCAAATAGAAAACGGCTGTTTTAAATTATAATAAGATTTCACAATTTGACTGCCGTGGTGAGCAGAAACACATAGAGATGCATGAAGCAACAACAATTTATGCAAGATGAAGCAAATAATATTCTAACACTTTAAATGTATTCATATTATTTATAATTTATTTCTTTTTTTAAAAACAAAAGCACTGGACCATGACATGACATCCTGTTGCTCATATTCCTTCTAAAATATTTCTGTAATAATTTTGCATGCTTATTATCTAGTGTGACCACTCTTTAATCTGTGGGTTAACTCACTTTTCACTCAACAACCCAGTCAATAAAACAATCTTACACCAATCATAATTCAGTACGTAATGAACAAAGACCGACTGCTATTCAGTTTGACATCAACACGGTCATTTTCAGCGGTGAACAATGTCAAAAGAACATTTTCAATCTCAATTTTCTTACAAAGTATAAACGTTACAAAACCCAAATACAGAAGCACTCTCAAGACTAAAAAGATCTAGAAAATAAAGTTTAAAAGGTCTGAATTAATGGCAGTTTAATACTGAAAAAAAGAGGTTGAGAACAAATCCACACCAGAATGTTTGCTGAGCACAAACACTGTGAATATCTTCCCCTAAGATTCACAGGAGCTTTTTTTTTATGTCCTAGCACTGTTAGCCGATATCTTCAGGAGTGGAGACAAAGACCCTCAGATGCAGACAAAGCGGAAAAGGGTCGGCCGATGCCCTTGAGGCGTCACTGAAGAGGAAAGTGCTTGTTCTGGGGGTCTTTTGGCCCTAATGCACAGCATTGAGTTTCAGCTCTACTTGCTCCATAATGCGGCGGTGGAGGTGCAGAGCTGTTAGCGGAGCTTCAAGACCAGGCTCAAGGCACAGATTCAACCTAATCAAACCCCGAACACCGTGTGACTCAGACTAACCCGTCTGGTAGCAGTCAATGAGTCAATATCTCATCAGCTCTAAGGGCGGCCACACTAGAAACGGGCTTTCATTCATACTCATGTGATTGCAGCGTGTGAGAGAATGGGCGTAGGACTTTCATCATTCTCTCTCTAAAAAAATTGGGTGGTTTTGCAAAATATACATTCACCACATAAATGCTACTGATTCACCTCTTGGCTGAACAATGCTTATTTTCACATCAGTAGTGTTTACGCGTATCTGAGCTAAATGAGATAGATAGCTTGGCAAAGTTGAAGGTCATTACAGGCTTTGCTCTGGTGTTGCTAGGGTATTTCAAATGGTTTGCATAGCATTCTGGGTGCTCATGATGTTCAAAGTGGTCCTAGGACGTATCTAGGCAGTTGCTACGATGTTATAAGTTATTGCTACAATGTAGCAAATGGTTTCTATGCAGTTGCTAGGATGCTCGCTGTGTTTTTTGTGTGTTTTAGGTCGTTGCTAGGGTGTTTCTATGCAGTTGCTAGGATGCTCTTGGTGTTTGTTTGTGTTTTAGGTCGTTGCTAGGGTGTTTCTATGCAGTCGCTAGGATGCTCTTGGTGTTTGTTTGTGTTTTAGGTCATTGCTAGGGTGTTTCTATGCAGTCGCTAGGATGCTCTTGGTGTTTGTTTGTGTTTTAGGTAGTTGTTAGGGTGTTTCTATGCAGTTGCTAGGATGCTCTTGGTTTTTGCTACTGTAGATTGTAGGTAGTTGCTATGATGTTCAAAGTGGCTTCAAGGCTGTTTCTAGGATGTTCTTGGTCTATGGTACAGTAGATTGTTTAGGGCAGATCGTTGGGGGATTGTTTCTATGCAGTTGCTAGAATTCCCAGAATGTTGTATTTGGCATGGCGTTTCTATACAGTTGCTATGTTGTTCTAGGCGGTTGCTACAATGTTCAAAGTAGTTTCTCGGCGGTTTCTAGACTGTTCTTGGTCTTCTTTGCTACAGTAGATTGCAAATTATATTTCTATGCGGTTGCTAACTTGCCACAGTGTTCTGGATGGTTGCTAAGATCTTCAAAGTTGTTTCTAGGCTGTTCCTTGGAGGCTCTTGGTGTTTTTTAGTATTTTAGGTAGTTGCCAAGGTGCTTCTATGCATTTGCTAGGATGCTCTTGACTCTTGGTCTTTGCTACAGTAGATTGTTGTAGGTAAAAGGGTTTTATGCAGTTGCTAGGATGTTGTTGGCATTTGCTTGTGTTTCAGGTAGTTGCTAGGGTGTCTCTATAGCCCCTTTCAGACTGTCCGCCCAAATCTGATTTTTTTTGTGCAAATCTGATAGAAATCCAATCATATCTGGCAACGAACTACATGAAATCCAATTCGTGTCCAATCACTCTGACAGATTGGATTTATCATAGACTTTTCACGTCGTCACGTAAAACGTAAAAACGTCAGACGTTTTTGCAGAAAACATGCATCTTTACAGAAGCAAGCTTGTGCCGTTGCAAAGTGCTAGTCAAGCAGGAAAACACAATAAAATGCTGGTACACATACCTTGCTAAGTTTTGAAAGCAGCGGAGGCGACAGCATGGAATAAAGCTACATATTCCAGCTTCCTGCGTTTCTGCCGCTGCTTCATGAGACGAAATATAGTAATACACTGCAGCTGCGACAGCAACATTTGTATTGTAAACTGTATTGCTATTATTGTTGTTTTTAATGTAAGCATTACAAAGCAACTGCATTGCCATAGAAGCCAACGCACAAATCGATTTGAATGCATGTCCCGATTTTGCAGAATAATCCTTAAAATCAGAATAAATTATAGATAATCGACACTGATGTACAAGCACCATACACTAATTGTAAGCCTAAATTTCCCCAAAACTATAAACTGGTTCTTCAAATCTGATTGGCTAATCACAATGTTGGCTCAGGGTCAACAAAGATGTTGATCCAGGAACATCAGGTTCTGCAAATATGTACAGTTGCGAAATTCAGTCAGTCGTCTATATCGGATTACATTCGAATATACACAAACATTTGGGCCAACAGTCTGAACAAAGCTTTAGTCACAGTAGATTATTTTAGGTAGTTGTTAGGGTACTTTTATACAATTGCTAGGATTCTCTCAGTGTTTGTGTTTTAGGTCATTGTTACAGTATTTCTCTGTAGTTGCTAGGATGCTCTTGGTCTTTGCTACGGTAGATTGTTTAAAGGTAGTTGATAGGGTGCATCTACGCAATTGCTTTAGTGTTCTAGGTAGTTGTTATAGTGTTCAAACTGGTTTCTATGCTGTTTCAGGATGTTCTGGTCTTTGCTACTGTAGATTGTTGGTAGATAGTTGCTAGGGTGTTTCTATTCAGATGCCAAGGTGTTCTGGGTTGATTTAACAATGTTACAATGTTTCTAGACAATCCCTAGTTTTTGCAAAAGTAGATAATTGTGAACAGTTGCTAGGATGCACTTGTTTTCTGTAGTGTTTTGATGTTTCATAGATTGTGAAGTGAAGTGACGTGTGGCTGACCCATACTCAGAACACACCCGGAGCAGTGGGTAGCCATATTGCTGCAGTTGTGTGTTCAGAGCCTTGCTCACGGGTCTCTTCTCAGTCGTGGTATTGAGTGTTATTCACACCTGAGACTCAAACCCGTAACCATCAGCACACAAGTCAGACTCCCTTACCATTAGACCACGACTTCCCCAGTGTCGCTAGATAGCTGTAACATTTAAAATTATTGCTACAGAATTGCTGATCAATTGCTAGGATGTTTCTTAACATCTGTTAGAAAGTTCTGGACGGTTATTCTAAGATATTGCTAATCAAATGTGTTAATCCAATACATGGGTTGTTCTGCCATTGGAAACTGAAGATTATATATTTTTTAACATTAGAAAATAATTTATTTTTTAAAATACTACTTAACTCTTTTTCAAGCATCTCTTATTTAAATCTAGTGTGACCGCCTATCGCATTACAGTCAGCCAGTTGATAATGGTTGACTAGTTAGCTTTTAGAGAGATAGGTTGGTCAGAGCCGGTAAACTCTGGATGGGTTGGAGAACAAAACTGAACGGTACATATATTACATCACAGAATCACAGATAAAATGTCATCTTTCACATTGTGACACGGGTTCAGCTCCTCCCATGTCTTGCAAAAAGAGAGTAGCACCAAACTCAGAAGAATCACGGTAGAAACAAGTGTCTTTAAACCCTGATCTGGAAGCAGACGGTGTCTTTGGAGCTTGATGTAGAGTGATATAATCCTTCAATCTGTCAAATCCTGCTCGGATCTCGTCAGGTATCTCTTCTTGTTTCAATGACGAAACGTTCATAAATCCAACGAAACGTGCACCCAGCTTATATAAGAATGTGGTTAGTGCAATTTTTGAGTAGTTTGCCCTGGTCGTTGACTCTGATTCAGTAGTTTTTTCCTCTGAGATTGTAGTTTCTCCTTCCAGGTGGTGCATAACATCACGGGACGCGTCCCAGCGTTCATCAGTTGTCACCACGCCGTCCAGTTCGGCAGGGGACAACTGTACTGTCTTTGTCAATCCATCTCCAGCTCCATGAGTTTGTTGCGAGAGCGTGGAGTAGGTGTAGTGGTTTTACAGCAGCAGTGAGCACAAACCAGGCCCAGGACAAGAGAAAAGACACCTACAGTCACTGAAGCACAGACGCCGTACAGCAAAGGCAGCTTCATCGAGTCCCACACTGAAAGGGAATAAAAATATGCACACTTACACATAAAAGAATGTGTTACACTTTATTTTTACAGTCTACTTCCGACATTCTACTAACTATAAGTAACTTTGTAACTTCACGTCAACATTAATTTGCAACTACTAACTCTAAGAGTAAACTGTTAGGGTAGGTTTAGGTTTTTCCTCTTTAAAGCAAATGCACAAGATTTCTTAATATTGCACCGGCATGCTCCAGCACGCATCAGGAAGTTTCGGATGAACACAATTTTGTCGTGGAAATGAGTGTCAAATGCTGGCAGTCGTGCAAGTTTCACAAGCTTTAATACGTGAATGGGTCACACTCAGCATTTCTGTGTAATCATTTATTACTCACATGCAAACTTCACATTGAGGAAGACTCTCTTTGAGGAGACTTCAGGTGCTTTGCTCCAGACCCCGGTGGCGGTCGAGCGGATCCAGGGCGTTGCTGTGCAGTAATAGTCACCCGCATCGCTGTCCTGTGTGCTGTGGACGTTCAGGGCGAATTTTCTGTGTCCCAGGCGCTCCAGACTGCAGTCGCTGCTGTCATTGCGAGGAGCCTTGAGCACAACACCCCAGCGGTCCATACTGGCTAACAGAGACGGGCTGTTTGAGCCCCTCAGACGACTCAGAAACCACTTCATCTCGTACGCTACATCATCTGTAATGAACAAAATGATCATTCATATGCAGTGCAGTACATCAAAATTAAGTAAATGTATAAGTTGTGCATTTAATAAACTCCTTTAAAACATAAAACAATGCATAAAAATAAATAAATGCATAAATAATGCATTTAATAATGTCTGGTAACATATGCATAAATAAAAGAGTAAACAAATGTGTAAATAAAACAGAAATAAATACATATAAATGTATGACTAAACAAGTAAGTAAATGCATAAATAAATGTATAAATGTGTACATATGTATAAATGCACAAATAAATGCATAAATCTATGTAAATATGTAAAAGGCAGAAAAAATAAATGCATGAATGTGCAAATATAAGCTCAAACAACTGTATAAATAAAGCAAGAGTGTACAGGGAGCAGTGAACGCTGCTTAGAGACCCTGTGACTTCAGTTGGGCTTTTTCTCCCTCTCAATAAGATAATAAGAAGATATTACGTTTCTAATCTACCTCCATATGGAGCATAAAAAGCACAGAAAATGCCTCTAGATTCAAAAATATTACCAATGAGGACATATTTTTAGGTCTGCAAATCTCCAAAAAACCCTTTCCTTTGAGATGCATTTATTTAAGGATCCTCTACCACTTTTTTTTCTAACATAGCTTATTATTATGGAGGTTGTGCCAAGATCTCATCAAATTGCATGTCTTTCAGCTCCTTTTCTTGCAGAAGTCCTTTTCCCCTCACAAACACACACTGGTTCAAAGAACCAAAGATCAATTAGAAGATGTGGCATGTCCAAATAACGCTTTCTGTCTCCCATCGCTGGAACGGCAATGAAATGCACATCTATGCTCAGAGAAAGAGTGAAAGAGACGACTATAAAGCCACAATGGTCCCAAACTAGCAATTAGACTGACTGTACGACAGCCCACTGCTGTCAAACCCACGCGCTGACTCAAAGACCTGAACACAACGGCCCTCTCCCCATTACACAGACACAGACAATGAAGAGGAGGAAGACGGGGAAACCAGAAACAAAAAAAACAACAACCAAACCATTGCAGGACACGAGTCTTGATGAAACCGAATGGCTCTTTCATAGTTCAGGAATTATGATGCGTTCCTAAGAATGCTGTAACCCTAAAATCTCACATTTTAACAGAAGAATTAATCCAAATGCATTATTACATAAATGCACAAATGCATTATATAAATAATAATAATTAAACTGGTTTTAAATAATTGTAAATAAAAATATGATTTAAACAGTTTTCCAGCTAATATATTGCACTAATTCTTTAAAAGAAGAATTAATGCAAATGCACTAATAGATCAGTTCATGAATAAATACATATATGCACAAATAAATGCATGTATAAATTAATAAATAAGTGCATAGATGCATTAAAAATAAATAAATCATCAATAAACAAACACAATCAATTTATAATACATGCACAAATAAACAACTGCACAAATGCATGAATAAATGGCTAATGTTCAGAAATGCATGGACAAATATAGGAATGAATGAATGAGGGCACGCATTTAGGTATAAACAGACAAACTAAATGCACATTGTTGAGTTCTCAATCCGGTCCGGAAGATACATAGAGAACAAAAGTGCACTGACCTGGAGTCATATTCAATATCCTGCTAATTACAGTTATTCTGTGGAGTCGTCAGAGGATTGTGGGTAATGTGGTTAATTATAAGCCCAGCGCTAATGTTTGACCAGGATGTTATTGTGCAAAAAGAAACCGTCTCATTTATAGCGATGACTTAGATTTAGAGTTATTTAGATGATTTAGAGTTATTTGTGGTGTTTTTTGAGTGTGAATACTAGCAGCAGTGATGTTTGCGTCTAATCAGCTGATTATGGTAATGATACTTCGGTGATGGCAGTGTTTTATCTTCGTGAGGTGTCGAGTCGTTCGAGATAGAGAGTGCTCTCAAGCAGAAATGCCAAGGCTCTGTTATTCCTGCTACGATCTCCTCGATCCCGTGTCCGTCCTGAGATAATGTGTGTGGAGCTTGACGTACAGTAATGAGGAAAGGTCAGCGGCTGGACTCATATCTGCCCCGAGGGACTTATGAAGAGCGCAAAGCCATTCGATTTAATGTGCTTAACCCGAATGATCTGTGCAAGGGTCACAGATTTTTCTCAATTCTTTAAACACATGTGGCAGTCCTCTGAACGCAAAGGCCTATTCGTACTCATTTCCCCTGCCACACAAAATTGAAGTCAACGTGAAATGAAACTTTTCATTATTCTGTTTGTCTTAAAAATCTTTAAGAAATATCTGTGTCTCGCTGATAAAAATGCAATAACATTTTTACAATTTAAAGGGACAATTCTTTGATTTTTAAAATTATTTTTTGATCTGAATCTTCCATAGAGCATCTCGAGCCTCAACAAAAGTATGAAAAATTGCATGATAATAATGCAATATCATGAAGACGTCTGGAGGAAGAACTAAAGGCACATCAAGGTGATGCAGATGCAGAAGTTTGACTCGAACCTGCTCTTTTCTGGGACAACAGACATGCAGAGGCTTACATAAAAGACAAAAGACGGTTATGAAGCCCCGCAGCCGAAGGGAAATACATGCTGTTCATCCCCCGAGATTACAGTCTTACTGATGTGCCAAGACTCTGGCCTTAGGAGGAAATAAAGCAGCGGAGAATGAGATCTATTAGAGGAATGATAGATTACAACCAGTTAAAGCATCCTCACAGATAAAACAACACGACAGCCTCTGTCTCCGGGAAAAGTTGTTCATATAACAGCTGACACAATCTGATCTAATGCTCTAACATACACAAACTCACAACTAAACACACACTCAATTCAGTCCTCATGAGGGTTCAATAGTTCCTTAACATTAGTTCATGTTAACTAACAATAAACAAGTCATTTCATACAGGATTTATTTATCTTTGTTAACATTATTAATAAAAATACACCTGAAAATTAATTTAAAGATTAAAAACTTCATATAAAATGTCAGTATTTAAAGTAAAAGTGAGAAAAATGTGAAAATTGTGAGATAAAAGCTGAATCTGATAAAAAAAAAATTGCAAAGGAAAAGAATTGCAAAGAGAAATAATGTCTAAATCATGAGATATAAATTCTAATCTGTGAGATTAAAACTGAATTGTGAAATAAAAAGTCAAGATTACAAGATATATATTCAGAAATGTATAAAAAAAATCTAAGTTGTGAAATAAAATGGAATTTGATTTTAAAAAGTCAGAATTACATAATTAGGATTTGAGGAAAAAAAGTCTTGTGAGAAGAATTGTGAGATTCTAGTGAAAATAAAGTTTAATTGTTTTGGTTCTGGCTCATGCACAAAGAATGCATGCGATATTAATCAACTTAAAATGGATCTGCATATCTTATAAAGCGATCTGAACGAAGACTCATAAATCTGAGGTTCTGCAGAAGTATTAACACACCTGAGGGGAAGAGCTGAAACTAAAGGTTCTCAACTGTTTTAATCAGATAACAGAAAACACATAATACAGTGTGTTTATTTATAAATATATACGTTTTGCGTTTCTGCATACAATACAATATCTCTTTGAGCTGCGTTAGAAATGATATCACATGACGTCTTCATCTTGAGGCAGTGTGACATGTCGCGGCACGCTGAAAAACACACACAGCGTGACCCAGTTTCTCATGACATGAGTTTATGAAGTCTTTTCCCAACATTAAACATTCATTTCCATGTTTGTGCTGCAATAAAGGCAAGTGCAGACACGTCTGAACTCAATTACACTAACGTCCTCCTGAAGACTCGTTTATTGCCTCATTCTGACCAACATCGAGCAGGTTACAGATATTACCAGAGAAAAGCCTCATCATACAGGTGAAATCTGGGGGTGTTGAAATACTTTCTCATACATACTTCAGTGCAGTGAAAGTCCCTGGAAGATAATTTGGTCATTTGACTTCCTTAATTGACTTTTTGTTTTTAATAAAATGTTCAAAATGTCAAATATATAAAACATATAAGATAAATGTAAAAATAATAATTGAAAATAATTTAATTTAAAAAATAATAAATATAAATAAATAAAAGTAATGTAAAACAATTTTAAAAATCATTTTTGACTAATATAATATATATTAATTATATATAGGCTATAAATAATTTTATGAAACTAAACTTACTAAAACCATAAAAAAATATTTTCATTGTTTAAAATAAGATAAATGTTTACTAGAATAAAAAAAAGTAACAAATAAAACGTAAACTTGAATTATTTCAATTAGTTGTCAATGCAATATATATATATTAATTAATATGTATATATATATAACTATTTAATATAACTAAATATATATATAGTTATATTAATTAGTTATATTTAGCTTATATATAAATTAAAATAAATAAAATTTACAAAATATTAGAAATAAAAAAAACTGTTAAAATGTCACAATAAAATTACAAACATTTTAACTAAAATATAAAATAAAACAAAATATAAAACGTAATAGAAACAATTAATATAAACTATAATATTTTTTCAGAGACACTATACATAAACTACTTATTTATTACAACAAAACAACTTATTTATTGACAAAATAAACACTAACATATTAAGATTATAAAAGGTTCTGACTGACAAAATCATTTTTAGGTTTTTTAAAAATCTTCAAGCTTGTTTCCTAACAAATATCCCCACAAGGTCAGAATTTACTGCTATTCCTATCTCTGTGAAGACAATTGGTCCTCATAACAGGATAAATACCAGGTGCACACACACACACACACACACACACACACACGCTAGTGCTTGAGATCTACTGTAATTCAACACAAGCACATCTGCTGTTAGCGGATCTGTTATTATTGCTCACATCTCATCTGGGTCTGGCTGTGAACCTGTTGATTTTGGCTGATGTGTGGAACATCTCAGGAACAGGGTTTGCATGATTATTCTCAGCTGTCACAGTGACTCTGATGGTGTTTGATGCACAATATAACCTTTAGAGTTTAGTCAAATAAGTTTTGAACTCAAAGTAAATCATATTGATTTGTTTTACAGCATGTGATGAAAATGAAACGCCGCTGAGTTTGTTTCTTTATCAGACCTTGATTTTTTTCTCATGTTTTAAACACGAATCTAACACTATTTACTTTAAGTTTAAAGACACAAACTACTGTAGAAATTAATTTGCACCAGCAGTAAAGTTATTCATAATCAGCATGGACGTGTGTTGTTTATTTCATCTGTGTGCTGATGAGAGAGCGGTGTGTAACTCGCCTGTAGTCGGAGACGTGCCGCTAACAGCGACGTCACACTCCATCTTCACAGTTTCCCAGGGGAAAACACTCGCTGTGTCTGAACTGATGGACACATCAAACGTGGGACCTTGTGAGAAACCATAAAACAGGACCAAAATAACATCATTTAAGTCTTAGAAGAAAGACATATTTAATATTTACACAACTGTTCGAAAGCTAAGAATCTATAAGATTTGTTACATGCTTCTGGAAGAGGTCTCTTCTGCTCATCAGGGCTGCATTTATGTGATCAAAAATGTGAAATATTATTACAATGTGAAAGAACTCTTTTCTACGGGAATATCTGCTAAAAAGCTGAATTTTCTTCAGTGTCACATGATTCTTCAGAAATCATAATTTGAATATAAATATAATAAAATGATTATTATAATGTTGGAAAAAGTTGTGCTGCACAATATTTTTGTGCAAACTGCTACATTTAATTTTTCAGGATTAGCAGATAAATATAACAGCATTTATTTCAAACAGAAAACTTCATTATGAATCCCCTTGTCACCTTGAGTAACTTATCTTTGCTGCATAAGACGTTTATGTAGTTTATTAGTCTAGTTATAGATACTGTATATAACTGCAGCTGAACTCTTACAGTATTTGTCTGATGTGTGATCACAGCTGTGCATATGCCTGCTTCAAATGTGGCTCTTCCAAATAAATCATCAGCATAAAGCTTCCTGATATCTTATTAATCAGATCTCTGCAGCACATATAGTTCACGTTCAGCTGGATTAATGATTCATAAGCGTCACATTCATCCTACAATCATACGCGCTAGCAATATCTGTATTTTTAAGATCTATCTATGATCAAATGTTATAACTGAGATTTAAAATCAATGCTTTTGTTTCATCTTTCTGTTTAAAATTCAACGCTCTTCAGCCTCACAACATACAAACCAATAACACCAAAGAATCAGGGCTTGATATCGCCAACTACCCACAATATAATTTTACTCCATGTTTTATTTTATTTCAGGGTAAAATATATATATATATTTTTTTTTAAATAATAATGTAATTAATATTATAAATCATTTTAATTTTTAGAATACTTTCTCAAGCCCAAAATACTATAAGCCAGGTGAATAAATGTGAAAAAATAAAACAAATAAAAGGGAACAAAAGAAAATAATAAAATAAAATTAAATTAAATTAACACATTAATACAATTAATAATTATACACTTAAACCGTTTTTTTAAGAGAACTACATTATTATAATTCAGATTTTTTCTGTAAATAAAAATAATAATTAAAAATATATATTGTTATTGGTATTATTATTATTAACAATATTTGTAAAAATCATATCTAATAATAAAAACAACAATAATTGTATTATTTATATAAAATATAATTATATATTATATTATATCATATCATATAGTACCTTGTATGTAATTATTAAATGATAGATTTTATCATTAAGAACATGAATTGAAATAATCCTGTTTGTAAATGTAGTTTCTCAAACAGAGCTCACAGTGCTAATTGAATTCTAATTAAAGCAGCAGGGGCATTCTTTATGGTATGGGTATGTTTTTGGGAGATGTTTCTTGTATGCCGTACCTTTGTGTATGAAATCGATCTGAACCTTATTGGACACTCCCTTGGCCATCTCCACCCAGTCTTCCCCGGGCTGCTTCGTCCAGGCCCTCATCTCACACCAGTAGAAGCCGCGATCGGTCACCTGCACCGCCTGGATCCTGAACTCAAACTCATTCTTCCCGCTCTTCACCAGCATCATGTCCCGGTCTTCCTTCGGCTGCAGGACCATCTCAGGGTCCAGCGAGGCCAGTTTGCGGCTGGGCGACCCCATGACCTTCTCGAACCAGACCTGGATGGAGATAGTGGCTCCGGGCGGCAGGTTCTGGACCTGAGCAGCGTGGCAGCTCATCTCAAACGTGGAGCCGGCCGCCGAAGCTTCACGGAGACGCCGCGCCGCAACATTGAGAACAGGACCTGAGGGAGACACATCTCATTAATAGTGTCTTTAAGACAGCAGTGATAATAAATGAAGACTTTAATTAATGTACATGAGGTTCTCTACTTAATCTCTGCTCATATTTACTTTTAATTTCTGTGCAATTACAAGTCAGCGATCTCAATCAGGGTTATGATTGATAACTTAAATAGAAACCTTTGTTGGCTAAAATAAAAATAAATTAAATAAAACATTTTATTATGTTATAGATCTAAAATTAGCTAAAAACTAAAGCAGTGATATGTCATTAATATTATTTAATATTAGAAATTTTAATTACAATTTTTAAAACAACTAATAAAAATTATAATTACAAAATTACAAAAGAATAAATTAATAAAGAAAGAAAATTCTATAATATTATATGAAATATTACATAATTATTATTATTTTAATTTAGCATAAAAACACTTTTTATTCAATTTTAAATTATTTTATTGGTTTTATTTAATATTTTAGATTATATTAATATTACAATAATACGATTAATAACAAATGTAGAGTTATATACTATTATAGCACTGATATTAATATAAACAGAGCTGCAAGCAATATTACATTAAATATTAAATGATTTCCTAAACAATAAAATAAAAAAAATCACAATTTAAGACATGATTGTGATTATTTATTATTATTATTATTAAGTATTATTAATAATAATAATAAAAAGGTTAAAAAAACAACAACAAAACACTATGATATGATTTGTTTTTATATTTCTCATTTTGAAATAACATTTGTAATAATGACTCAACAACATCTCGGTGTTTATATCTCCTAATTAATTTTCAGCTACGCTATTAAGAGAAATAAAACAGCTGAGAACTCTGCATTGAATGATCGACATCAAAATACTATGCAGAAATATAGTCATGATGCAACACACTGCGTTTGCTCTTTGTGCAGCTACAGAGAGAAAGACAGTGGTTGGTCTTGAATTGCATAAGATGATGGATTGGTAAGTCTCTTGGAATATAAAAAAGTGTCCCAATATAAAAGCCAGATAATGGCAAAATTATGCCGAATGTTCAGATGTCATTATAGCTGCAATTGCAGCGGTGCAACGGGATGCAGCAACAGTTTCGAACATGTCAGAATAAACTGCACCCTGTGGAGAAATGCATCAGTCGAGCAGCTCATAAAACACATCAGAATATGAAACAAACATATCGTTTATACTTCCTCATGAAGCAGAGAATTCCTCATTACAGAGACGGAGCTGGTTGAAGTCAACCGGTGCAAACGCTTCCATGCATATGGTTATTCCGTTCAGGTAATTATAGAAATGATGCAGGAAATCAATGAGCTGAGATGTCATGTGTCAGACCAGAATAGAAGCGTGAACATTTGAGCTGCATACTCACAGGTGTCTGAAACAAACTAGACACCTTTAATATTTCACATACACTGTGCACTATTCAGGGGAGGGAGGTTTACTAGTTTTGCTGAAACTTGTCCTTGTCATTTTCTTCTTTCGGTAAACTAACTTTCTAAGATACAAAAGCACACTTACACTAACTCACCATACAACTGGTTTCACTTTGACCTTTTGATATAGATATATTAATATTGACGTTATTAATAATAATACATTTGAATGATATATATATATAGTATAGATATATGAGTGTCTGTGTGTGTATATAAATGATTATATTTATAAATATAAGATTTAAGGATACACAAAATGCAAATAATAAAAGGTTAAATAAACAGAAAAAGCTAAATAATATAAACATAGCAAATAGTTAAATAAAATATTTATACATCTAAAATTATAATTATAAATAAAACTAAACTAAATAAAAAACATGATAATAATCATAATAATACATCATAATACGATTTGATTCCCTTTTGTACAACAACATTATTATTTTTTATATTATTAATAGCATTATTATTATTATTATTATTATTACTTGTTTTATCATCATCATTAATTTTGTTGTTGTTCTGGTACATTAAATTGTTTAATAATAATAATAATAATAATAATAATAATAATAATAATAATACATTTGGAAAGAAAGTTTAATAAGAATAATAAAAATAAAATATTTCCAAGTGTATACTACACATACCTAATGATATTATTTAGTTCACTATTATCCATTAAATGTCAGAATAAAATATAGTCTATATTGATAAAATAATAATAATATATAATATATATAATATAATTTAATATAATACTGGTGCAAGCAAAATAAAAATACTGACCTACAAAAAAATGTAACAACAAACCAAACACAATAAAATAAAAATGTTAATTAAAAGCCTATCACTAAAAAATGTACGCTTTAGCACTTACGCTTGTTAGCAAAGCTGACTTTCAGCACCGGGGTCACATGCTCGGCAACCTTTTTCCAGTTCCCATGTCGCGACGGCACCCATGCGGTTACAGCACATGTGTATTCTCCAGAGTCAGTGTCCATCGTGCGAAGGAGGCGGAGCCTGAACAGCGAAGGTTCTGTACGGGTTACTGTAATAAGCCCTGCCTCCACGCGGCTCTTGTACGTCTTGCCTGGCACCAGGTTCCCGTTCTCATCCAGCGAGGCGATGGCGTGAGCAGCTCCCGGGACGTCACCGGCCTGAACGCCTCTGTACAGCCACGACACTCCCAGCCGCCCGCTACCAAGATTCGACACGTTCCTGACTCTGCATTCCAGCTCTGTCGGGTCTCCGGAGAACTTTGCGTTCACAGATGAGCTCAGAGCAACAGCGTAGTCTGGATCTGAGAGAGAAAGAAAATACAGTCACAGTTAAACTACAATTTTGTTTTGCACATCTATAAAGAATACACAAATAAGGAATACATGAATAGGTAAAACCTCAATTTATGAACTAAGCGTATATCTCTAAAACCTAAATAACCTACATTTTTGCACTTTTAAGAAATGCTGTATAGTTTAGGGTATTAATTTCCTTTTTTATATAGTATTTTTCTGAAGTTTTCTGAACACATTGTGTTGTTATTTGAGTTATTTTCATCATTATAGGTTAACATTCAAGCCCATTTTTGAATGGCAAAACAACTTAAAACATGTTTGTTGAGAGAACAAGAATAAAGAAACATTCAAAATCCCAAAACAAAAGCATAAGTAAAAAAAAAAAAATAATAATAATAAACTATATAAAAAAAGGTTTAAAACAAAAATAAGCAAAAAATAAAAAAAGCAAAAAAAATTTTTTTAAAGGCTAATAAAATAAAAGGCTATAAGCAAACTAAACTAAATTGCCCTAAATAATCACACAAAACTAAAATGTTATAAAAACAAAACAAACAAAAAGCTAAATACTTAAAAATTACACACAAAAAAATCTAATCTAAACAAACCAATAAAAAAAAAAAAGATCACACAAAACAAATTGCTTAAAAATTAAATTAAGCAAAACACATGTATAAAAATAAAAAGACATAATAAAGCGGGCAAAGCAAAATAAATAAATAAATAAAAACACATAAATAAATAAATAAAACCCCAAAACTAAATAAAACTAAAAAAAATATTTTGATAAAAAAAGCACTAACAAAAAAGCAAAACAAATGAAAACAAAAAACCTATCTTAAGCTAAAGCATAAAACAAATAAAAACTAAACTAAAATGCCCAAACAGCACAAAAAGCAAACCAAAAGCCACAAAACAAAAGGAAAATGGAAAGTGACTATGTTTGTTGATTATTCATTAAGCGTGACAAAGACTGATTTTTTGCTACAGTCTAAACGTCTTAGAGGTGAGACAGTGTTCCTCGGCTCACGCTCACAATCACACACTCATTAAAGGTGTGTGCTGGCCCTGTTTCCAGGCTCTGGGCTCACCGGTGTCAAGTGTTTCTGGGCTCGGCGCCCGGTGGGCAGCGAACGACTCCCTGCATCGCTTCCTATACAGCTGGGACCTTCACGCATGGCTGAGCAGTACCAGAGACACACAAAGATTTACAGTGTGCCAAAGAAAACACATACACAGCCTCCGAACGCAAACAGCTCGGAAAAACACACGAGAGAGGAGCAGGACAAACGCAAAGCATCCAGACTCTCAGAAACACAACTGATCTGAGCCTCACATGTGGTGGTGGGTTTTGCGTTAAGCTTTTGGACGTCACGCCAACTGAGTCACTGTGACCATCTGTGCCGTGTGGCTCTCATCCGCATCACTTCCTGTTCCATAAGCCCCTCCTACTTACAGTGGAATAATGCACAGACGTTCTTCATGTGCATCGAGGGGTCTTTCACTTGACTCTGATAAAGCCTCCTCTTGTGTTGAGATTTGGAGACAAAGTATTCTAAAATGGGTTTTATCCCTGCTTAAATATGTAGTAAACAGACAGAGTAGAGAAAGAATAGAGCGAGCTAGTCTTAGAGGCCTTTTCAGAGCTTTCCCTCATGTTGTTCCACACCTGTATGAGTTTGGTATGGCATCAGGATAGAGAGTGTTGGTAACCAAGTGGTTGATGGTAGCCATTGACATCCATAGAATTTAACAAAATGCAATGTAAGTCAATGGGTGCCGTCAGTTGTATGGTCATCAGCATTCTTCAGAATATCATTTTCTATGTTCAGCAGAAGACAGATACTCATAAAGGTTTGAAAATAAATGAAACTTTTCATTTTTGGGTGAATGTGCCTCTTTGATTGCTCTTTGTAGAAACAACTAAGATATTTATAGTTAAAACAAATCAACAGTAAACCATTTAACCTGATTGCAGGAAAAAACTGGCATTGTCCATCTAAAAGTGATCAGTAATTGAGTAAATGAGATTAAAAAAATAAATAAATAAATAAATAAATAAATAAAAAATAAAAATAAATAAATAAATAAATAAATATATATATATATATATATATATATATAAACTTAAATTTATAAAACCTATAATAAAACTGTTGTTTTGGCAACTAACTTAATAACTAAAATAAATCGCTACGCTAAATACTAAAATGACAAAAAATAAAGTAAAAATAACAATAAAACATTTAAAAGATAAATAAAAATTAATACAAAGATAAAATAATAATAATAAAATAATAATAATAATAAAAGATAAAAAGTAAATCATATTATTTATATAAATAATAACAACACATATTATTTATAAAATTATTTATTATGTTAAAATTATATTCAAATTACAAAAGAAGAAAGAAATAATGATATTACTTAAATAAATATGTTAAATAATGTTTACTTTAAAACACTTACACATATTATTTCAACTAGTTGTTTGATTTTCACTTGATGTACTAAAATAAAAATAAAATAATTAAAATTACATAAATAAATAAAAAAAAAATAAAAAAATCTAACTTAAAACACTAAACTAAAGTTACAATGAAAAAAAAAAAATTAAAGCCTTTTTAAGAAGTTTTAATTATAAATACATACTTATATAATAGCACTATTAATAATCATAATCTAATATAATATTGGTTAAAACTGGTTTAATATTTCTTCTCTTTTTCCAAGAGGGGCGACTACTTTAGTTAGATAATTACTTTTTAAAGTTAGTAAGTTAGTTTGTTCCTCCTGAGGAAGCCCTTTATTATTCTGAGCACAGTTTGGTTTCTAGAGAATTCTAGTTAAGGAAAGATAAATAGAGACAGGCCGAGAGCAGGTCGACAGTGTGTTTCTTTCCCCGGACAAACAGAAGCGATGAGAAGAATGTCCCACAGGAGCTCTAAAGCCTGTCTCTATGGACGGGAACCGAGTGTCCTGGGAACGGAATAAGAGCCCGAGAGAGAGACTGTCAATCAGCTCAAACAAGAGCCTCTCCACACGATCAGACTTTATCTCTTTGTGTTTCCTTCTCTCGTGCTTTCTTTGGTTTGCTGCAGCTGTGCAGAGATTGAGCCGAGGTGTTTGTGTGTTATCAGACTCGTCCGTCTGCTTTATTTGTTCATTAAATACAAAGCTTTAGATTACAGGTCACCTGATACAACTCTCTTTACATCAGAACGAAACACTAAGATGCTGGATGACACCACATGATCTCCAGTATACGGAGGAGTTTTATCTTTACAGACTAGAATAATACAGAATGAAACAGAACTGACTACAATGACAAATATAAACATTTTATATAAATCACTGAGAACAAAAATCTGAATTAAGGTTCAGCAATCAGAACAAAATACAAAATAATTTAATAAATAACATCCATATAATAAAAATATATAATAATAATAATAATAATAATAATAATAATAATAATATTTAGTAATTATATTAATAAATACTTAAATTAATAAAATAATAGTTAGTAAAAAAAGAATAGAATAATTAAATAGAACAATTCATAAAAAATATAAATATTGAAATCAGAATAAAACTGATATTAATTTAATAAAAAAATAATTAAATGATTTAATAATACAAATATTTGTATTATTATTATTACTATTATTACTATTATTATTATTATTATTATTATTATCAGAATAGAATGAACTGGTAAAAGAAACACTTAAAGTATAATAATAATTAGACAAAATAGCAATAAATCGGAAAAATGTATTACAAATTAGAACAAAATAGGAAATTGTTTAATAAAAAATTTATTAATTTTTTTAAATTCATTTTATTGTTATTTTTTTTATTTCAAAATAAAATATAACTAAAGAACACACAAAAATTAGAACAATCATTTTAAACAAAATATAACTAATCAAATAAAACAATTAATCAAAAAATAAATTTAGAAATAAGAATGAATCAAAACATTATTTATGAATAAATTATATAACAAAAAAACAACAGGACAATAATTTAAACAGAATATTTTTTTTAATCTAACTATATTTGAAAACCGAGAATCATTTAATATAGAAAATAAATAAATAAATATATATATATATATATATATACTGTATATCAGAGCAAAAAAAGAACTGATTAAAGAAACTTTGTAGAGATCTTGATCTTCTTTAAGGTGCTAAAAATATTTTTAAAATATAAACAATTATCAAAATAAATAAATTAGGTAAATCAATTTTACATCAAATTGAACAAATATTATACTTATTTTTAGTATAAATTATAATATATTTTTAGGAAGAACTAAAAACAAGTAAAACGTAAATAAAAAATGTAATCCAAGAAGATATATTGTACACACCGATACAACAAACAGGCTAAACATGACACTAGAGACTACAGAATTAACATGGTTTCTGGTAGCTGAGCTCACCGGGTCTCAGAATCATTAACGCTAATGAGTTTGAGCAGCACAAATCATCCATCAGAGCATGGCAAGATGAAAAACAGCTACTGAAATCCTCAGCTGTTTCCCCAACAATTGAGCCTGCTTCACACGATCTGGGAGCATATGGCATGGGTTCAGGCGGTACAGTATGTCAGCGTGCTGTTAGTGCACTTCGCTGCTTTGATTGAGACGACGCTCTTCAAAACCGGACGATAACGCCACAAACTACAGCATGCAAAGTGTGCGAGATTATTTACAGAAAACCACGATAAGAGACGCACCGCCTCCGACACGACTCCATCCTCAACACCTCGAGACACCGCAGGCGCAGGCTTTGATCTTACAGCACACACACACACACACACACACACACACAGTCATCTGGATCACCGTGTATTAAAAGAGCTCAATGATGAGGCTGAATTATAAGAGCAAACACAGCAAGGCAAATAAACACCAGCGACAACTGAGTCATTCAGTGAATGTTGGCAGGATGTTGTTTACACAAACATAAAAAGAAATGCATTCATCGTCTGAAAATGACATGACATTCATCAGGATGCGTTAAGTTGATTAAAGTAACAGTACAGACACTTATAATGCTAGAACAACTCTCTGTCTCTGTATATGTATACACGTTTATTTTATTTTAAGTAAGTGAAATGCTTCCTGACTATAATAAGCATGTGGTGAGCATACAAGATAAAACAAGACATAACAGTGATGATCCATCAGCGTAATAATCATGCCTACTTTTTTGAAGTTTTGAAGGAAGTGAGAAAACAAAGGATGGAAAAACAATACCCTTCGACATCCCACACAAAAACAGTTCTCACGTTCAGACAGCGTTTGCAGAGGTCAGGTGTTTTTCTGAATGAGAAACTCGTTTTAAATGAGAACGAGAGCCAAAGCGTTCTGAGGAAACGAACACGATGAGATTCTGTTTGAGCTGAAGTGGGGTGGTGCTGGAAACCAATAATAACATTCAATCAAGTCAGGTTAAAGAGCTTGTGTAAGTGTGTGAGCGAGTGGGTGTCGATTTACCAGCAGCAAAAACTCACGCTCTCAATGCCGTTTGCCAAAAAGTCAAGGGTGCTGTGCTCTAGAGAAACTATAGACCATCTAGATGTTTATCGTCACATCTGGCCTTGAAAACACAACCCTGGCCACTTCAGGAAGTCACAGACAATACGCCATGCTTTCTGAATCTTTTTTTATGCTTCAGAAAGTTGTTGATCTGCGGTGCTGGTGGGAATTTCCTGCATTAAATATTAAAACCTTGTATGCCTTCCCAAACGTGGCCTTTTTCTGAAGGAAATCTGTGAGAGGATGCTAGTCTCTTTCCTTGCACTGAAGGAAAAAGCTCGGACAGTAGGGAAATAACAGCATTTGATCTGTGCACTTCTTCTTCATCCTGTTACATTTACATACTGTGTGATCCTTTAGCAGACACGTTTATCCAAAGTCACTTACAAAAGAGGACAATAGAGAATAGTTTGTCAGAAAACAGCGTGATTACATAGAAAATCTGACATAATATTATTTATTTAACATTTATTTTAATTTATTTAAATTCAGTAATTTAAGCTTTTTTTAAGTATTTATTCATTATTTTTAACTCTTGCTAGTATTTTTGAATATTTTTGATTTTTTTTTTATTTTTTTAATTTTGTTTAATTCTGCTGTGTATTTTTTCCAATATTTTTTAAAGATATTTTAAAAGATTTACCAGTTGGTTTATGTATTTTAAGTGTTCCATGTCAATTATTATTTAATTTTATGTTCAGTTTTAGTAAATATTATAATTTATATACTTAACTAGTGCAAAAGCAATATTTATCTAGTTTGAAATTATTATTTTTTATTATATTATTTTATAGTTTGTATTTCCATTTTAACTTAATTAACGCTTTTAATATTTTAGTTTTTATTCATTTTAATTTTAATGCTTCAGTGTAAACTTTTTTCTGACTCTATGCATTATTTAAAACTTTAATTCAGTTTACATTTCTCCATAAAATACTTATTTCATTCAGCGTTATTCCAATTAAAATGTTTTTATATAATTTGATTTAAATCTGTTTTACAAACAAGCATCCAACCTATTAATCTCAAACCTGGCACTGCTAATCTTGCTATTTAAGAGCTTTTAATGAATAAAGACTTAATTTTCTGTCTCGTCTTCAAACAACACGTCAGGTTTGATACTGAACCAGTCAAGGTTTTATGTTGTTTTCTGTATTTTTGGAGCTGAAACAAAATCCCACGCATTTCAGACTCATTGAGATGAGTAAACAACAGCAGAGTTCGCCTTTTAAGGTGACGCCTTCTCTTTCTCTGTAGTTCAGAATAAACAGGTTGAAGCTCTTCTCTGTGATTCACGC
Organism: Enteromius thamalakanensis; assembly: GCA_032357475.1. Lineage (NCBI taxonomy): Eukaryota > Metazoa > Chordata > Actinopteri > Cypriniformes > Cyprinidae > Enteromius > Enteromius thamalakanensis. The sequence continues at coordinate 583,922 of JAUCMT010000001.1, forward strand.
TGACAACGAGATCCCAGACGACTAACGCTGACTTCTAACATGAGCAAGGGGCTTTTAGCCTGTAAATCTAGACAGCAGTCCTCCATCAGGAAGACCACCCACAGCCTTCATGCATTAGCCGGAGACAGAGCAGATCTTCAGAAACAAGCCATGAACATGCCTGAAGCTTGCTTATTAACACGACAGAGCTAAACGATCACAAGCAGACCGCAAATCTAACGAATGCAACCTTTCTGCTTTCACTTCTAGACATTGATGAACGGGTTAAGAACTAACCAGTCTGGTTGTGGTGGTGAAATAACATTCTTAGTGTAGCATGCTTGATTTTATCAGTGGTTTTACTTTTACATATGGTTATAAGGGCTGAATGATATTTTGAATAGTCACAGATAATTCTGATCGTTTACTGGTGACAGCAAAAATCATTTCCATCGATCAATCAACTGTCCATTTGAGTGAATCTTTAAAACTGAAGCATTTTAACTTATTAAAGCATTTAAATATAATATATGCATGGAAATGTGCCTCTTTATTTTCATACACATTATTGGGAAATAGTTTCTGTTCTGCTCACCAAAGCTACATTTATTCGTTTAAAAAAATCTATAAAGTCAGTAATATTCTGTTATATTTTTCCAATTCAAAATAGCTACTTTCTATTTCTATATATCTATATTCTATCTGAATATTTGTTAAAATCTACTTTATTTATGTGATCAAAACTGAATTTGTAGCATCATCAGATCTGAGACTCATCTTCTAATAGAAAACCCAAGGCAATCACTTGAAAGATATTTTTCAGTGCACTGATATAAACGGCATATCATGCTTTTAATGTCATTTAAATACCAAATAATCAACATCAAATTAATATTTTATGGATGAGGGAAGCAGAACGCATTCATATGCAGCTGTAAAAGGCTTCAGATGGCATTTTCTCGAAATGTCACACTTTGCCACAAAACGTGAGATGCTGCAGGAGTTTATGTTGAAGTGCCCATAATCAAAGGTTCATATTTTGGTTTTGGAAGCCCCAATAACAATACATGCAAAAAACATTTCATTGTCTTATAATATGCATTTAGTTTTCTCTTACTTGCTCAATGACTCCCAAACGATTCAATTAACGATTCATTTTTCCAAAGCCCTGTTCTGCACGATGCATGCCTGTAACGCCTGATAAAGCAGCACTGTTACTGGGAAAATGCTCCAAAAGCTGCTCCTAGTGGCCAAGAATGAATTTGCGTTTTCATTCAGACCAACATTAATAGATTTCAAGTTAACCTCAATTAATTAATCTCAAGTCTTTCTTTTGAGAGATAATAACTTTATAGACGGTGCACAGCTTAAACACTTTGCTGGGTTATTATATTCACTTAGAGCTATGTGCATGTGACTTTCTTCTGTCAGACAAATCCAGTCTAAGTTATATTAAAATTTGCCCTGGCACTTCTAAGCTCAGCCATTGCAGAGGGTGGGCCAAGACACGTTAAATAATGTGCAAATGTAATAAAACGTCCCTCACATGGCTCCGGGGGGTGGATTAAACCCTCCTGTAGCTAATCCATGCATTTTTATAAGACAAATGTCTATATTTCAAACATAATAAACACTTTTCTCTCACTTCTGCTGACTGAAGTAAGCGGAAGTGTTTTATTACAGATCTGTGTATTTTATTTCATGTCTTCTGTAGGGACAGCTTTAATTTGATTCGTCTGAAAGAAGAAAGTCACATACTGTACACATAGGATGCTTTAAAGCTAGGTAAAACACAGCCTAATTGTCATTTTTGGGGGAATGAGTCATGATATTATGAATGATACTTAAAAGTGTTAATTCACCCCAAAATTAAAATTTTGTCATTTATTACACACACAAATATAGAAAACAAATTAGGATATTTAAAAAAAAAAAGAGAGCCACTGACGAGTAATTAATGACAGAATTTTCCTTTTGGGGATGAACTAATCCTTAAATATAAAAATGAAACGATGTACTTACTTTGCTTAATAATGTGAACGCGTACGGGGTCCGAAATCTTCTCCGCGGCCCGGTACCATCGTCCACCGTCGCGCTGGACCCAAGCACTGGCTTTACACACATACAGTCCTGCGTCAGACAGCTCCACTCCGTGAACCTTCAGCTGGAAGTCCCACTTTCCCAGCCGCCTCACGTCCACTGTATCAGACGCGTTTGTCAGCACACCGTCTCGACTCAGGTGGGCCAGGACTCGCGTGCCGTTCATCAGCCACGACACCTCCAGACCCACCGAGGCTTCGGCAGAGACCGAGCAGGTGAGGAGCAGAGTCTCTCCGGTGGACAGTGTGCTGTCGTCCTGAACCTGGACGCTGAGAGAGCTCGCTGATGATTTAAAGGGAAAGAGAAACAGAACATATCCAGACTTTAGAGATGGACCTGAAGTAATTCAGATCTTCATGATATAAAAGTAATGATGAGTAACGTTTACTAATATTGTTATATTTTACCTAAACCTACTATATATACACTGATAATAATAATAATAATATTAATTATTGATAGCACCTATGCAATTTTTGTCTACAACTGAAATAAAAACAAATCTAAAAAAACTAATATAAATGATAGTTAACATAAAATTACTAAAACTTAAAATAAAATTTGCATGCAAAGTATAAAAATACTATAGTATAAAAACATTAAGGCAAAATTACTTTAACTATAATATCATAAAAATAATCAGAGCTAATGTATGGATAAAAGTGCATTTGACATATAATATCATATCATAGTATAAAAGTACAATACAAATACAATTACATAATGCCATCTCTGAAGTTGAAAATAAAATATAAAACTAAAGGGTGATTTAAAGTATTAACGATAATAGTCTAAAGAATAATACAATTACTCAATTATGTTACTAAAACTTCATAATCTATAATATAACATCTATAATAACATAAATAGTCTAGTATTGCACAGAAAGCAAATGATGCCTGAATTGTTATTTACAGTTAAACTGTTTCTTAAAGTTTCTCCTGGGGATCAGTGATATTCAGCACATCACATTTATACGAAGCACACTACTTTCTCTGCTTTACGTGCTCTTAACATCTGGTTACAGTCTCAAACAACACAAAGACTGAGAGTTTGTGTAATGTCTGCTGGATGGTTCTCCAGACACCCGCAGTCTCCCCGATTTTAATTAAAACTGTGCAGTAACATTGACAGTATATATGGTAACCAGGCAGGAATTTCACTGGCAACGGGAATTCAAACAGCCTGGTTTGTGAGAAAGGTCTGAAGACGTTAAACAAGATAAAACCGGTCAAAGAGCATATCTACTCTTCTCGAGGGAGACGCTGCATGATTTCAACAACCATAATTAAATCTCTTTCATTGTCTTTTTCCTCCAAATGCAACTTATTTATTCATTTGATCACAATTGTCATTTAAAGATCATCCAAGTGAATTGCATAACAATGACTCATCGTAAGTACTTTTATCTAGTCAAATAGGATTATTTCAAGGCATCATGATCAAGACAGTTTCCCAGGAGGGCACAACACTACTAAACCCATGAAACTGACAATATTAAGCAAATACACAAACAGCAAAAAGTCATAATGGAAGAGAATTAAAAGGATAGCTCACTCAAAAATGTGCATGTCAGAATTTTCAATAGACTTAATTTCATTTAACTGATGTGTTTTTTTAAGACTTTAGATGGAAACCTAACTTATAAAATACATACTTTTTAATAATCATTTAATTTCACCAGATGTGTTTACACGCAAAAAAATTATATATGTATATATAAGTACACATTAAAACAAGCTAATATAGTGTATAATGTAATTTGACTGGATGCATTTTTTTAAAAAGCAAAAAAACTAAAACTAACAAAATGAATGCATTATTAAAATTGTATTTTAAAGCAAAAACTAATATAATTCATAATTTTTTTATTGCATGCACAATAAAAAAAAACAGAATTTATCATGTATAATTGTAACAATACTTTAACTGAATGCATAATTAAATTTACATAAATATTTTAATTTATAATGTAATTGAATGCATAATTAAAAAAAAGAAGAGTGCAAATTTAGTGAAAATATAAAAAATTGCCAATTAATAAAATCAGAATTAATACTATAATTAGTATAAAAATAATACTGAAATATTAATATCTAGATACATTGTATATGCAAGTGCAGGAATATGAACAGGAATATTCTTAAAAAAAACAACAAATTCTTAAAATACGAACAATGCAAACCACTTTTGTGCTGTGGCTTAGTTTTGTCATGCTTTTGGCTATTTTTATGGTGCTGTTGTAGAGAGTTACTGACCTGTAGGGGTGACAGTCACTTCTCCCATCTCCACGGTCTTCTCCTGAATACGACTCCAGGCTCCCTGCTCTCTCGTCCACAGTCTGGCCGTGCACACGTACATGCCCTGATCGGCCGGCATCGCTCCGGAGAGCACGAGACTGTGTGAGACGCCGTTTCCCATTTCGAGTCGCATCCCGCCATCTGTGTAGCGCAGCGTGTAGCCGTCGCCGACCGTCACGCCCAAATCTGGACCGAAGGTCAGCAGGTCCTCCAGCAGAGACGAGCCCTTCTTCACTGACCAGGTGAGAGACAGGTAAATTCCCTCCATGAAGTTACGGGAGACATTGCAGAGGAGTCTGACGGATGCACCTTCACGAACTACAGGGTTTGGGGCATTGGGAGCCACAATCAAGCTGTTAGGAACAACTGAAATAGAGGAGAAAAGAAGAGTTTTAAAGAAGAGGTACAAACACATCCATAAACCGATATATCGGCCAGATTGATTTATCTGTTGACTGGAACATTACAAACAGTTACTATCAATTTTGGTCAATTTAATGTGGCACTGAATAAAAGTATTATTTCTTTTAAGTATTTATTTGTTATTATTTGTCATTCTGCTCTATCAGTATCAGACAAGTTTGTGCATATTTAAAAGAGAATTAGACGTTGCACTTTATTTTATGACTGTACTTTATTACTTTCCTCTCCTTAATTTTACACAGGCTAAAACATAGATTAATGTTTAAAAAAGCTGTTAAAGTTTTACATGCAAAAGATGCAGGTACATTCTACTTCAAATGCAGGTAATAATTATTACAGAATGACAAAGACATGAAGAATAAAACATGGCATGTGTTTGCTTTAACACACCTCACAGTCAATGAATTACAGTAATAATATGGCAGGAAATGCCACTGTACATCATCACCCAACCGGTTAACTTAGATTATATATACACAAACATAAAAGTGAAACAAAGCACAGAGCATTAGTGCAAAGAGTCAATGTTAGTCTAACACAATAAAAGCAGACTATGTGTCTCCCAGGTCTGATCATGAACGTCACGCACCTGTGACAGAACCAGATCGACCAGTTTGACCATCACAGCACAACTCATGTGGAAACAGATGCAATCAAAGTAGAAAACTCTATATACAATCAAAAGGCTCTGTTAGAATGAACTATTAACCGCAGGCCCAATGGAAAGAGACTGACATGCAGAATGACCAGCACAAAAACACTTTTTCTGACTGTACAGAATAGATCTAGTTTATTTGTTTAGTAAACGGGCTAAACTCACTGGGGTCATGTTCACACGTCTAAAATCCTGACGCAAGACTTTTCAAAACCATGTGTGTTTTTCTTCACTGTTAGTGCATGGATGGATAGAGAGATACACAGATGGAGAGAAGGACAATTAGATGGAGGGAGGGAGGGAGGGAGGGGAGGGAGGGATTGAGGGAGGGAGAGAAGGAAAATTAGATAGAGGGAGGGGTGGATAGAGGGATGGAGGGAAGGAAAATTGGATGGAGGGAGGGAGGGAGGGATGGAGAGAAGGAAAATAAGATGGATGGAGATGGAGATAAGTAAATTGGATGGAGGGAGGGAGAGAAGGAAAATTAGATGGAGG
>JAUCMT010000001.1:615945-642815 GCA_032357475.1 Enteromius thamalakanensis
GCCCCTTTTCAGAAAGTTTTTCAAACCAGAGGTGTGAAAAAGCACTCCTGAAACAGGGGGGTGTTGTGACCCTTTAATTTTAGGTGGGTGGTGCACAGTAGGTGGCGCTGTTTTTACTTCTCAGGCGAACTAAGAGAATGGCTGAAGTTTAATTAATGCACTGACTAAAGATATTCCTGGATGAGATACTTGGTGAAAGATGTGTATATGCAGTCCATTTAGTATTTCTAAATATAGCCATTAACCAGCATGGATCTCAAATAAAATAAAACAAGATATTATGTAACACTGATACTTGTGCAGCTACTTTCTGCTGCAGTACATTGTACTTAAATAAAACTTCATTTAAATGCTATGCTAAGAGTAAAATATTACAGTACAGTAGTATTGCAGTTTAAACTACTTGTTCAAAGAATGAACACAGCACAGAATATCCATGCTCTTACCAATTTGACCGTAGGCCATACTGATGAGTCTCTCATTCACCAGTTTATCTGTCTTAGCATTTCTGGGTTGTCTCTTCATGATGTCACTTTCAGCGGTTTCGTAGGCCAATGAGATAGCAGGAACCTGTGGAAACATTTAACAACTAATCAAAACCATGTGTTCTATCATTGCCAATACAAGGCCAAACTTTGTAGTTGGGATGTTATTCATTGCCATGGTCTTAAGATTATCTGTACCAAATTTGTTTAAGATCATTATGGTGGAAAGATGGTGGAAACAGTAATTTGATGAATCGGAAGCAAAATACAATATCATGTCACCTACCATATCGGTGCCCAGGTCAATGCAGAGAATGGTGACAGTGCCCAAAGGTAGAGGAATATTAGCAATGATGAACAGGAGGAAGGGTGAGATCTCAGGGATGTTGCTGGTCAGTGTGTAGGCAATGGACTTTTTTAAGTTGTCAAAGATCAGACGTCCTAAATTTGAAGTTTCATATGAGAATTAGATGTTGCTTGTTACTTTCAAGTTTTTTTAATAAAATGTCTCACCTTCTTCTACTCCAGTGACAATTGAGGCAAAGTTGTCGTCCAGAAGGATCATGTCAGCAGCTTGTTTGGATACATCAGATCCAGCGATACCCATAGCCACACCAATATCAGCCTTCTTCAGTGCAGGAGAATCATTGACACCATCACCGGTTACAGCTACGATGGCACCCTGATGAGAGAAACAAAATGCATTAAAATGGGTCTTTCTGGGTAAAATGTTCTTGTATCAACTAGGACTGGACAAACAACTCCCTGACAGTACCTGTCGCTGACAACCTTCCACAATGATCAGCTTTTGTTGTGGAGAAGTTCGGGCAAACACAATTTCTGTATGGTGTTTGAGGATCTCATCCAGCTCTTCTTCACTCATACTCTTCAGTTCTCCACCATGGACCACACAGGCCTTGGCATCCCTAGAGATGCACTTGGTATTAGCAAAGATCTAGAGGAAATTCAACACTTGGTAAATACATGTTTGTTTAAGAAGGATACCTTGGATTGACCTCTCCAACAGGAATGTTTAAACGAGCAGCAATGTCTTCCACAGTCTCATTGCCTTCAGAGATGATGCCAACACCCTTTGCAATAGCCTTAGCTGTAATTGGATGGTCTCCAGTAACCATGATGACCTATAATTGAAGATTCTGAATTATAATTTGATTAACTGTTTGTACATGCAACAAGTTTGAACAGAATTGAATATGCTGCAGCAAAGGTGCGACATATTCAAACAATGGATCTTGAACCAAGAACATCTTCTTGATTCAAGACCCATTACAAATAGTCTTAGCTGTAATTGGATGGTCACAAGTAACCTGTGATAGAAGACATAGATGCTTGATCATACGATTCATTTAATTAAATTAAGGTATAATATAATCAAGCCATCAGTCTTGAATCAAGGTGAAACAACACCTTGATTCCTGCACTCCTGCACTTGCCCACAGCATCTGGTACAGCTGCGCGAGGAGGATCGATCATGGACATGAGGCCAACAAAACACAGGTTCTCAGTGGGGAAGTTCACTTCCTCAGTATCAAATGCAAAACCCTCAGGAAACTGGTCATCAGGGAGGGAAAAGTGGCAGAAACCTTTGAGAGAGAACACAGTCATTATTGTACATAGTTATAGTTTTAACTGAAAAGCTCCACAATAGTGAACTTCATTTGGTGGCTTTACCTAGCACTCTTTCTCCAAGACCTCCGAGTTCTACGTAAGCATTTTGAAAAGCATCTTTCATTTCATCGTCCAAAGGCTGCTCTTTGCCTTGAATCAAAATCATGGAGCATCGATCCAGGATTCTCTCCGGGGCTCCCTTCATCACCAACAAGTGCTTAGACTCTGAGGAATTAGGATTCTTGTGGATTGAGAGCTAGAAAATGCATATTAGGGACTGTTAGGATGACCAGTTAATCTTAAAACCAATCTCCAAAGAACATCTCAACAAAAATACCTGATACTTGTTGGTGGAGTTAAAAGGGATCTCAGCAACTTTTGGGTACTTCTCTCTTATTTCAGAGACTGAACCGCAGCATAACTCAATACACTTCAGCAGGGCAGACTCTGACGCATCGCCAGCTGTTTCTCGCTGCAAAACAAATGTGATGCAACTCTCAATGACACTAAATCTAACACTTGCATTTTAATGCATTTTCAATGTACTTGTAAAATCTAGGATCTATTAAGATGGCACACCTTAAGGACTGGAAGATGGCTCTGATCCGACTGGAAGACGGCACGATTGCAAAGTCCAGCAACACGTGCAAGAGCTGACCAAGTAGCAGAGCTCTTATCAAATGCGGTTCCAGTTTGGTTCTCGGTGGTGTCAGCTATATGAATATGGTTGTCAAACCACATGTGTGCGACGGTCATTCGGTTTTGGGTAAGAGTTCCAGTTTTGTCAGAGCAGATGGTTGTTGTCGAGCCAAGAGTCTCCACAGCTTCCAGATTCTTCACCAGGCAGTTCTTCTTTGCCATACGCTTGGCGGTCAGAGTCAGACACACCTATGTGAGGTAATGCACATTAAACAATCAATAGAATTTGGAAATATGTTTGAATCATAATATTACTCTGACTTACGGTTACAGTGGCAGGGAGACCTTCAGGTACATTAGCGACAATGATACCGATCAGGAAGATGACTCCTTCCAACCAAGTGTAGCCAAGAATCACGGAGAGAACTAAGAAGGTCAAACCCAGGAAGACAGCTACACCAGTGATGATGTGGATGAAGTGCTCAATCTCTTTAGCAATCGGTGTCTGTCCACCTTCCAGACTTGAGGCTAGTGAGGCGATACGACCCATGACAGTACGGTCACCGGTGTTAATGACAATCCCTCTGGCAGTACCTATTGAATATTGTCATGTTTAAGCAAAATTTTAAACATTTAGTCATTTGTTTCTTAACAGCTGCGGTAAAGATATTCAAATTGTGTACCGTCAACGCAGTTGGTAGAAAAAAATGCAATGTTTCTTGTCTCTAGTGGGTTTTCACTAGAGAAGTCAGGAGTACGACTCTGGGGCTCAGATTCTCCAGTGAGGGAGGAGTTGTCCACCTAGAAAAGGAAAGCAAGGAAGGATGTTTCATGACATTTTTTTTTAACCTGTCCTCCAACAAAAAACGACTCTATAGGTCGTTTGTGCAAGTACCTTATTACCACCTACTGTATACTTACATTTTCAAGGTAAAGTTCTATTTAAAAGGTTTGACAATAATGACAGTGTCGTATTGCATCTGTCATCATAAAATAACGTATGACTGTTTTTACACCAAAACATTTTTTACTAGGTTTTAATGGTATGAATGACCACACTAACCCACCCCTAAACCTACCTGTTACAAACATTGTGCAAAATAATAATTTGCAGGGTTTTATGAGCCCATGCATTGTCTGGGTTCAAACCCATGATCACAAAGTAGCATCTTGTCTTATAATGCATCTCTTTACAAACTGAGCAATGCTAACCCTGACTCACATAGCAGATAAAATAGTACATTACATTAATGTCCTGCAATTGTATTATACGCTCTGATAGATCGTGTTTGGTCGATATTGCACAAACGACCTATATGGGCATATTAGTTGGAGGACAGTATATTTTTTTATTCTCTTTTTTTCCCGCATGAAATTCTACAGTTTTTACCTTGCATCCTTGTGCAGAGATGACACGAATATCAGCTGGGATTCTGTCTCCACTTTTGACCTCCACAAGATCACCTACAACTACCTCCTCAGCATCAAGGATCCTTTTCTCTCCATCACGTACCACCAAGGCTTTCTATGACAATAAATGTACATACCCATAATTATCCTTTGTACACTGTAAAGTTTTTTTTTTCTTTAGCATGAAGTGAATTTGCATTTTAATACCTGAGGAACAAGGTTCTTAAAAGAATCCATGATCCTAGAGCTCTTGGCTTCTTGATAGTATGAGAAACATCCATTGACTGTGACAACAAAAGCAAGCACAAGTCCCAGATACAGCTGCAAGACAATAAATAAATAGTCATTAATTTGATTCTTTTATCCAAAGTTCACAGCACACTTATTAGAAGAATAATCCACTGGGAGAAACCTCGTATTAAATGCATTGCTCAAGAGCATGATGGTTATCAGTGCAGATATTTAACCTGATAAACTCTGCTGGACTGATTTGGACCCGCCGGCGGGTCCAGATTTACATATGCAAATTTTTAACCCTTTTTCTGCACCAATAAGCCTATGGTACCGTTTCTATATTTTATGCAGATATAAATCACTTTGATATTGCTTTTACTGTCGCAAAGTTATTTACTAATAAATTACACAATGTACCCCCCCATTGTGTACAATTGTACAGTTTTACAACAGTGTTTTATGTAATTTCAAAAGGTTTTCTTTAAAATTATGCCAATCTTTTGTATATACACCTCTGCATGTGGGTATGGGAAGCTTTTTAATTTTGGTAGAAAAAAAACTGACGGAATTTCCCAAAATAGCTGGTAAAACACACTTTCGTGTTTCATGATTTACTTAAATATGAATGAAGAAAGTTTTACATTGTCATTCGCCGGTTCTTCTTCTGAGGCAGCCTGGATCGAATATGCAAAGAAGCAAAGAAATGCACCAATCCACAGCAGTGTCTGGAATCCACCAAACAGCTGTCTGCAGAACTTGACCCACTCTGGAGTCGTAACAGGTGGAGTCAAGGCATTTGGTCCGTCACGGGCTAAGATCTCCTTTGCTCGGTAATTGGTCAAACCCTGCCATAAGTTTTAAAAATGGAGCGATTAATAGGCATACAGAAACAGATGCTGAATGTGGCTACAGTTTCTGTTTCTAACCAAAGGTTAATTATTCCCACAAAACTGTAATAAATAGTTTCACACAAATGATTCAGATCAGAAATAGTGTCACTAAAATATACTTACTTTGGTCAGATCAGTGCCATATTTTCGGTTAAGTTCTTCCAAGGTCAGCTTGTGATCTTCCTGCAGAAGAGAAATAAAAGATTAAGACTACAAGATGGTAAAACCATACTGTTTTGCCAGGATTTTTCTACCAATGTAAAAAAAGACCCGAAAAAATCACATATTCATAAAGGAAGGTAAATTTGGGGCTTCAGAATATTTTTGCCAGCTTAATAAATATTAAATCCTTAAATAAACGGAAATTCAGTGTTAGAATGCAGTCCTATCTTGACTTATGTGTGTGTGTGTGTGTGTGTGTGTGTGCTTTTAATTAAGTGCTTAAAAAAAGAAGAATAGCAGTGGATTATCTATGAACACTAAAAAGTCTGTACACAATACCAAAGGTGTCATTCCTTGTGGCAAAAGTGCCTAAAACCAAAGAATCCACAGAGGACTGTAAAATGTGACATATATTAATTGGGAGAACTTTACTGTCCATAACTGTGCATACTGTAGATGCTATATTGGCGAACCCAACCAAAAATTCAGAAAAATTCCAAAAAGAAAAAGCATGAATGAATGTATTTATAAATAATTTCTTACCAGTTCCACTTCTTTCTTCAGTTCGTCCATGTCCTTTTTGCTCTTTTTCCCTTTTTTGGGTTTTTTGGCTCCATTTTCTGACGTTGCTGCCAGTTCATACTTATCATTCCCTGTCTGTAAGATGTAAAACAATAAATATGCCACATACAAGCAGGTCTCCCAAAACTGCTTCAATGAGATGCTTGCAGCATTAAAAATAAGCCGTATAGCCTTAGTTGACTCACCCCGAGCCCCATCTTCCTTGCTGATGTTCACCTAAAATCCAGTGATTTCAGGTGTCTAGTCTTGCTGTTGGAGACAGAAGTCCCTGTGTGTCCAAACCAGGTTCACAGATTTATACCCTGCCATCTCACCTGTGTAACGAAGAGGTGTTCTGGGAAAAGTAGGGAGGAGTTTGTCAGGTGTCATTTGGTTTTAGCCTTTGTTTAACCTTCATTTATACAGGTAGGTCATTTCTGAGACACCCAGGTGAAGGACTGGTCTATTAACTATAGTCTTATCAGCAGATCTATAGCTTGTTAATAATGGGCAAAGAACTTCCTCTAAATGCTCATTCAAGTCCTTATTTGTTTAGTTTTCGGTATTTATTTGGTCTTTTATAAAGTATTGCTATGGAAATAATTGCACCCAGCTTACTTTTATTACTTTGTGTTCTGTGGCCCCACTATCTAATAAATCAAACTGCTTCTGTTCAAAGAAATAAAGTATTTTGTGATGAAATCCCAAATCAGAAAGACCATTATAATAGATAAACAAATGACCAAGACTCTCAGAATATGGCCATCATGCATACACTTATCGATCACTCTGATTTACCTGTTTAACTTTTTGCATTTTAAATATTCATTTTGCATTATTTATTCGAGAATTTGTTGAATTTGTTAAAATGGCATGCACAATAAGCTTGTTCCATTTACTGGTATGGTACTGTAAAACAATGATTATTTAAGATCATTGAAGTATGTCTTGAAAGAAAATACTCTTAACTTCAACTTGTGAAATGTATTTCATGAATATAATCACATTGCTAAAAGCCAACATGCTGTTAAAATGGAAATGTTAGACAGTATATGTTTATTTGCTATATATATAACTATTTCCTGTTCAAAGCTAAAATGTCTTGAGTAACCTTTGTTAAGTGTTCAAATGAACTTCTCGCAAATTAAGCTCCATTTAATTGTTCATATTGCTCATATGACCAAAATCTGTAACATTTAAAAAAAAGTATATACAGAATATTTAGTAAATAGGAAATGTTTTGAAAGTAAATTTATCACTGTCTTTTACAATGCAACTTTGTTGAGACTATAAACACACCTATAAGCTGGTATTACATCCTGAGTACCTTCTTTATTTCTTTATTTCTTTTTCTCATAGGTTTGTTAAGGGTTGAAGATATAAAATCTATCTACTATATAAATATAGTTTGTTTTTTTAAAGGACATTTAAAAAGACTATGTTCTTTAACTTATGCTCATGAGTTAGGAGAGGCCCTCATGTCCTTCAAACTGCCATCATTACACAGCGCACCGGAACCGTCAGTCTGCATCTGAATACAGTTTGAACATTTCTATTTATTGCAACCTGGATCTTAGGACAGGGTGTAACATAAATAAACCTTTTCAAGAGAGTTCTCAAGGGTAAAGGGGTAGTTAATCTGAAAATTAAAAGTCTGCCATCATTCACTCAACCTTCAGTTGTTCCTAACCTGCATGAGTCTCTTCCTTCTGTTGAACATAAAAAAAGATATTATGAAGAATATCAGAAACCAAGCAGCTTATACAGTAGTCTTCATAGTAATATTTCGGAACACTTTTTTGGGGGGGATCACTGCTGATCACAATAATAATAACATGAAGGACAAGCAACAACGAAAAGAGCAACACATTGTATCACAAGGTAGGAATTAGTGTTTTTTTGTTTGTTTGTTTACTTTGTATCACAAAGTCAAATCATAGACATTCTGTGTAGCGGTATATTTATCTTTTGCTAAATATTAATAATAATAAAACAAGGCTGTGAGAGACTGAAGTACAGTGGGGTTAATGGCTTGTACTGGCATCTAACAATATACTGATTGTTCAGCAGATGAAAAAAGACAAAAACTTTATTATACTGTCTTGAAAGAAAAAATATTATCAATCACATTTATACAGAGCGTGCCATTTTAAAGATCTCCTGTCGTTAAATTCACTATTTGTTAAGTCCCTCTTATTTGTTTGTCAATGCATTTGAAATATTAGTTATTTATTCTAAAGTTCAACTTAAAAGTGTAATATTTTATATAATGCTTGTTTCGTGTATTAAATAGTACAGTGTAAAACACATTTGTGAAGAGTAATTCATTTATCAGTGACAAATATTTCAGAATAATTTTTTTCCCCTCATATTAAAATTCGAAAGCCCAAAATGCTGTTAGAATAGAAATCTTATTTAGTGTTTAACCTTTTATCAAATTGAGCTACATGTTTCATTTTTCATAGTGAAAAACAGTACTGTATACTAAAATATATTTGAAATGCATTTAGGCATATTTCATGCTAAGTGTATTATAAATGCATTTACTTAGGCTTGTTTTGTGTACTCCACACTTTCTGTCTGCTAAATTGTAACAACTTATTTTATACTTAATACACATATGTACATAGCATACACAGTTTTGTGTTAGACGCGATGGAAAGACACATCTCGTGCAGTTTTTTAAGCTTTGATTGGTACAAACTGTGTCTCTTTCCATTGCATCTAACACACATCTGTGTAGGCTTTGTTCACCTGAACGTGCTACGGTGACTTTACGGTGCCAAATCGTTGAAATAAAAATGTTTGTTTTCTTTCCATATAAACAGTATTCTTATAGCCTCATGACGTTATGGTTGGTTATGTTTTTTTTTTAATGTCAATAAGCATGAATATGTTTTAATTGGTCATTTTGCTGACTTAACAGAGTCTGTAACATTCTGAAAATATACAATATATTTATAAACATATGTTTTGCAACTGAAGCAATCGCTGTCATTTCCAATGCAACTTTGAACACACTCTGTTCACATCCATGATTACTGTACATCCTGGAAAAGACTCTCAGGGCCCTCATGTCTTTCAAACTGTCTTAAACATCCACTCTTATTTCCACATCATTACACAGCGTACAGTTTGAACATTTCTATTACTTCAATCTGGATCTTAGGACAGGGTGTAACATAAATAAACCTTTCCAAGAGAGTTCTCAAGGGTAAAGGATTATTCACCCTTAAGTTGTATGAACTTCATGAGTTTCTTACTTTTATTGAGGATGAAAGAAGTTTATGGCCCTCATAGTATTGGAATCACTGTTGATTACATACAGTTTCAAGACCAATTCGTACTTATTCATATGAGGTGGCAAAATCGTGCTAATTAGTAGAAATTCGGACAACCTCACTCGTACAATTTTGTACGATTTGTCTAAATCCAGGGCAGGGTTAGGTGTAGGTTGCTCGTACAAATTCATACGAACCGACAACTCATAAAATATGTACAATTTCAATTAGCCACCTCGTAAAATATGTATGAATTGCAGTGGACTGGGTTGGATCATCTTTCTGACAAAAATAAATAAAATATTAATAATAAGTAGACAAAAAACTAGTGAAACATAGTGATAATGTCTTTCTCTTGATCTCTAGCACAAATTTTGTGTATTTGTGCCATATAATCAAAAGATTTATTTTAAAAACATAATTTGTAGGTTACTCTTTTCTTAAAAAATTAAGTTTGTGTTTTTAAATGAGCGAAGACACACTGCCTGTTGTCTCTCAAGATCGAAGCACAATCCATCTGTTAGAACAATGCACTTGTCTTTGACTTGGAATGACAAAGAGTCTTTCTTAAAACCAGTTATTTCTCTTTATCCTGATAATAACACCTGACAGAACCAACAAAACGTCTTTTAAACTGCATGACACCAAAACCATGAATCAAAGCATGCTTGTAGTACATAATCACTATAAAGTGGCCAATGAACCATCCATCATGTAACTTTTAACTTTATGCTTAAAACATGCTTTTAAAAGCGTTCCTCAAGGCAAAGGCAATGTTCAGCAAGGTGCAGATTTAGAGAGATTAGCAGATTTCGTTTTTTTCCAGTGCTTGGAGTGAATAAATAATAGAAGGTCATGTTGGTTGAAAGCAGACAAGCAATGTTAAAGAACATCACCTGCTACCTCCATCTTCTTCATATGCCTTTAATCTGCCTTTTTAGTCAGAAATAGACCCTTGTCCTCTTCCACAAACTGACAGTATGTCTATATCAGGTTACTGGGAAAATCATTCTTACACAAACTCGCTGTGACTGGATGAGGCAGGTGCTTCACGACCAGTTTCATTCTATAAAATGTCCCCTTATCTCAAACAAGCCATTAGCTATATATATATATTTCTGAAAATTAAATGACTATTTACATAAAGCTGGTTACTAAAGATAGACTAAAGTGAGGTGGATATACAAACAAAGCTATTCATAGGCATGCAAAAACAGATGAAATGGCAGACGTTTTTTAAGACCAGGTTATCTGAGATCTCAAATATATTACCAAAAATTGCTGTTTAGTTTTACTATTTTCTAAATAATATTTAACTGCATCTGATAAGAAGAGAGACTCAGTCAGATGAATCAGTAAGAGAAATATAAGCTGAAAGGACCTTGAACATTAGACGTTTGCTGCATCCTGGAGAGGTGGACATGAATTGTACTGTATTTAAGAAAAGGAAAAAAAACTGCAAAAAATATTTGATTCTCTAATTTGATGCTATTTCTAAACGTGCCAGTGTCAGCACCATTAGCAAAAAGAGGAGTTTACATGCACTGTGTGTTGTGTTCAGTAAACGACGGAAATACCCACATCAAAATAGAGAAGGAAATAAAAGCCAAAAGCAGCAGAGAGGGAAAATTCACAACCAGATTCTGTCTTAAAGTTCATTAAACAAGTTGCATTATTAGACACCTTGTTTCCACATAAGCAAAAGAGACGGCACATCTCTCGTGGTTAATTTATTTAAATGGTCACATCATGTTGATTTTTTTAAGTAACACCGGAATTAAAGGCAACAAGTCAATGTATGCGTTGAGAAATTTGAAAACAAAACATGAAAACAGAAGTAAAGAAAAAAGAACATTTTTATTTATTTTAGCGCTTTATTTTATTTTATTTATTTATTTATTTGTTTTAGTTTGTACCATGAGATTGACTTACAATTTAAAGCTATTAGTAAAAAGTAAAAAAATCACGTCCACCAACGCTCATTTAAGAGACTAGTAACTCCATGTTTAGTGTTTTCTTCAAAGAATGCTGTATATTTAGGCCATGCCAAATTATATAACGTGTTACACCTGGAGGTTTGTGGAATGATTGGCTGGAAGAGCAAAAATGCACACAGAGATTAGAAATTAACTGACTTGATATCTAATATCGGAACAGCTTGTTTAAACAGACTATTAAATTATTATTTGCTATATAATATTTGGTATGCAAGCTATAAAAGAGTTTGATGTTATTTGTAATAGCAGGTAAAAGAAATGTAAAGAAATTAGCTTTTTTTTCGAGTTGTAAACTTTGAAACGATTTAGCCTAAACATATTATTAGCTAGTTATACTTTGAGCTGCTGATATTAAAGTATTTATTATTACCATTTTTAGAATTTTTGCGTGCTACTTTCATATTTTTGTACTTTATTTTTTCATATAAGCTATCCTTCATATATATATATATATATATATATATAGAACTAAGTCAAACAAACTCAGTACTTTCTCTCATTCATTAACATAATTTCTGTCATTCAAATATTTTGAAGAACTTCTCTTTCATGTTACCCTATATTTTTTTATTTATTTATTTATTTATTTTTTTAAATAAAATGTAAGCTTTTTTTGTTGTTGTTTCTGTTTTTTTTTTTGTTTAGTTTTTTTAAGGAGAAGGTTAATTTATCATTGTCTTTTTTAACAGGAGGATTTTTGGAGAGACAGAATGCTTCTTCAGCCACTGATTTATTCCAGGTACATCTACTGGCCTGCTAATCAAAGGAAAGAAAAAATACATATAAAAAAAAAATAGGAATAAGTGTTACTTAATTATAATTGCTGTATTAATTGGCCAGTAAGAGATTTTGTTAAGCATCTTTTGTTTTGGTGGCTGCAGAGTCTCAACCAGTAGAACCCTCTTTTAATCATGAACTGGTCACATCTTCGTCAGCAGTTTCTCTGGTATCATCACCACTCACGATTCTTCTTTGGCCCTTAAGTCAAGATAGGAACACTGAGTTCAGAGCAGTTTTAATTTGGTCTTCTTAAAACTTTAATAGACGTTAGCATAAAAATATCAGAGCAGTCATTGAGATCTGAGTCAGAGATGTGATCTTAGGTTTATGGACCAGAGGAGACAGGTACCCGGAGACAAACATGAGAGCAGTTCAAACCAGACTCAAGTTTATTAAGAGGGCAGAGAATATTTATAGTGTTACTTTATCTAAAGTAACACATTGAGCAATACAGATATGCAGGATTCCAGCGATGTCTCAAGAGACTATAAAGTAATGTTTACGTCTTCAACGCTGTCTCACGAACAATTTGTATATATTTTACGAGGTGGCTAACTCATACAAATTCATACGGCCTAACTCAAATGATTTTGTACACGATGGTCTTTCACGGACTGATTCCTGAACCTGACAGAGCAGTCTGGCTGTGCACAGAGACTAGAAAGTGGGGCAGTTTGGAGTTTGTAAGGACAGTCTGGTGCTTCTGACTCACAATCTGTAAGGAAGTTACGTTTTCTTATTACAAGAATCTGCTACTTACTATTCAAACACGAGTTTGATCAGTGTAGAGTAATGCTTGTAGTAATGTTTGTTGTTTGCAGATATGGTCATGTTTACAATGTGATGCGTAAAAATAAAGTGCTCAGTCTTTATAATCAGTAATTAGGTCTTCACTGGATGCAACAGATGCCTCATTTGTAATGTGTTTTATTGTTTTAGTAGGAGGAGCTAAGAGGAGAAACAATAATGCACAGGATGTGGAAAATATGTGGTTTTTGCAACTTAAACCACATCAACACATTACAATGCACCAAATACACAAAGTAATGTTCTTTTACAACTACATGTCTACTGACTCTCAGAGTAGACTGTTGGAATAGGTTTAGGGTTAATAGAATAAGTGGATGCACACTTGAAGTGACCAGTATCTTTTTTTAACTTATCAGTGCAAAAGACACTAGAAATACTCCGTTGACTTCAGTCACACAAGTAATGCCGAGTTCAGACTGCACGATTTTTGCCCCTTTTTTGACACGCCGGAAGGTATTCGGCACGGAATCACAGGCAAATCTGTGCTTGTTCACGCCAGTGACAATCACACAGTGTGAACTATTAAAGACACGATCTGAGAGAATCGCAGACGTTTCGCCGACAAAATAATGCCGTGTGAATGTGTTCTGACTGAATAACATCATCGATTACCTACAGCCAATGAGAGAGGGCAGTGGAACGTTGGGGGAGGAGTTACAAATGTATAGAAGGTAATTATCCTCTTACATAATGTTCTTTTCGCTGTAAATAAGCGCACATGCAATAGGTATCCCAGTCTCATGTGAGAACTTTGGTCTTGCACATGTGACCTCGCGTTGTTTCCATGTTACTTCTCGCGTGTGTTTGGCAGTGAGACAAAGTTATCGGAGCTTCTTCCTGTTGTAAAGTCATGCAGTGTGAAACCTTCTGTCACCAATCTATCATGCAGTGTCAACACAGCAGCAACTGAATGCTACCCCAGATAGTCATGCAGTGTGGAAAGATCTGTGACGCGACTACTTTGAAAATCATGCAGTCTGAACTCGGCATGAGTGTTATACACCATACGAATCTGTTAGGTGTGTGCAATAAGGTGTGAGGATTCATCTAGTTTCTGGAAGAAGAGAGGAATACTGCAGGATTTACTTCAGTAAAAATGCACTATAACAGGGGTCACCAAGTTCGGTCCTGGAGGGCCGGTGTCCTACAGAGTTTAGCTCTAACCTGCCTTAACACAGCTGCCTGGAAGCTTCAAGTATACCTAGTAAGAGCTTGATTTGCTGCTTCAGGTGTGTTTGATTAGGGTTGGAGCTAAACTCTGCAGGACACCGGCCCTCCAGGACCGAACTTGGTGACCCCTGCACTATAAGATAACAGAAAAAAAGAGCGCTAAAAGGAATAAGAGATGAATTTACCTCAAAATGCAGCATTCTCACGGAGCCATGGAGCGGTAATTAATGGTTATTTTTTGTATTAGTTTGTGTGTTATTGTGGCATAAACGTATGACAGGCTAACACAGTTTCACGACCAATTCGTACATATTCATACGAGGTCCCAAATTCGTGCTAATTTGTACAACTTCTCTCGTATGATTTTGTACGATTTGTATAAAACCCAGTGATGGGTAGGTTTAGGGGCGGGGTTAGGTTTACGTAGGCCATTCATACGAATTGGCAACTTGTAAAATATGAACTATTTAGAAGAAAGCATATGAATTCGTACGAGTGAGGTCGTTATATGAATTAGCCACCTCGTAAAAAAATTACGATTTGCCGTGAGATCAGGTTGGACA
Organism: Enteromius thamalakanensis; assembly: GCA_032357475.1. Classification (NCBI taxonomy): domain Eukaryota; kingdom Metazoa; phylum Chordata; class Actinopteri; order Cypriniformes; family Cyprinidae; genus Enteromius; species Enteromius thamalakanensis. Next base: position 630,557 of record JAUCMT010000001.1, read on the forward strand.
GGCTGTATGCGCACCCCGAAACCCTTCACGAGGTTTTGGACAAATCGTACAAAATCGTACGAGTGAGGTGGTATGAATTAGCACGAATTTCGCACCATGTACAAATACATACAAATTGGTCGTGAGACTGTGTTGCTTTAAAAACATCTTTAATTTCATCGGCTAAAAGCTCTTTTCCTTGCATCAAAATAGTAGAGCATTGATCTCTTAGAAGCTCGCTAACCAGCAGGGACTTAGACACGTGCAAGAGCAGAACAAGTAGCAGAGCTCTTCAAATGAGGTTTCAGTTTGGTTCTCTGTGCTGTCTGCTGCTATATGAATATTGTTTTCAAACCACATGTGAGCAACAGTCATTTATTTCTGTGTCAGAGCAGAGGGCTGGGGTCGAGCCAAGGATCTCCATGGTTTCAAAGAGGGGAAAATTCTGCGAGTCATGTGCTGACAATGTGCACGTTTAGTGCCCAGATTTTTAAGTAGCTGAAAATATTAATGTATGAATGAATGAAGCATTAATACAGCGCTTTATTGTGTATTGCTGTATGCCCAAAGTGCTTTACAATCATGTGAACTTGACCCATGGAGTCGTAACAGGTGGAGTCCTTCGGTCCTGCGGTCCTTCTCAGGCTAAGATTTCCATTGCTTGGAAATTTGCCAAACCCTGCCACAAGGCATAAAAAATGAAGAGGTTAACAGCATACATAAAACAGATGCTCATAAAAAAAATTTTATGCATGTGAATAAGATCCATTATTACTCTCTCTAACAAAAAGGTAAGTCTTCCTTTTTGTTTTTTATCCCCTTCTCGTTTGTTTTTCTCAAGATCCAGTGATTTCAGGTGTCTGGTCTTGAAACCCAAGTTTGTGAGTCCTGCAATCTCGCATGATGGGCAGATGTTCTGGTTCACTACAAAAGAATTCATAAGGTGTAATTGAGCTTAAACATTTATTTAACCTTCATTTGTAATTTCTGTGACACCCAGGAGAAGGACTGATCTATTATTTTATCAGATCTATGACTTGTTTGTATCACTTCTGACATTTTCTCTTTACATTGGAATAAATGATAACTAAAATAGCATATAAATAATGCATATTATTCTGTGGCACCCTCTACTGAATCGGTCTGCATCTGTTCATTGACAGAATCCATCATTACATGCACTTGTCAGTCAAAAGGCTGCCATGGCCTTTATGTCCTTCACGGTGCCCTACGTTTAGTCCACATTTATTCCTCCAGCTGCGTCACTCAGGTGTGGGTGCCACAAACATCTCTTTGCATTCGGATACAGGTGGAGCGATTCCTCTCTTACGTTTGCATTGCTTTCTAAAGCCCTTGTGGCCTGTTTATGTGTAGTTCTATGCCCCACACCTAAATAATCAACAATAGTAGCATTTCTTTGTGAGCTTTTTCAAAGTAAATACTGCACCAATTTTTTCAGTTTATACATCTTTTCACATTGCTGAAAGCTAGAATATATAACTCTTTATACTTTCATGCATGACTAGAAGGGCTTGGGTTACTAATTCAACTAGCATCTATTTAGTGTTCTCACTAATTTTAGAGACAAAGAGTAATTAAGCTCCATTTAATAGTTCATATTATTACTGAAAATTTTCAAATTCTTAGAAAATATTGTTACTAAAGGCAAGTTTTTACAATGCAGTAAGAAGAAAGGGACCCAGCGTAAGTATTTTCTTTCATTTCTTTCTCATGGGTTTGTAGGGTTGGAGGTATAAAATAAGGTTATATATATATATATATAGCTTAAAAGAAAGAAACATTTAAATGAAAGATCTCTACCTCATGTTAAAATGTTGATGTCCTTTAAACGTTCAGTCAGACGTTCCACCCCTATTAACCAAACCCAGGAGAAAAAGAAGCAGCAACTTCCTGCAGAAACAGCACGACTATTTACAATACATACAGAGTACTACTGTAGCTCCATATCGGATTTCTGACGGGGATGAAGCAGGGCTGTGAGGAACTGAACTAAAGTACAATAGCTTGTACTAATACTCTACTGAACAATATGTAAAGTTTTAGTTTACATGAAACTCAATATGGTGGTAAAGTCTAAGCTGACTGAGGTCTATAGTAATTCTCCCTTTAGTGTAAATTATCTTTCAATAATTCATTTGTTTTTTTAGTTGAGACACACTGCCTGTGGTCTCTCTAGACCGATGAACAATCCATCTGTTAGAGCAATGCACATGTCTTTTATTTGGCATGACAAATAGTCTTTTTCCTTTTTTTTAACTGGCTCGACTCTCTCTTTTTTTTCATAAGAATGACGCCCAACGGAACCAACAAACATTTCTCACCTTGTAAACTCCTTGACAGCAAAAAGCCAAAGCGTGAGTCAAAGCATGGTTTTTGTTCAGACTTACATAACATAAACTCACTATAATATGGCCAATGAAGCATCCAGCGAGCCATCAAAGCTTGCTTTTAAAACCATTCCTCAAGGAAAAGGCTGGTTTTAGAAAGGTGTAGAGGGAGATTCGGTGAATAAATAGAATTTTTAGCAAGGTCGTGTTTGGTTGAAAGCAGTTGTGGCAGATCTTGATAAATAACATCACCTCCGTCTTCGCCTTTAATCTGCTGAAAAACACAGTCAGAACATGGGAAGCATTCTTAGTCAGAAACAGGCGTTTGCCTTCCTCCACATTTTACCAGCATGCCTTTCTGAAAATTACAGCATATGCCACACACAGGAAATGATGTCAGAGCTGCGGTCCGGAAATCCCCTTTCTGAGGTCATCATATAAACTAATGCTTATATACTGTAGTTGCCATTCCATAGCTTTCTGCTGATGGAAATATACTTGTTTAGACTTGATACTTACCCTGAAAATTATATTTATTTTCTCTTTTGCAAAAAAAATTTACTCCTTTGCTCAAAGATTAACATTTTATGCAAATGAATATTTAATAGATATCAATGGAAAAACAGAAATTGTGTGATATGCAAAACAGTCATTTGTAAGCTTTTAATAATATAATTACAACAAATATTTGATATGGCAGTATACTTTTTCTGACAGTATTGTTATTGAAATAATGAGGCAAGTACAAACTAATTTTGCGAGAAACAGAAAGAAGCGTGTTGATTGAACCCCAACTCTTAATGCAACATGATGGCACCTGATAGATTGTTTTCTTAAACAGCAGTTTTTATACTTTTTCACTTTTCCTTTTCCTTTCTCTTTTTCTCTTCTTTTTTTTTTTGTCGTCTTTGCAAAAATATTAATGTGCCCAAAGTAAATGTTCTTTGTTCTGTGTGTGTGCAAAAATAATAACAACAACATAAATTTATCAGCGTCTAGTTTAACAGGTACAACAGCAGTTTTCCTACTTCAGCCACTGGTTTATTCCAGGTACATCTTCTGGCCTCTTAGTCAAAGGAAAGAAAGAATTACTCAAAGGAGGGTCTTTTCCAGCAGTTTGTCTGGTATCATCACCGTTCTTCCACCAGCTTCTTTGAGCCTCCAAGTCAAGAAGGAACACCCAAATTGTGCAGAAGAGTGGTTTGAAATTAACCTTTAATTAAAAAATGTAAACATTCCTTTCATTAAGAGGAAATTATACAATGTAGCGCTCAATAAAAATGCTGATTTATATCATAAGTAAATTTAACTGGGAAAATATCATAAGCATGCTTATATAGGAAAGTAAAGTTGACATAAGATTGATGAGACTTACTTCAGAATAAATTACATTAAAAAATACACTTTTTCCTAAACAAGAAACTTTCTTTAGTTGGTATTTTTCTGAAAAAAAAAAAAAACTATATGTTTACTATAATGTTTTGGACAAGATCTGAGAAATCAACATTTTAGCGTACAGTATATGTACATATGCCACCTTCCTCCTTTTTTAACTCCTAAAGAAAAAAAAATTATATCTATTTTATATATTTATATCTATGCATGAAAATTTGTATAAAGCATACAATAACAACCTTACCTGGCAAAAAATCTACAACAAAGAAAACACTACCAGAAGGTAAGAAAAATAAGAAACACAGTCCAACAAAGCCAGAATCCAGCAAGCCATGCTTTTCTTATCTGAATTCAGACTGTGGTCCTTTGGATTCCAGGACAGCCTCTATATCAGCTGCTCAGATATATACACCTGCATCCAAACCAGCTTCAGAAACCTGTGCCCAGTCACCGCGGGCGTTTGGGAGGAGTCCGGCAGGTCTTTAACATTCATTTAACCTTCAGTATATCTTATGTACATAACATTTGATTTACTCTATAAATACACTCATATATTTAAAGGTCCATTCTGTGTTCTTGTTTGCACGTATGTATGTATCTGCAATTTTAAGTACTTACTTGAAATTAGATGCTTTCTTATTTGTTGGATAGCTAAGAGGAGGTGTCCATTTCAAAAGTAATTTAAGAAAGACTAAACTGTAATAAATGTTAAATTAAACTACTATACAGTATATACACTATATGTGAACAAATGAGCACTATTACAGTAAGCACTAATAATGTGTGAATCTCTTGTTTTGTAAACAATTTTCTGTTTTGTCAGTCAACAGAGCGTTTAGTAGTATAGCACTGCTGAGAATGACATCATGGCACATGACGTAATGTTTTAATGATGGATTGTTTGATTGATGTTTAGCTTGTTCTTCTGGTTTCAGTGATATGTATAAACACCTTTCACACAGCCGACAGGCCACATGACCTTTTAGATACCAAGAAGTTTTTAGCTCTCAGTATTATAAGTCATAGGTTCAATTCCAAGAGAAGGCAAGTACTGCTAAATATAGACTGATGTATGTAAACTCAAAGTGACTTGGCATAAAAGTTGTCCGTCAGCTGTGGAAATTAAGGTCTATTTGCTGAGAAGAGTCAATACGACATATAAAAAGTATAAGAGCATTTGTATTAATACACTACATTTATTTTTGTACGACTGTATAATAAATGGTAGTGAAATTTAATGGTTAATTGGTTGAAAGGTTGATTAAAAGTTTATTGCACTTAGAGGTCATTTCCAAATCTAGCTGACATTAATTGTACAGAGATCTGAGCTTATTGTCATAAAAAAAGCAAATGAGAAAAACTGGTTGACTTTCATGGTGAAAAAATAACTAAACTTTTGGCTCACACAATGAGAAAAGCACATATTTTGGTGACCTTGGCCAAATTACTGACAAGATAACTCGATTTTGAAGCATGCATGAAATACTTTAAAGAAACAACATTTTGCAGACATTCTGAAAAGTTCTGAAGTTCCAGCAAACAGTTGTGACACACAGCTTAGAGAATATTTAGGTGCAACGCAATTGAGAAAAAGTGTGAACGCTTCCTGCTGGTTTGCTTGATTTTTATTATCTATCAGTAGACCCCCTGCTGGTAGGGGATGTAATTACAACACGACTTTGTGTAAAATGTATGGACAGCTTTTTTATTACTGATATTGCCTTATAGGATTTTTTTTTCTGAACCCCTATGCATATTTTTTGCATGGTTCATATGTTCTGTTGGTTAATAAAACACACACAAACAAAAATTCAGCTCAATAAAATTTAACATTTATTTGCTGAAATCATACATAAATGTATCATTTTGAGAAAAATGTCTCAGAAAATAAGTTTGCAGCAGAATGTCGTCTTGAATTAATAGTATGTTTCTTTTTCCACCCAGCCTGAAAGCAAAGTAGCATGGATATTAGAGTTTATTCTTAATCTCTTCAAGCAATGAAATACTGTAGGAAAATATATGTTATTACCTCCTGGATTCTGTCGTAGAATGTATTTTCGAACTTCATCATAGATGAAGATGATAAGTGAGTATGGGACGGCAGTGAACCACCACAATGGTCTGCATGAAAGAACACAAGGATCTATTTTTTCATGGTTTTAGTTCCTCATGCTATTTAACGTCAACTAGACACATGAAACGCTTTGAGCATGAAGATACATGTGTGCAGGAGTCTAGATACTGTACGTCCGCTTACCTTAGAGGATACATTCTGACGGCGACGTCCATGCCTGGGCAGTAGGACAAGAAAGCTGCCATAGCAGCTTCCTCAAAAAAAGCAAAGATGAGGACTTTGTTTCTAGGAAAGAAAGAAAAAATTAATTGTGATAAGGCTTTATGGTGAGCAGCCTGGAGCTGCAACTGAACAAACAGTCCACCAAAACTTTATGGCTTCTTTGAAGCGTGTTTGCATTGCTTTGTTTACATACTTCATTCCCTGCTGTATGATGGAGTTTCTTCTGGTTTTTACAATGATCAGGTCACCCCACTGCACAACCACAATACTGATGAAAAACGCTGTGTGGCATGTGGACTCGATAATCTTTCTGGCCTCAAAGGTCTGCATCAGACAATTAAAACACAAGAACAAAGCAAAAATTATAAAAAATAAATATTTAAAGAAGCTTTTTTGCTAATAATTTATTTTGATTGCAGTCCAAAGAGTCTCAATATGTTCCCTATTTCAAACATGACTCTTCTGTAGTTACATCATGTACTAAGACTGGCAGAAAATGAAAAGTAGCAATTTTCTAGAACTATCTAGCGTAATAATCAAGGAACTTTGCCGCTGTACCAGTGGTGCAGCAGGTGCAGTAATATCACACAGCACCTGAAGCTAGGAAAAATATCGAAACTCTTTGGTCATTTTTAAGTGAGGTGCTAGTGGTCTAAACAGATTCAATGATCTATGCCAGGGTTTCCCAAATCTTACCCTGGAGATCCAAGGAGTTAATGCAAGGTTTAGTTCAAACCCTGATAAAACTGACACTGATTAACAAGCTCAGGTGTGTTTGCATAGGGTTGGAGCTACACCCTGCAGTGTATTGGACCTCCAGGGTAAGATTTGAAAACCATGATCTCTAACTCTAAAAGTAGCTAAAAGTAAGATTGTAAAAGTAAGCATATTTTCAATAATTGTGGCATGTTCCTTTACTATCTGCTAACTCTTTATTGTGATGGTGTCTCAACAGACTTTATACTACCTATAAGTAGCTTTGCAAGTACCTGTGAACTTAATCTAACCCTACCAGCCTACTAATACTCTATTAATGGGGTTTAGTAGATATGTAGGTGCAACATTACTTATAGTCAACAAAAGATTTTAAAGGGACTTTCAAAATGAAGTGGCTTGCCAAATCTTTGACACTTACCCATTGTTGACCATAGCTATCTTCTAGATCACTAATAGATCTATCTTCCCAGCCAACTCGAAGTCCTGGCAGATAACTGGGCCAGAATCCATTCTCACCCATTACCACGATGTAGGTAAAGAATCCTGCAGCTGCTTGGATCATACCTAAAAACAAAAATCATCATAGTAAAATGAATATTTGCCCATGTTCATTTATGTTAAGTCTATGAGTATAATTGTTATAAGAGCTATCTTACCGATTTGACCATATGCCATACTGATGAGCCTCTCGTTCACCAGCCTATCTGTTTGAGCATTTCTGGGTTGTCTCTTCATTATGTCATTTTCTGCATTTTCATAGGCCAGTGAGATAGCAGGAATCTGTGGAAAGCAATTAAAACAAGTTAAAACAGATGAATAATGTAATGTTCTCTAGAATGTTAACCATTTTTCTTACCAGGTCAGTGCCCAGGTCAATGCAGAGAATGGTGACGGTGCCCAAAGGTAGAGGAATACCAACAAGGACAAACATGAGGAAGGGGGACATCTCGGGGATCTTACTAGTCAGCGTGTAGGCAATAGACTTCTTCAAGTTGTCAAAGATCAGACGTCCTGAAGTTGAAGATAAATTTAAGAAATTAAGTGTCTAAGTAACCTTTATCATTCTTCACTGAAGTTTTCAGTATCATACCTTCTTCTACTCCAGTGACAATTGAGGCAAAGTTGTCGTCCAGAAGGATCATGTCAGCAGCTTGTTTAGATACGTCAGATCCAGCGATACCCATAGCCACACCAATATCAGCCTTCTTCAGAGCAGGAGAATCATTGACACCATCACCGGTTACAGCTACGATGGCACCCTGATGAGAGAAATAAAATAGAACTTTCTAGAGTATGTAAAATCCTCTAGCATCAACAGAACCTGATAGACAATTTCCCTGACAGTACCTGTCGCTGACAACCTTCCACAATGATCAGCTTTTGTTGAGGAGAAGTTCTGGCGAACACAATTTCTGAATGGTGTTGGAGGATCTCATCCAGGTGGCTTTCATTCATGTTCTTCAGTTCTCCACCATGGACCACACAGGCCTTGGCATCCCTAGACGTACACACTGTTTTAGCAGACATCTAGAGCAGTTCCGCATCTGAAAATGGTTGAGATGATTGCTTTACCTTGGATTGACCTCTCCAACAGGAACGTTCAAACGAGCAGCAATGTCTTCCACTGTCTCGTTACCTTCAGAGATGATGCCAACACCCTTTGCAATAGCCTTAGCTGTAATAGGATGGTCTCCAGTAACCATGATAACCTGTATGGGTAGAATCATTCATTTAATTTACTTTGAATTGATAAATGAATGGTCGCAACTATGTAATTATTATCTGTATAATATAATATGAGTAGATCTTACCTTGATTCCTGCGCTCCTGCACTTGCCCACAGCATCTGGTACAGCTGCTCGAGGAGGATCGATCATGGACATGAGGCCAACAAAACACAGGTTCTCAGTGGGGAAGTTCACATTTTCAGTATCAAAGTCAAACCCCTCAGGAAACTGGTCATCAGGGAGGGAAAAGTGGCAGAAGCCTATGAGAGAAATCAGAATTATGCATGCGCTGTAATTTACCATTCTGTGTGTAGCCATAAATTCAATACTTATCATATTGACTTAGTGGCTTTACCTAGCACTCTTTCTCCAAGACCTCCAAGTTCTACGTAAGCATTTTGGAAAGCATCTTTCATTTCATCGTCCAAAGGCTGCTCTTTTCCTTGAATCAAAATCGTGGAGCATCGATCCAGGATTCTCTCCGGGGCTCCCTTCATCACCAACAAGTGCTTAGACTCTGAGGAATTGCGATTCTTGTGGATTGAGAGCTAGAAAATGCATATTAGGGACTGTTAGGATCACCACTCAAACCCACATCATCTACAAAGAACACCTCAACAAAAATACCTGATACTTGTTGGTGGAGTTAAAAGGGATCTCACAAATCTTTGTGTACTTCTCTCTCATTTCAATGACTGAACCGCAGCATAACTCAATACACTTCAGCAGGGCAGACTCTGAGGCATCACCAGCTGTGTCTCGCTGCAAAACAGATTTTATAGATTTTTTACTTATAATAACATAGCTAAATTGGCTACTGGAAATTGCAAGTCCTAATGTAGCTCGTTTAAATACTAAGACAACTAAAGCCACACTCACGCTAAGGATTGGGAGATGGCTTTGTTCAGCACGAAAAACGGCACGATTGCAAAGTCCAGCAATACGTGCAAGAGCTGACCAAGTAGCAGAGCTCTTATCAAAGGAGGTTCCACTCTGGTTCTCTGTGGTGTCTGCTTCATGAATCTGGTTGTCAAACCACATGTGTGCGACGGTCATTCGGTTCTGGGTCAGAGTTCCAGTTTTGTCAGAGCAGATGGTTGTTGTCGAGCCAAGAGTCTCCACAGCTTCCAGATTCTTTACCAGGCAGTTCTTCTTTGCCATACGTTTGGCCGTCAATGTTAGACACACCTGCATCAAGTTACAAGTTAAGTAACAATTCTTGGCTCAGTTGAAGTGTACTTTGTCTGAAGTAGGGTACTTAACTCACAGTTACAGTGGCCGGGAGACCTTCAGGTACATTAGCAACAATGATACCAATCAGGAAAACAACAGCTTCCAGCCACCCATATCCAAGAGTCAAGGATAGGATTAGGAAGGCAACACCCAGGAAGACAGCTACACCAGAGATGATGTGGATGAAGTGCTCAATCTCTCTAGCAATTGGTGTTTTTCCACCATCCAGACTGGAGGCAAGAGATGCAATACGACCCATTACAGTATGGTCACCAGTGCTGATGACAATCCCTCTTCCCGTACCTAGGGTTTTATTATATTCAAGAAATGTAGTTGTTCAGTCTGTTCACAGCACACATTGTAATATATCCAACATAACAAAGACACTTTTTTGGTACCTTCAACACAGTTGGTGGAGAAGAATGCAATGTTTCTGGTTTCCAAGGGGTTTTCATGGGAGAAGTCAGGAGTACGACTCTGAGGCTCAGATTCACCAGTGAGGGAAGAGTTGTCCACCTAGAAAGGAAAAAGAAAAGTTTCATAAACAGGCACTGATGGGACACATCACAATTACATTCAGAAATGCTTTAGGTCTTACCTTGCATCCATGCGCAGAGATGATACGGACATCAGCTGGGATTCTGTCTCCACCTTTGAACTCCACAAGATCACCAGCGACTACCTCCTCCGCATTGATGACCTTTTTCTCTCCATCACGCACAACTAACGCTTGCTGCATAACCAGAGCACAAACAATGAGTATTTATATGCCACTGGGAAGCTACAACCGAACTTAAATGACTACTGTACCTGGGGAACAAGGTTCCTAAAAGATTCCATGATCTTAGAGCTCTTGGATTCTTGATAGTACGAGAACCATCCATTGACTATGACAACAAAAGCAAGCACGAGTCCCAGGTATAGCTGCAAAACCACAAATAGGTTTTTAGATAATGCAATAACAGTGTAGAAAAACGAAGACAAAACATTTTCTCTCTCATACATTGTCATTCGCTGGTTCCTCTTCTGAGGCAGCCTGGATTCCGTACGCAGTGAAACAAAGAAATGCACCAAACCACAGCAGTGTCTGGAAACCACCAAAGAGCTGTGTGCAGAACTTGACCCACTCTGGAGTCGTAGGAGGTGGGGTCAGGGCATTGGGTCCATCACGCTCTAAGATCTCTTTTGCACGGAATGAAGACAAGCCCTGCCATAAAGTATGAATATGTGAGCAATGTGGAGAAACAATCTTAAAAATATAAGCTACTTTAACTAAATTTGTAAACACCTACACAAACTCTTATGCAAATTAAAGACAGTAAAGTGTCTTGACTAAACAGGTTAGGTATCTTATGTTTACCATAAAACATTTCAGTTTTATCAAAACAAGTCAACTTACAGTTTACACATTAACTAGTTTTTGTTGCCTTGTATTTCACATAAAATTAGGCAAAACACTGTAAGTACTAAAGATATAAATTCTCACTTATCCTCTTCCCACCTTATTAAAATCAGTTCCGTATTTGCGAGAAAGTTCATCCAGTGTCAGCTTGTGATCATCCTAGAAAACAGCAAAAAAAACTTCAATCTCAGTTTGACAGAAAATCATGTTTTTTGTACTGCATGTGCAGAAAATAACTGAGCGATCCACTTTTCTTGGTTATAGTATCAGATCATATCAGATATGTTCCTGTGATAATATATATATATATATATGAATTTCTCACCAGCTCCACTTCTTTCTTCAGTTCGTTCACATCCTTCTTCTTTTTTTTACCCTTTTTGGGTTTTTTTATTTCTTTCTCAGAAGTTGCCGTCAATGTGTAATCATCATTCCCCGTCTATAAAACATAAAATTAATATGCATGATATAAAAGTAACACCATAGCTGATAAATGTGCCAAAGATAACATCTACACAACAAATGAAACATCAGCAGAATACAACAATCCAGCAGAGTGACCGGGATTGCTGCGGAAAGGACCAGCATACACCCGCATAAGTCTCCATGCTGGCTAATGCTGGTTTGGTACTAGTCTGTGTCGCTGACCAACCAGCATCGTCTGGTAAAACTAATTAAGCATCCGATTTGGGCCCAACTAGCTCCCCAGCATCCAAAACACAACATATGCCAGTTGTTTTACAAAATATGTTCAATAGTCCACTCACGCCGAGCCCCATCTTCCCAGTTTATTTCAACCCTAAAATCTGCTGTTTTGGATTTCAGAAGTCCAGTCGGCTTCTCGAGAGACACAAGTGCCTGTGTGACCAATACAAGTTCACAAAATTTATATTCTGCCAACTCACCTGTGTTTTGGGGAGGAGATCTGAACAATTTTGGGAGGGGTTTAACACCTGTCATCTTTAACCTTTTATTTTAACCTTACATTAATTTAACCTTCACCTATACAGGTAAGTCATTTTGGTCACATCAATGAGAAGGACTCGTTTCAATGTTTTTGATGGTGCCCAACATATTTATATTAATATATTAAATCTTAATATTTTTACTATTATATATAAATATTATATATATATATATATATATATATATATATATATAT
>JAUCMT010000001.1:643110-659284 GCA_032357475.1 Enteromius thamalakanensis
CCCTGGATAATGGACTTCCTCTGGCACGCCTCTATAACCCGGACTTTGGACTATATTTCTCTCTAAGTCTTGATTTGAATTCTAAGCATTTTCCTTAATGTTTATGTCACAATGCGTGTTAAGTACCAAATAACAATGACTTCAACAAAATAATGGGTTTTAAAAATGTGAATTTTAGTTTTATAGGCTAAATGAATAATGTTTATTTGGCTTTAATTATACACTAATTTCTTAGCACTAAATGAATGATGATGTGTTTCTCTTTTTTGGTCCGTAAACAAAAACTTCTTGGTGTATATCATGTTCTTTTCAATTACTTGAAATTCAAATACTTGAAATATTATTATTTTTTAATTATGCAAGTACGCGGCCTTATATGAACACAGGACAAAAGTGATTTGACAACTTCGATGTCTACACTTTATTAAAAGCTTATTTCAGACATGAAATTCTACAAAAACGTACACATTTCAGCATTAGAATATTCTGAAAAATCTGCAAAATTGTAATTATTTTACATGGTTATTACCTGAAAAACAGTTCAGAATTATTGGCGAGAATTAACATAGATCAGAAGTTCAATTGAAAATGAATGCAGCATGGATAAAATCATTTATTGCACCATAAAGGACCCCACAGCCACCCAGTTGCACCTGTCACCGATGTTGTTGCACCACTGGGGAGATGGGTGTTCACACAGATGCAGACATGTTAGACATTCTACTAACAATCACTACATGTCAACTATAGTTACAAAGTTACTTGTAGTTAGTAGAATGACTAAAGTGGACAATCAAAATAAAGTGTAACCAAAATTTCCAAAAACCAAAATCTCCACTACTGTAATGGGTGATGTGTTAACGTATGCTATTGAATGGATTCATGATCCAAGAGTTATTATTATTACGGTAGTGTTATAGAGCTGGTCAGATCACTATTGATGGCCATCACTACAAGTGTGCCAATTTTCATAACTATGTTTATTACTATGTTCCATTCATAGTTTATTTTTAATGGCATCCCAGTTTGTGCCTGAAGAGTTGTAAATTTTATTTTGATCATTATGTTAAAACACTCATTTTGATTAACAATGAAGAACAAGATCAATGTTTGTAATGTTAAACTGTGTTTACTGCATGTTCAAAATAAAAAGTTCAAGCCCACAATAATGCAGGGTAATGTGTTAATTTTTTTCCCACTGTGTTAAGGCTAAGAATTACCTAAATAATATGTGAGAGTAATCTTTTAATTACAAATGTCATAAACCCAATTTTTGCGGGTTTCAGATTAATCATGTCATAAAGATATTTTAATATGATTAAAATATAATATAATATGATCACATTCACTAAGCATGCGTATTCACGAACAACTTTTACTAAAAACTTTCGTAATTACATATATTGTTTATAGGAACATCTGAAAGCATATATACAAAAAAAAAAAAGTTGCTCACACTTAATGCAAAAAAAGATAATTATATCTAAGCACAATTGTATGTTCAAAATTAATGAGGATAACAGTTATATATTAAGCCAAATATCATTTAAATATTGTTGTGATTAAATGTATACTTTATCTTAACCTCAAGCCACAGGTTTCTCTGAATAACAGTGCAGATAATCTCATTTAAATCTAATGAGGGCTCTTTAAACTGGGTCTATACAAAAGGTGTTTCGTTGTTATAAAGAGTGACAAAAGGCTGTAAAGAAAAGGTAGAGGGGACTGCATGAAACTGTAAAGAGATGTTTTGAACGTGTTTTATGCAAATGACTAACCTTGTGCTTACATACTTTCATTTAGAATAATCCAAATTTACATTCACTATGAGGTTAAGGAAAAATTCTGAAAAATGTTGTGAGAGGTTGGAATATGTGTGTATAAATACAAACAATTAATGGACGAAGAAGGCTAAGTCTTTCCCAGCCTTACACACACATCCCACCTATTATTAATCATTGTAGGACAATGCTTTGTTTGAATCGTTCAGCGCAATGAAAGATGGATTGTGATTCAGTCCTCTGTCAGGTGGATTGAAACATCTTCTCCAAAATCTGGATCATCTGTTTGATTTCATCCTGACTTGGTAGTCTGTTTTTAGTTTTCTCTAATTCTTCCATGATAGTACGTAACTGTTTAACTTCTTTCCTCATGAGCGTGGGCATCTCTTTATCATCAATTAATGAGTGTCTCTCAAGCACAGACCTAACTCTAGAAACAATTTCTGTAATGTTTCCAGTCAAACGCAGAGTTTCAGTAATCTGCGCAGCCAATCCACCAATGTCATATGTTCGTATGAAGCTTGCCAATTCATTGGCAGAAGAAAAATATTTACTTAAGTAACTGATATTGTGATCTGGGTTATGAATGTCTGTCAATATTTCCTCAATACACTGACTCATTTCTTTTATGTTGTCAGTCATAGGCATGAGATTATCCTGAAATTCTTTCATTGTAGCTTCAATGTCTAATCTTAATTTTGTCTCCAGGTTTTTCTTAGTGTGTCTTTCAGTCATTCCTATCTGGAGACCTTCTTCAGAGCCTTTAGTAGCAGATGAACGTTTTACAAATACGAGGAAGATAATTCCCATTCGCTCCATGCACTCCTCGAGTTTAATATAATCTCTCTTAAAGAGTTCAACAAATTTGTTCTGGAGATGATTAATATGAGATCTAGAAGAACAAAAATATAAGAATTTATTGTTACATACATATTTATGCAAGATGCCCCCCACCTTATTTACTTATTTTTCTCTCTCTTGATCATTCTTTCAAATCTCAGCACACTTGATAAATGACTACATTATTTTCATTATTTTTGTCTAAAAACATTTGTTTATATTCATAAGAACAAAATATTAATTTCTGTTCTGTTTTTGCTTTGTTTTTTAAAAAGTAACAACAAAAGAAACTATGCCTTAAGATTTGATTATTTTAAGTTGATGGAATCATTAGATTTGGATTTGTAAGACTGATTTTGAATGCAAATTTTTTCTTATAAAGGACATAAGCTATTTTTACATCCACAAATTCCGGTAATTTAATTCTAGTCCACATGTCTGAGTTTACAAAGAAAAAAAAATTCCAAAATTTTTTTTTTTTTTTTTTTTACTTTTTTGAGCACTGCCGAAAACTGCATGGTAATTGTTGCTGTAATTTGCATGCATATTTAATATTAAAAAGGCGAATATTTTCATAACGTTTTATAAATGCTCTGCCACAGCTGTAGTGTGGGGGCTGTCAAGAAAGAGAAGGGACTTTTTTATTTTTTTAGGAATTTATATAGGATATTATAAAATATGAATGTATTATTTTTTAACCAAAGCACAAGACAATTTATTTACAGCAATCCTGCAACTCACCATGTAAGCAGCGCTTTCCTGATTACACAGATCACAGTACTGGCTTTTCCACTGTGAATACGTTTTATTACTGAAGTGCCATGTAAATTTATTTTTACAGATGTCCACATGAGAAACAAATACTGTCACAATAGGGCTACAGTTTTACTATAATAGCATATATACATATATCCGGCTTTAAGTCACAGAATAATTTTTTGTCTGACTTTGATTATTCAGTTATTCAACTGAACACTGTACAATATTTTTATAAGATATTTATGTAGTTATTTACATTAATTACCCTTTAAAATAGTAGTGTCCAGTAGTGGAGGTTGGATGTCTCCTTTGAATAATTTTGCATTTTTTGCTATAACAACAAAATTTCTGTTAATTTTGTTGTTATAGCATAAAATGCTAAATTAAAAGAATTTTCTTATTTATTATGCATCATTATCCTGTGATGCTAAATATAGCTAGATGTGTTACAATTTAAAAGTAAAAAGCATATATAGCATATAAAAAGCATATTTATTATGCTTAATTATAGATTTCTTTTATATATAAAAATCAAATTTTGTTATTCTGATTATCTTTAATCTGATTATTATTAATTATTCTGATCCTCTGAATCAAATTAGTGATGAATAATAACATTCCCCTACCCCATTTTAGGTGGCTGGTCTGATGCTGCTGCACAGTTAAGAGCTACTTGTGATGCCATTGCTGTAATTTCAGATAACATACATTATGTAAATACAACATCCAAATCACATACAGTATCAGATAAATATAAACACAACACTGAATTCTGAGGTTGTTTTTCCAAACAATTTTGGAAATACAGCAGATAAAAGAAGTAAACTTTAACAACTTTTGTTTCTTTCTAGTGCTGCTTTTTTCTGTCTATTGAATCTCTGCATTTGTAAAAAAAAATATTTATTTGAAAAGTTTTCCTTTAATACTAATATAAGCAATGTCATTTTTAAAACTCACATTTTCCCTCACAGTCCTCTCTGTTCTTCTATGGAGATTTTAAGGTCTTGCCAGCTGAATGTGTTGAAAAGAAGTGAAACTGTTCAGGAAAAAACATCTTTTATCTCATAGGTCATAAAATGTTGCATGCAGAGAAGAAATCAAGTTCAAAGTCCCACCATATTAAACAATGAGGCAAAGATCATTTCTCCACCTTTGCCCTGCAATATCATTTTTATATGGGAGAAAACATTTGTAACATACATTATATGGAGTTACATTTTGAAAAAAGGAGAAATTAAATTTAGTTAGTGACCTCACTTAATATGGAGCATTTGTTGTGGTCCTCCAGGAACTGAATTTGACACTCCTAGATTAATTTAATTTAAAAAAAAAACTCATTTCTAGTTATCAACAAGTATGCTGAAAGATGAAATCCAACGCTTAAGTTTGAAAGTCCTGATGTGTCAAGTCCTACAGTGTTTCCCCAACCTCAACAGGCAGTTCCAGAAGCCACAGTCCGACATGATTTTAAGATGAATGGCCAAATAGGAGAACAGGGACAGACGAATAAGTTGTCATACAACGACTTGATGCACTAGATTGATGCTGGAATGAATTAAGGACACAGAGAGTCTGAGATTATCGATGCTGTGATCAGAGCAATCAGCTCAGGTATGAGCCTACATGACATGCTGTAGATTAAGACAAATTTAACCCTTTCCTAACTGCTCACAATTCTGAAAGGCCATTATAAAGAAGAAAGCTCAACTGACTTGTGTCATCGACTGATCAACATAATGCAGGAGAACCGTGAGTCGCCACAAAAAATATTTTTTCATGCCATCAAATTTAAAGAGAGACCATTAGCTGCTGCTCAAGAACCTGCTGGAGAAGAATCTTACGGTCTCCAACTCATACAGAGAAGATTTCTACGTGTGCTACATGAGTGGGCCAAATGCGAGAGGTTTAGAGATTGTTTCCCATGTGCCATCATTCTCTGTGTACACAGATAATAATCCTCTCACATATGTGATGTGTCACGCCACAGGACTGCACTGATCTCAGTGCAGTCAAATATTCTAGCACTCTGGTGACCCAATTAAGGATTGATGTCACCTGTGTGCAATCAAGGACCTAGCTTAAAAGCTCCACTCTCCAGTTGTTCCACGGCGGTGATCAAGGTAACACACCTTTATACTTACCTCTGCATTCTACTTCGTGTACTCTCCATGATCTGCTTGCTGCTCAACTTTGTACCAAGTTTATGTTTCATGTCAGGATTGTTGATGGTAGATCGCTACTCAGTGCAGTGACTGACTGTTTAAGGAGGAAACGCCAATGGATCAATACTCACTCGACTAAAGCACATATCAACACATAGAGCACGGATATCCAAAGCACCACGATCACCAAAGAAGTCATGTGAGGTAGAATCAAAGACTTACCTGTATTTACTCACCTGCCCTGCTTTCCTGTCTTTGAGGTAACATCAAGACCACTGCTACGAAACCATCTCTCCGTGAGGAAACACCTGAAAAGGAAAGGAATGTTCGTTAATGTTACAAGGGCTTGAGGAGATATTATGAACTGCACAACACAAAGGGAAGGATCTACTTACCCTTTATCAGGTAATGAGATGGTGAACGGCGAAGTGTATGCAGTGGAGATCAAGCAAACCAATACCCAAGCAACTCTCTAAGACTTTCTCACTCTTCTTTAATAAACCTTTCAAACTTACCTTCTTGTCTCCTCATCCTCCTTCCATGCTGAGTCATTACAGCACTGATGCACTGCTACATTTCTCCAAATCTAATGAAGAAGCACACTCATCTACAGCTTGGATTTTTAATTGAATTTAACAAATTTTAATTTTTGGATAAGCTGTTAATTCTTAGCCGTTTCTTCTAGACAGCAGAATAAAGGAAGCATGAGGGTAGTAAAGTAAACATAAATAAAGAGTCTTTCCCCAAAGGAATTTTAAGAGAAACATCTCAGACACTGTTGATACTTCAGTGGGATGTATGAGCTGTAAAAAAAAAGAATATATGAGCAATAAAATTTTCCATGACTTGAGTTAACATTTTCCATGTACACTTGATGTAACCGCTCAACATGCTGACAGAGTCCTTCACAATCAGTCCGTAACATCTTTCATGTCAGCTAAACAGATGCTCATGCTGTTTATTAGTGAAGTGTGTGAGATAAAAATGGAAATTCTGTTGATGTATTTTTTATACAGTCAGGACTATCAGTGTTTCTCATGAATCAGGGCCGGTGTATTTTACATTAAAGACAGACCGTGACGTGTCAGGCCTTATTCTGAGCTGTTAATCTTTTGAGCTGAGGTTTACAGTTTCAGAACCAAATATAGTGTCTGTATAAATCAGCCAGAACCATATCAATTAAAACAAAAATAACAAATTGAATAAAAAGCTGTGATTTCCTAGAGAGTGATTTTGCTTTAGCACCGATCACTGCATGTCATGAGTAGAGAAGCCATATTTAAGACTAATGCTGTTTAATGCTGTCTTATAATGCCTTACATCTCAAATCTGTAGTGAAGTAGTCTTTTAAACACATCTACACATGATTTCTGCTATTATTTTATATTCTTTATGTACTATAGATATATATTCTTGTAAGTATTTCATATTTTCTATTAGTTTACATCTTTTTTGTATGTTGTTTTGTCATTGTTCTTAGTTCTTGTTTTTGTTGTTGTTTCTATTAAGCAGGAATTATTTTTATTTCAGTTGTGATTACATTTTAGGACTTGAGTAAGATATTAAGTAGTTCTCAAAGCAACAGTTTTCGTTCAAGTGTTTCATCTAATATTTTCTTTAACGTCTATATATATAAATAATATTTAATAATTGTTAAAAATAACAACTGCTGATTCCACAAAGACATTTTCTTTTCTCTGCCAACCACCAATTAAGTACTATAGTAATACCATGGTAAAAATTGCTTTGAAGTGCTAAAAAAAGCTGTTTTCATCTATCTATCTATAAAAAAAAATTAAACATTATTGTGGTGTGGTTTGCTCATTGAGAAGAAGTCATTGCTAATAAAAATGAACTGGCTTGTTTTCTTTAAGACGACTTCCCTACAAATGTGATCCACTAGATGCCAGCGCAGTCAAGAGCTCTGAAGCTCCATTAGCTCCTGACCGATGATCCGGTGGGGCTGTTGCTTCTTGTATTGGCTCATACATCACAGCTAGCGTGCACTACACTTCTGTCTGCAAACGGCTCCCCGGGGAGCGCAGATCTCGCTGCACCGGTCCATCGACGAGCACTTACGCCCTCCCCTCGACCACCACTGCAGTGCAGTATGAAGCGAGGCAGGGGCTGTCAGATATATGGCTTAATCTGTAATCAGCAGGACTTCTTTGCACTGCTAGATTGACCCTTTCTGAAAAGCTTTTAGTTTAATAAGCCAGATGGTGTATGATGCTGTTGCATGACTTAAATGCATGCATTTGCTTGCATGCATGTGCAAGATTCATTATTGCACGCTGTTGCTAGGGTGTTAGAGGTGGTTAGGTGATGTCTTCCTGTGTTCTGGTGCAATGTGCATCTGTGGGCTTTTTTGCACTGAACTGCTATCTGGTGATCGCCGCACCAAGAGCACTAGTGATGATTGATTAAATGTCATGAATGAACAGACAGTAAAAACGGGGTGTGTTGATGCAGCCTTTGTCAAGCTCATCAAGTTACAACAGGACTATCGTGACTTTTGTTTGTTCCTCGCATATCAGTAATAACATTACTACTATATGAGCGGTTTCTGCAAGGATCCAGTCTAAATGTACAGAAAAGGTTCAATGAGCTGCTGAAAAACCTGTTTTTTTTTTCCATGCAGGTTCAGACCAGCTTATCTGGTGGTTTCCGAGCAGGTCTTAACTGGTAAATTGGGTCGGTCAGCATGATTTTTGTCAAGCTGGTTGACCAAAGCAGATTTGTTGTTTAAGCTAATTAACTGGCCTAATGTGGGTAAACCAATAGACCGAGATCTATAACAAACACTGGTGGCACTGGGCTGTTCTGAATGAGATGTAGAAAAAGATTCAATAAAGATTCCTGCAACCAGTCTAAAATTATCATTAATGCCATGTTTTTAAGAAGGCTTTTCTGTGCTCTGAATGGACCTTAATATTAAAGCAACCATAATTCTTAAAACATTGAAATGTCTTATTATTCTATTTTCTCTCATTCTCACACAGACATGTTTGCGGACACGTCCGCTGTCCTCTTATAATTCATGGCCTGCTGTTTCTGCTGGATGAGAACATCGATTACATTGACCACACAATCACCTTTCATTTCCGAGGGATTGAGTGATTGAAGGTGGTGGTGCAGTATAAACAAGAGAGCTCATCTCCAGGCAAACAAAAACAATGCTTTTCTAATAATTCCATTAAGTTATGAACATTATTTCTGTCCAGTTTTTTTTATATATGTGTGTGTGTGCGGGTTTATGTGGTTTATGAGGACACAAATGTGTATAATGACATGGGTATGACATACCAGGTATTCCAGGTGTTTTATAAGGACATTTTCAGTGTCCCTGTAATTCAAAAGGCTTAAAAAACATACTAAATTAATCTAACAATGCACACAGTTTCCTGTAAGGGGTAGGTTTAGGTGTAGGGTCTAGGGCAATACCACATACAGTCTGCACAGTAGAAACACCATTACACCTATGAAGAGACCCCATAAACAACATGTGTGTGTGTGTGTGTGTTAATGTTAAACATTCTAACATTCCTTTTTTAACATTCTAAGATTCCATTCTAACATTTAACATCAAATGTTACTTTTGAATGTTCTCTTGAATTCTGTAATAATTAGTAACATTCAAAAAATGTTAGGCAAACATCAAACATGTATATAACATTCCATCAACAATGTTTCTGTTGTTTGTTTTGAGAAAATGATCAGAGACCAGATAACTTTAAACAAATCTCCTGTTAAAGGGATAGTTCACCTTTTCCGAAGCGATATGTGATGAGAAAAGGATGAAAGAGAGTTGGGCAACAGATGGATTCGAACCCTACTCAATCTATCCCTTTAACATTATGGAGTATAGAGACTTTAATGAACAAATTTTCTAGCATTATTGGAGGAAACGTTCTTAGAACATTAGATAGTCTGTTAGATTGGCTGTTGATCCGGATGAGTAAAAACCAGTTTTAGAATAGAAAAATGAAAGAGTCTTCTTTAACATCTTAATTGTTCCTCTAGAGTGCAAATAGAGAATATAGCTAGCTTTCATTTATCTCAAAAATTTCTCACCCAAAGACCAAATGGTCTTAGGAGAAATATCTCAGACAGAGTTGATACTTAAATAAACCCTAATCGAGAACTCCAGAGTCATGAAGAGCAACCTGAGCAATGAACTGGTCCTCAGGGAGCATCTTGTCATTAATCCACTCCACACTATTGTACCTGGCAGCTTTCCGGCTTGTCTCTCTGGGATCCGTCTGTTTTCACCTGCAGGCATAGATGAAAGAGACTCGGCTGCATAAGGAAATATGTTTATGTCTTTAGTTGCGCATATAATGTTCTATTATAGGCGGTCGTGGGATATGCTCAATGTATTTCATAGAAAACTGATTACGGTGGCACTGCAGCAGCTGCTCTTGCTCATGGATTGCATCATGATCACTTCCTCATTTTTATATCTGCAAAATGACTGGGGTTTTTCTAGGATGCACATTACACGATCTGAAAGATGTTTAGTCAAGACGGAAACACATTTGCGCGTAGGCCTAATATAGCCACACGTACGAGAGGCGGTGCCTTACAATGCCAGCTATATTTCAGTTTGATAAATATAAACATATTAACACATGCTTACCCTGGCTGTTATTACTATAAATGCTATGTGTGATTGTGGGAGGAGAAAGCTCCGGTGTGAAATGAGCTTGCAGATGGAGACCAGCTGTGCAGCATTGTATGATGAGAAACTGTACACCACATGTTATTGTTAATGACGTCCATCAAGGATAATAATCATATAAACAGGAAAACGACCGCTTCCCAGCAACAAATGGAGTTAAACTGAATTTGAGGGAGTGTAACGCCAGCTCCTCCACAAACCTCAGCAAATAGCTCTTGTGCAATACCAAGATTTTCTGTGCACATACAACATGCAATAAATAACCAAGCCCTGTTGGGGTTCTGTTAGGTTTTATGTTGTTGTTCTTAAAAGCAACACCAAAATGTTGAATTTCTTTGAGTATTCACTATTGCAAAAACCAAAGACCAAAGGCATTCTTGTACTAAAAATCACAAGATACACAGTTTTTCATGATGTGTTTTTTTATCCTTTTTTTTTGCTTGTTTCTTTGTTGTTTAAAACTCACATGGTATATAATGACCACGTTATAGATAAATAATTCAAATGTGAGGTGGTGTTATTCTCAGAAAGTAAATGTGCATATATATAATTTTATTATTAGGAGTTTGCAATTCATATTTAACAATGAGTTTATTTATTGCAATTGCAATTTTTTTTAATAATGTGGAAAAAAGTTAGAATTTGCCGAATTGTGAGATTAAAAAGTCAAAATGATCAATTATATAAACGTCCAACTACAATAACATCCTACACAAACTATAGTTTTAGTATCAGAGATTGAAAGTTTTGGTAATCTGTCTTTAAAGGGCTAGGCTAACACGCCTCTATTACTCAGCAGTCAGTGTTTGGGTGGGCTCTTATTTGCATATCTGCAAGAGACATCTGTCGTACAAAAGCAGAACAACAGGCCGATATGTATAATACATGGGTTAATATAATGACAGTGCTGACTACAGATCACAACACTGTCATAATGTTGACACATGATTTTCCTGACAGCAGCAGCAGTGTTTTAATAGAGCAGGGATATAATGTAGAGTTTATGGAGGAAGGGACGTTCACCTAAATAAAGAGTATTATCCGAGATTGTTCCATTTCCAGCCTGAACACGTGACGACTCGAGGCACATGCACAACACGGATCGCAATATTACGAGTAATGATCCAACCCGCAGCAACTTAATAAACCCACTGATGATAACCAGACATTTAAAAGAAAAGCGTTTAAATTCACAGCTGGTGAATTACAAAATGATGTCTGTCTAATCGGACACAACAAACAGGATTTAACAGAAGTCAACAAAATCCCACCTGCTGGATGATCACATTAACCAGCACTATTCATTCACGCTTCTTTGTCTTTCTTTTCTGTTCCCAAGGCAATAATCACATTCTTTAGAATAATGCCATGAACGAGCTCAGCATAATATTTCGGATTTTACAGTAGGCCTATTCTTTATTAGGACTCAAATAATAGCCCTGTTAATTCAAGGATTTGAAACATCACAGCACATCCATTTCTCAAAGGCATTGGCGCACACACGTTGTAAGCAGCTCGACCCGTGATCTACAAGCCGTTGTTGTGGTATGATGGATTTGTGGGCGGGTGTTGACAGGAATGGTCCGGTGCACACTGGTACCCGCCGTCCAGCTCCTGCCGAGATGCCAGGCTTAATGCCAGTGACTCACAAACAGCCATAGGGCAGGAAACACAAAATCAGAGCGCATATGCTCTGGTCTGGCAAATCTGGGGTTTAGAGGACTATTAGGATTCAGTAAAGCTGTGGCTTTTGCTGCTGATATACTTTTTTCATCTGGTTAGCTTGAATATTTTAATGCATTGAGATAAACATAATCAGTGGTGCTTATTCTACTCAAGATGTACTTTTATGAAGGAATACTTAAAAACTAAATTTAACAGCTTCTGCAAAAACACGAAGCGGGAGTTTTCAACATTGATAATAATCAGCATATTAGAAGGATTTATGAAGGTTTGCTAAAGACTGAGGTAATGATGCTGAAAATTCAGCTTTAATCACTGCCATAAATTACATTTTAAAATATATTTACATAAAAACATTTTCAAGTATGGTAATATTTCACAAGTTTACTGTATTTTTATTTTACAGTTCTTATTTTATTTTTTTGTATATTTATTCTGCAAATAAACGCAGCAGCATTGGTGAGCAGAAGAGATTTCTTTTAAAAATATTTAAAAATCATAAATTATAAGAAAATCATAATTTACTCATCCTTTGTTCCAAATCATTATGAGCTTCTTTATGCTGTTGAAAACTGGCCAAACAAGGTAGTCATGAAGTTCCATAGTACCAAAAAAAATAAAAAATAAATAAAAAATATATAGATAAATAAATAGATACATAAATACATAGATAAAAAAATGTATTTATTTATTAATTTATTTTTTTTCAAATGATTAATCGCATCCAAAATAAAGGTTTGTGTTTTTTACTGTGTTTATTTTTTATGTATGTAATATATTAATACACAAACATGGTATATGTTTACGTATAAGTATTTAAATTTAAACACATTTTTATATTTCTTATTCATTATATATAAATATATTCAACATATAAACATATTTTTCTTAAATATATGCATGCATGTGTTTGTATTTATATATACATAATAAATATACACAGTGAATACAAATATATTATCTAAAGAAAAACTTTTATTTTGGATGAAAATTAATGATTAATCATTTGACAGCACTACCAACGCTCTTCTAAATATCTTTTCGGACTCATTTTGAGTTTTGGAAAAAGTGGACAGTGAATAAATAAAGACAGTTTACATACAGTTGAATGGCATAATGAAGGAGCACATAGAAGCACATGTGTATGTGTGAGTGTTTGTATTTGTGTGTGGTCTCATGTGAGCTGCTCATTCAATTCTAATCATACCCGACCTACAGAGCAGAAGCCCTACAAGCTTCCCTAGGGGGATGATCAGTCTAAAAATAGCCACTCTCTGGAATGTGAAAATGTTTCTCCACTGTAGACTCCTGGTTTGGCCAAGATATTCCCAACACCTTGGTGTATGTTCTACGGCAGATGGTGTGTGGGATAATTACTGAATACAAACTGAAGGGGGGATTCTCAAAGGCACAATCAAAGGCCAAAGAAATGTGCTGTGCATAAGCTAAAAGAAAAAAATTGACAGAACAGTAAATCCTTGAAGCCAGAATATATCAGAGAATACGTTAATATATATACGCCAATACGTTAACTATGTGTTTAACTTATATATTAACTGTAACTATGTGTTTGGTGCTTGTTAATGCAACACAATTCGTATTATAATATCTTTGGTTAGGGATCTGAGAAAATATTCATAACTCACAGGACATTGTTTGTTCTACAGATATGACAACATCCTAGCAACCATCTAGCAATGCCAACTGCCTAGCAACACCCTAGAAACCACCTAGCAATGCCAACTGCCTAGCAACACCCTAGAAACCACCCAAAACCACATAACAATGACCGTGCCAAATTATTAAGAAACATCCTAGCAACCACACAAAACATCAAAACAACCACTTAGCAACCATAGCACCTTCCATCTATCAATGCCACCTGCCTAGCAACACCCTAGAAACCATCAAAAACCCCTAGAACCAACTAAGAAATTTTCAACCAACTAGAAACATCCTAGAATCTGCCCAAAACATCATAACAACATCTTAGCAACCATTCAAAACACCCAGACAAACACCAAGCAATGCCAACTAGAAACAACTTCAAACCTCATAACAACAACCCATGAACACCCTAGCAACCATCAAAACAACCTAAAAATGGCCTAGCAATATCAGCCATTTAGAAACTGTCCTAGAAAGCATGCAATACCTCATATCAACCATAAAAAGCACCCTACCTAGCAACCGCCTAGTAATGTCAACTGCCTAACAACACCCTAGAAACCACACTAAACCTTATAACAACCACCTATCAACACCCTAATAACAACCTAACAATGCCAGATCATTTAGAAACATCCTAGCAACCACACAAAACATCAAAACAACCACTTAGCAACAATAGAACCTCCTACCTAGCAAAGCAACCTGCCAAGCAACACCCTAGAAACCTCCAAAACCTCATAACAACCACCAAAACTCCCTAGAACCAACCAAGCAATGCCAGGTAACATAGCAACCAAAGAAAGTAACCTCGACACCACCTAGCAATGCCCCACCACCTATCGATGTCTAGACACTACCCATATCACCATAGCAACTGCTTAGCAACCACTTAGAAATGCCCTAGCGACCATATAGAACATCCTATCTTTCTCCTGTTGCCTTTTCACAGATCCTCCCAGTACAGTCATACACAATAATAGTGGATTGTTGTATTCTCCTCTATCCTAACCTATAGTACAAAAGCTCCACACAAATAACCCAGTTTCTGAGAGCTGAAATGTGGCATCTGTTGGGTATCTCAAGCTCTAAGCATCTGCCTTCTGTTTGTCTGTGAGAAATGAACATCACAGCATATAGCCGCAGGGGACACATATACCTACCTACTGCATCGCTTGTCTGCCATTATCAGCCAATATTCACATGCAGCCATCCTTCACTGTCTCCCTTCAATTGTGTGCGTGCGTTTCAAGTGTGTGTGTGCGATGTGTTTGTCTGAGCTCTGGCTGTTGTCTCATCACACGCATGTGGCTCATGGATCAGTAAGGCTGGGGATATTTTAATAAAATATCAGTGCCACACATTGCCTCATGTATTATTCATGTGCACTGATACTCTGCACTGCAGAAGCATCCCTTAAGCTTCGACAACAAGCTCCTCTATTCAAACACATTCTCGGTGTGCATTTGCATGGTAAATAATTCTCACGTCAACTCTTGATCAATTAACAGAGCCCACATTGTCACTTCACCTTGATTTGCTTTAGATTTATGAATCTGTGGACTGTGTGGAAACCGATCACCAGGTGTTTCAGAATGAAGCAATAATTAAAAAGACAGACGATCATCACAGAGCTTGTGTTGTACATTTTGCTCTAGAGACACAACTTACTGGGAAGATCTGTTGAGTTTACATTTTTTTAAGTAGTGCTTTCACACCAAAAGCACCCAGAGGAAAAAGTTATTGCTGCAAGGTTGATCTTTCATAAGACTTAATGAATTTATATTCATTTAAATGTAAATTATGCCTCAGGTGTTTCTCCTAAAATACACACCAAATTAGGTGTTTTTTGGTTTTTAACCTACAAGGCAACTTCAGCCTTTTCATAGTTTACCAAATGTTGCAGAGAAAGAGCAGTGCAGCAGTGATTTGTTCTCTGGGTTTATTGCTCACCAGCTCACATACTCACCTTTATTTCAAAGGGTCATGGGTTTAAAACTAGCTTGAAGCAAAGAGTGAAGACAGTCAGACCAAGAAGAGTATTCCTGACTTAAATAACACCCTGAGCACCCAACCTTTATACAGTTTTGGTGATGAACATGTTTAAGCCTTGCAAAACCTAGTGAGTTTGTCATCTCACCATAGGCATGGACAGTCAGAAAGCAGATACTTGACGCAGTGATTTGGAATAAAATCTAGGAAGCAGCCTTAAAATAATTTGGAAAATTCTGATATTAGAAATCAACTT
Organism: Enteromius thamalakanensis; assembly: GCA_032357475.1. Lineage (NCBI taxonomy): Eukaryota > Metazoa > Chordata > Actinopteri > Cypriniformes > Cyprinidae > Enteromius > Enteromius thamalakanensis. The sequence goes on from JAUCMT010000001.1 coordinate 658,933, forward strand.
ACATTGCATCAGAAGAATTTGTGAGACTTCCGATTCATTAGCAGCTAAATAACTAAAGGAAAGACAACCTAGAAAAATGACAAAGTGAACTATTATCAGCAGAACTATTTTTACTACAAACTAGTGTGTTGTGATAATGAGTTAAAATAACACTAGCATTTACCAGTTTGCAAAGCCAAGCAGCCTAACGGACTCTTAAAAATAACTGGAAGCCAATGGGCTCTTTGCACTTAACGCCATGACATCATATCCGGCTTGAGTAATGCGGTATACCTTTTTTCCGGTTTGGCAAAATTTGCCGGCAGAGAATGAGCCTTTTTTCTTTTTTTCAGGAAGACTGCACAACAACTTC
>JAUCMT010000001.1:683081-701866 GCA_032357475.1 Enteromius thamalakanensis
CATCAACAAAACGTCAATTTCAGCCTCACTATAATTTGATTTCTTGCGCTCCTTTTTCTTGCTATTGTCACAGAGTTGTCACAGGCGTACGCATGGATTTCGTGTGTACGTTCGTTTTCTCTGAAACGCTCTTACGATCAAATCAAAAAAAGTTCTTAGATAAAATCAAGGATGGTTTCTACGCGAGTCTTTATAAATGAGGCCCCTGGTCTGGCTGGTATAGCCAGCATAAACAACATTGCTTGACAAAGCAACTACACAACTGCTACACAAGAAGTCTGCTTGATAGGTTCACCAGAATAGCCGCATCCCATTCTGTTGTCCAGCATTCAAAATGCAACATGTGCATATCTTTTCAAAAATGAGAATATGCTACTCTTGCCATTCTTTTGGACTTCAGGTCTTACCTTGCATCCATGTGCAGAGATGATACGAAGATCAGCTGGGATTCTGTCTCCACCTTTGACCTCCACAAGATCACCAGCGACTACCTCCTCTGCATTGATACTCTTTTTCTCTCCATCACGCACAACCAGGGCTTGCTACAAACCAGAATGTATAAGAATTATGTTTTGTGTGAGAGATACGGTGTTTTATCAGAATGATTTTTCAGTTTCAGTACCTGAGGTACAAGGTTCTTAAAAGATTCCATGATTTTAGAGCTCTTGGCCTCTTGGTAGTATGAGAAGCATCCTGTTATTATGACAACAGCAGCAAGCACAATTCCCAGGTACAGCTGGAAAATCAAACCGGTTCACAGTGGGAGAAATTATGCATGATTCACTATGCTTGTTGACATATGAATTGTTTATGCTTAAATAAGTAAAGGTTTTTATCGTACATTGTCATTTGCGGGTTCATCTTCAGAGGCAGCTTGGATTCCGTATGCCAGGAAACAAAGGATCGCACCAATCCACAGTAGTGTTGAGAACCCACCAAAGAGCTGTTTGCAGAACTTGACCCATTCTGGAGTCGTAGGAGGTGGGGTCAGTGCATTGGGTCCATCACGGGCTAAGATCTCTTTTGCACGGGAAGAAGACAAGCCCTGCCAGCAATGATAAAAATTATGTCAACAATTAGTTTAACATTGTTGTAGTGTGAGTGAAGCTTGAAACAGTGTTTGTGGATGCCAGACCTCAAAAATATAAACAGAGACTTAAAGGAGATATTATGGAATAACGAAAAGGGGGCATGTTGTCCTTGAGGTTAAGAGTTTTCTGAAGGTCAGGGTGGGGCAGAGGATTTTGTCCAAGTAGGGTGTGGAGTTAATGGCAATGCATACTCACCAATGTCCGTGTTTGCTCCAGGACAATTAGCAATGATTTGGTTAAAATAATATTATGCATATAGGTTTTGGATGCAAACCTTATTTTATTATAAGTTGCAAGTACTTGTATTATAACTTTTCCGCTACAGCATATAATTTACTTGTGTCGATAACATAATCATTACACCTTGAATATACCTCATGGTAAACCTTTTTTACAGACACCATTTAGCATTTTTTGAAGTAAATTTGCTTTGATTTGACAGAGAAGACACAGTAAAATAAGCAAATATTTAAAATACTTTAAATTAGGTTATCAGCTGTTTTTTTTTTTAAAGGAGATAATACCAACAGTCATTTATTTCCTTCTAAGAAGACAAAACATGTATATGAATCATTTTAGATACATAATGTCACAAAACTTACCCTGCTCAGATCGGTTCCATATTTGCGATGAAGCTCGTCCATTGTCAACTTATGGTCGTCCTGCAGAAGAAAAAAAAAGCCTTGAAATCTCACAAAGCTGATTATTGTTAAATTACGTGTTTTTAATGCAATGTGTGTTTTCTTAAATGTATTTATATATATTAATTATGCACCAGATCAACTTCTTTTTTGAGGTCGTCCATGTCCTTCTGCTTTCTTTTCCCCTTTTTTGGCTTTTTGGCTCCATCTTCTGAAGTGGCCGCCAATTTGTACTTATCGTTCCCCGTCTATAAAAAATATCAAAACATAGCATATGCAACAAAAACATTACCTAAACAAGAGACTAGAGAGAGAAAAAAAAATGGAGCAACAGAAGCGAACATGCAATGAAACTGGAAGCATAATGAAATATAGCTATGGTTCACTCACTCCAAGCCCCATTTTGCTGGTATATTCCAATTTAAATTCTGAAGCTTTTGGATCTTAGATGTCGTCGTTCTCCTGAAAGCCTCTCCGGAGACAAAAAGCTCCTCTGTTTCAAAGTCAGGTTTACAAAATTTATACCCTGCCAACTCACCTGTTTCAAGGAGGAGATTAGGGAGGAGTTTGGCTGCTGTCATGGAGCTTTAACGTTTATTCAACCTTCATCCGAACAGGTAGGTCATGTCATTGACATCTAGTTGACGAATTAGCCTATTCAATATTTGAGAAGACCTGTGGTAGTTTGCAATTGATTTATTATTCTAAAAAAGCTTTTCATGTGCTCTAATTTGTCTTTAACATGAAGTTTATCTGCACTTACAAATCATTTATTTGCCTGACGACCCTAGATTTTTATGACTTTGTCCACCTCTGCATTTCAAAGGTAAGTAAAGAATGACTGTGTAAATTGTGTCCTTTGGCATTCAACACCCTGTAATAAATCTGATAAAATCAAACTATGCTTGTACACGGCCACCATCATATCTAAAGTATTCTGAACGCGAGTTTGGCATACGTTTTGTCTGTGTTTTGTAAACGTTTCGCTATCTTTTCTCTGTCAACAATGGATTAAGTTTAGTCCATATTTATGCTTTTCAAAAGCATGCCATCACTTATACGTCTGTGAGCATGGATTACACATTTCCTTTTGAGTTTGCATCTATTTGCTTGGTAAATACTCCAGGAAAACCAGGATCAGCTGGTGCTGCAGCTCAGAGAGGCTTGTGAATGAGGAAGACGGGAAGGAACTGTGCAGAGATTCAAGGTGACATGAGGGTTGTGGGAATGTCAACAGTGATGATCAGCCTCTCTGACAGTCGTAACCGATTCAAGCTCAAATCGATGTTGCTGGTTTTGCGGTTACATTTTAATATTTTTTTCCTCATAAAGGTCTGGCATTTATTAACTTGGGAATCGTGTAATGGCCCTTTAAAGCAGCTACCCAACCTGTTTTAAGGAAGCAGTCCAGTCTCTGAAAGGAAACATTATATTCTAAAGTAGGGCGGACTGGAACTTAGCAAAGTGATCGCCCTTGTGTTACTCTGGATTCAGGTGAACAATACAGAATTTGTTACTTTGCAAGAAACAAATGCACTAGCCCATTTTGGTCTTTTTAAACTGCGATGCCTGGATCGAATCACACAAAGCAATACCTAATAATATACACTTAAACAGTGAAAACTATCATTTAGTAAACCGGTTCCTGTGCTTCATCCTATAATTGCTGTGTCTGAACCAGGGTTTATTCTCAGGAAGAAAGGACGATGTGTTGCAGAGAAATGTGAAGGGGGAAGGGGCTCGTACTGTAGCCTATCTGACACACGTGATCACAGCAGGGGCTCTATGGACGTGAGCAGAAATGGCAAACAAGATCTTTAGCTCTCTTTAAGGAGGAAAATGCATACTTATGCATTTTTTTGCGAATAAATGCCTGACCCATACATGATATGATATAATATAAAAATAGCCTTTTTCTGCACAAATATATGTTTATTGTGAACAGCATGAAATAAGTTAAAATAGGTTTTAAAGTAAAAGGTCAAATGCACATCATTGGCAATACATTCATGCATACATATAAAGTATAAAACGTTCTGGCAAGGTTCTGAATGTTAATATAATGTTTCTACGAATGATTTTAAAAGTTACAATTGTTTCTGAATGTTCAGAGAACATTGAAAAGTAATATTCATAATGTTTCCAAAATGATAAAATGTGCAAACCGGAGGTTCTGAATGTGGATGAAATTTTCATAAATAACATTTTCATAAATCAGTGCTAATTCTAGCAAAACGTTTAAACTGCACAAGAAACATTCTGATTATTATTAATGTTGAAAACAGCTGTGCTGCTTCATATTTCTATGACTTATAATTTAGCAGTTTTCTGCAGTTTTTTTATTTCCACTGTATGGATGTCAGTGTTTTAAGTGTGCTCTTGGAAGCTGCTCATCACTGTGCAGTAAGGACTGTGGAGTGTTTCTAAGAGCTTTCGCTCTCTCAGGCACGCAGCTGTGAGCACAGAGGGAAATGTCAGCCGCAGACGCTGGGAGAGAGAGAGAGAGAGAGAGAGAGAGAGAGAGAGGCAACAGATCAACAGAATAATAAACATGACAACTGTGAAAGAAGGCAGTGTCTCCGTCTCGCACAGCTCTCCGTGAAGAACACTGCAGAAAGCAGCAAGAAGCTGATTTTAGAAGATAGTTGTCAGTTCTAGTAAGTCAGCACAATTCAGTGTCATAATAAGGGTCTATTTATTTTCGGGAATAGTTGGGTCGAAAAAAAAATGTTCATTTACTCACCTTCAATTCTAGCCTGGGCCCGCACATACTTCCTTCCATTCCTTTCGTGAGCAAAGTTAGTCTGGCCAATCTGCCTTTTTAGAGCATTTCAGATTCCTGGGAGAACATTTAGCAACTTATAAAGTTAAATGACTTCAGGTCTATAACATGATTAGTTATAAAAAACATGTTAATAGAGAGGCACTCAGAAGTAAAGATGGGCAGAGGCTCTGTGAAAGAGTGTTTATCGGGAATACTATAAAAAACAACGTTAGTCAACTTCAAATTGCATCTACAGTGCATAACATCAAAACATTCAGAGAAACTGTTGATATTTCTGTGCGTAAAGGACAAGGCCGAAGACCTACGGCCCCTCAGATGACATTGCATCACTCATCACATGATTCTGTTGTTGACCCTGGAAAATGGGCCCAGGAATACTTCCAGAAACCACTGTCAGTAAACACAATCCTCCGTGCCATCTGCGGATGCTAAAGCTCTATCATGTAAAAAGAGCCTAAAGAGCATTAAAGCTATAGAGGAGGAGATCTTCAGCGTGCCATCAGCATTCAGTTCAAAAGCCTGCCTCTCTGATAGTATGAGGGTGCATAATGGCACTATGAATGGTATATAAAGGCTTTGGAGCAACATATGCTCCCCTCCGGATGACATCTATTTCATGGAAGGTTTTATGTGTTTCAGCTGAACAATGCAGAACCACATACTGCAGCTATTACTACAGCATGGTGTCGTTAGAGTCTGAATTGGCCTGCTTCAGCCCAGTTCTTTTACCTATAAGGCCAGGACACACCAAACCAACTTCAAAGACCTAGCACTGACGAAAGCCGACGATTTTGTCGCCTTGCATTGGTAGCGTAGGACAAAAAACCTGCGCTCGGACACACCGCACAGACTATAGCCAACAGCAACATTACCATTCTGAATGTCAGTTACTTTGATAAGTTTCTTAATTTCACATTTTTATGACAATATTCATATATCGGAATGTGTGGGTAAGATGAGGTAACATTAAAACAGTGTTCTGTTTGTGCCACCTTCATTTGTTTACTCGTTTTAATCACTTTCTCTTTAATGTTGCATTCCAGGCAGGTTTTTGAGCCTGTAAGTCAACTTTAAACCATGACTCATGACTTGTGTTCCAGACAAGCTGCCTGAGCTCAAGGAAATGTGGTAGCTACATGTAAACAATCCAGCGTGGCAGACTGTACGGGATACATGCTTATTTACAAGCATTTCTATCAGCAATGGTGCTTTCCTTGCTTATTTAAGGAAAACTGAGCAATAAAAATGGCGCACAAGACAAGAGAAGCTGCTATACCTTTTATTTTAGTGTATCACTTGCATAAACACCGCATTTGTAAGGTTTGCTGTTGTTGACGTCAAAGTGGAAAGTCACGGGTTTGACTGCCGATTCCAGTGCACTTTAACCGGTAGAAGGTTGGAAAAACACGCGTTGCCTGGAACGCAGCATAATTCTCAGGCAATGACTTCTTCGCTGAACTGAACATCCCATCCGAATTCTCACTTTCACTGATTCAGCATGTCCCGCCTATAGAGAACATTTTGCACATCATTAAATGAGAAATATGTCAGTGACGAACACAAACTCTTCAGCAGCTAGAAACTTATATCAGGTAAGAACAACACAGTCTCATGAGCAATTCGTACATATTTGTACGAGGTGCAAAATTTGTGCTAATTCGTACTAATTTCGTACAATTTGTCTAAAACCACGTGATGGGTAGGTTTTGGGGCGGGGTTATGTTTTGGTCATTCGTACAAATTCATACGAATTGGCATCTAGTAAAATACGAGTAATCAACTAACCTTTCATACTTTAATAAAATTCTTGGCAAAATATACTAGTCGTAGTAGTTGTTGTTGAATCTGCAGCATAAGTACCAAAAACAAACTCACATTATCTACCACTCGACAAGAACTATAAAACAGCCAGATGTGTCTTTAAATAGTGATTATACAAGCAGTGTTCAGCAATCGTAAACATCTAAACTCTTTAATAATACGTTCAGCCTCGTGTTGACTTGTTCAGGTCACGTGACGTCACGCTCTGAACACTCATCAGCTGACACACTTTTTGTGCAATCGGTGATTTTTGGGTGCGCTTCTCCTTTAAAAAGTCCACTTCTAAGGCACCTGTAATCACAGCCCCCCAGGCTGCAAGTTTTTCCTCTGGGAATAGTCGGGTTACGAGGCCCTAGAGGAATCTCAGCACATGCTGTCCTCTCCGGAGCCCGGGATCAGTCAGCCGAGCCGCTCCCTCACATAAGGGATATTATTGTGTGTGCGGGGCACAGCATGTGAGAGACCATTGTTCCTGGACCAGAGCGAACGAGAGGAGAAGAGAGCGAGAGGAGCTTTACCTAACAGAGTCACAGAGATTGGTGTCTCCAGGGTTCGGGTTACCAGACATCACCCCGCCTCCGTCTGCCCATTTGTCCCTGAACAGAATTTTCCACTCGTCTTTTCCTGGGAAGACACCTACTTTCATCCGCTCCTCATCCTCTCATTATACGCTCGCCTATAGCAAAAATAGACACTAATTGTGAGGAGTTGTGTGCTGTGCGAGTAAACACAGGAGTGCAGTGAATAACTTCTCAGAAAAGCCTCCAGAAGTCGATTGTTTCATCTGGTTCATTGCTTCAGTGTTGCGTAAGGCTAAATTACATCTGGCCTCTTGCTGTAAACAAACATCTTTTCAATAATTATACCTTTTAAACGAAACAATTAAAATGTCTTGTGACTGTGTATTTTGGCCCAAAATAAGCCCTTAAATCCTTAACCAGCAATTGCTCATAAACAGGCAAAATTTGGGGTCAGCAAGATTTTTTTTTATTATTATTTAAAGAAATGCATTCCTTTTATCAAAAGTACGGTTTTCGTGAGATTATAACATTAAGCGATCCAAAACTCTACCAAAAATAGAATATTATTTGAAAATGTATTTTTAATATTCAATGAACATTAATAGCATCATAAAGGCTTTCCTATATGCTCAGTTTTGTTTTGAAAATGTATATTAGACATTAAACACTTTATTAGAATGTTCTATAAGCATTTATTTAAGATTTTTTTTTTTTTACATTTGTATAATTTGCAAAAAATAAAATAAATAAAAAAAGTGAAAAGATTCCCTGTTACCCAAGAACACAAATAAAACAGACCTTATACAAAAAAAAAATGCAAGTGTTAATCTGTTACCATTTTTACTATTTATTCTTCTTCTGTCATTAAATACCTGAACTTCAGTCAGCTAATTTATGTGCATTTTTATTTTATTGCACTCTTGAACCTTGAACGGTTTTGCCCTGAAGACGTCTTTGCTTACCTATAAACAGCAGAGGAAAGCAGAAACGCACAAAAGAGTAACACACAAATGTCTAAACACCAAAAGGCCAGCGAAAGTAAAGATAGCAGGTTGACACAACAAACGCAACATGTTACACGGGGTCATGGAAAAGCACTCTCCCGAAACCATAGTGAAACACTGGCCCATATGAATTAGTGTGGAAGTCAACAGAAGTTTGATTAACACAAGAGGTTATAGCATTACATTCATCTGCCTCACCAGTGATTGCATCCAGAACTCAAAGGACATTGTGAACTTCTTGCCTTTTTGTCTAAGCAGCAAAACTTCACGTATAGGTTCAGATGTGCAGCTGACACCTGGAGGAAGAGATGAACCAACAAAGAAGTGATATTTAGAGAACAAACCAGATACAAACAAGTACATCAGGTTCACACAGGAACAAGCTTCAGACTCGCTGGGTTTAGTTTACGTGTTGCCAGATCTTTACACCAGCTTAAATCTAGAAGGAGAACCCTCTTAAAAATAAAGCTGAACCTTTTTTGTCTAAACGGTTCTATAACGATCCTTTAACATCTGAAGATTTCACAAAAGGTTCTTTGTGGTGAAAGGAAGTACTTCAGATTATAAAAAAATAGTTATTCTTTAAAGAAGCTTTGGCTGAGTTGTTCTTTGTGGAACCAAAAAAGGGTTCTTCTATGGCAGGGTTCCTTAAACCTTACCCTGGAGGTCCAATGCACTGCAGAATTTAGCTCCAGTGAGGTAAAACTCACCAAGCTGGGGTTTTCTAATGATTTTGAAGACACTGATTCCATGCTCAGGTGTGTTTGATTCGGGTTAGAGCTAAACCCTGCGGAAAGTGAATCTCGTGGACCAGATTTGAGGATCCCTGTACTATGCATTGCTATGAAGAACCTTTATTTTTAAGCACCTTTATTTTTAAGAAGTAAGGTATACAGCAGACAGCAATGTTCTCACAGCTTTCTCTAGCATCATATACATGTTAGGACAAAAACACTTTTAAAGCAAAGTTTCTAGACAGGTGGTATAAATTTATTAAAATTGATGTACTGTATGTTTTCATAAAGGTTGTGAGATCAACAATCTCGGAATGTCCTTATGATTTTTTTTTTTTTTTTTGTGCTGAAAGCATGTTCTAAGAAATGTTTGTTTGTAATCTTTGGATAGCCTTTTTATCACAACAGGAAATCAGGACAATTTAACATATATAAAAGAAATACATCTTTTAAATAATATTACATTTTAAGTTAAAATTAAGTTAATAGAAAACGGTATGAAACATTTTTTGTAACCTTTAAATACGACTGTAATAAAGACTTTAATTAACTTTACTGTATTTTTTATCAAATAAATGCAGACCTGTTGGGCAGAAGAGACTTCAAAAACATTAAAAACATACAGAGCCCAAACATTTGGATGGTATTTACATTTATTTATGTTTGTTAGAATTTTATATAATAAAATGTATTATATACTGTCCTTCTGTGATCTATTGTAATGTCCTAGCCAGCTAATTTATGTTGAGCACTCATTATGTGCTTGGTGCTTAAACAGTTTTGCCCTCAAGATGTCTTTGCTTACCTATAAACAGCAAGGAAGCAGATTTACAAAAGAAGAAGGAACACAAATGTATAAAGTCAAAACAGACAGTGAAAGTGTTACTCTGCAGGTATCACCCTGTATTTCCCGCAGGATGATGAAAAATCACTTCTCATAACACTGACAAACATTAGCAAGGTTTACAGCCGTTACAAGACCAGCCCTTAATCAGCAAATGTTTAAAAGCACGCTCTGACTCGAGAAAGTACAAATCCAAAGTACAGAAATCCAACTGGAAGAATCTCTTGTCATTTATCGTGAGTTTTCTGAGTTTGCCCGGCTAGCTTTGGCTACCAAACACCAAATACTTTTACAGAAATAAAGTCTGACCACTTCATAAGATTCAGAAGATGTATTTATTCGCTGGACGGCCATTCCTGTTCCCCAAACTACTTATTTGTTCAACAAAAATAGACATAAACAAGGCCCAATGCCGAATGAGTATGGCAGATTTACAACATTTCAAGGGTTTTTTAAACAGATTTGTGCCTAAAACAGCTTTGAGAAGTACTGCCTCATAAAAAACAAAAACAAAAACTGAATAAATAAATGCTTCAAAGCTATTATATATATATATATAATATATATATATTTTTTTAAATAATTATTAATAAAAAAAATATTTCTGCTTAAGTGGGTTTAAAAAAAATCTGTATTTTCTACCAATTTATTAATTAATTTATTTTATTTATTTATTTTTTTTGTATAAAAAGATACTAAACCACACGCGAGTTTATTTTCGTGCACTAAAATATATCGAGTGGAAATATATATTTTTAAGTACTTATATGACTTATAAGGAAAAAATAATTTGTTGTTTATAAAACAAATGTGAAGAAAGAACATCACAATTAATAAATGGCTGGACGTGTAATAGCTGGTTAAATCTGCAGGCAGGAAGTTACTGAATGACTTACTGAGAGAACAAGTGAGTGAAGGGAAGGAGAAAAGCATGTGTGTTTGCACCCTTGTCTTTTGTGACATCATACGAGCTTCAAACACACAGAGAGGCCCGCGCTGCTTCAGATGAACAAACACAAGACTACAGCAAACACAAGAGCCAAAGACCGAGCCGTCGTTTGCTAAGGCTTACTCTTTGATGAGGAAAGAAAAATGGCATCTTCTAAATATCTCTATTCTTTCTCTAATGAGAGATAAATCCTGTGCCTCATAAAAAGACTACAGTAATCTCGTTTCAAAAGAGATCTCAATAATACCAAGAGACCTTTAGAAACACAACGTACACTGTATTTGTCAGAAATGCATTCTGTGCATAATAATAAAAAAATAGCTTTTCTGTTGTACTACAAAAAGTCAAATCATAAAAACAGTATGTATAAAGATAAAAGTATCATTAAGTTCCACTGACACTTTATTGACACAAATAGCAACAAAACATGTTTCTGAGTACACCAGGTCAGCGCAGCGGTACATGACCTTCACTTGCTATATTGTCTTTGTGAGTCCCTGTGAAGCTCAGCGGTGCGGAGAACATTGAGAGCAGCGGAAAGAAGTGGAAAAGTTTAGCAGGAGTTCAGGAGGAGGGCTGGCGCTCTCTGTCACACCCACTGTCCTTGGCTCTCGGCTCCTGAGAGGTCAGTCCTGTGTCCAGCACGCTCACAGTCAGCTGGAGACCCCTTCGTTCCTGCCTGTTTATTCACTCCTCACATTCCCATTTGTGCTGGAGGGCTTTCAGGCGGCTCGTTGTCATTGGACAATGTCATTTCCAAACAGTTACGAGACGGCCAGCGATGCATTAATGCTTTTAGAAGATAATCCCTGACACATTCCAGGACATGCATTCACCTCCAAACAGATGGCGCTCTTATTAACGTGACTGTGTGAGCGGGAAAAGTGACACAAGCAGAGGGCTGACTTTCATGAAAGGAGAAGGAAGTTATTCTTAAAGACCGGCCGAGACACTCAGTGCTACTCAAAGTCAACAGTAAACAAAATCTGATTTTACATCTGTCATGTTCATCCTATTTGAAACAAGGAGAAAATCAATGTGATTTGACTTCATCCAGTGACTGTTCCTGCTCTAGTGGTGGCTAACAGCAACTCTTTTAGTTAATAATTACTGTTAATCTTTTTAGTGTAATCGAGACACTATTATAGGTGTTAAAATTAATATTTCAAATTATAGTTTATATAATTATAGTTTTTTTTTTTCATTTTATGCATCAATTTAAAATAAGTAAAAAAGAGAAATGTTGCATCGGCAGCTATCTAAAACAAATGAAGTATGTTTTTGTTTTTTAAATATTGTCTTAATTTTATTACAAGTAACGGTTTTAGTTTAAGCGAACAATAATAACTGAATAATATCTTTTCTAGATTCCTTTTGGTTTTAGTTACATTTTTAGTAACTGTGTTTTTGTCCGTTTTATTACTTTTTCTCTTTTATATAAACTGGTTTATATCATTTTTTTAAATATATTAATTAATTGAGTCCTTCAAATGATACAAAACATAAAGAGGACTATATGCAATGATTATAAACCTTATAAACATATATGACACAAAGGGCTGATTTTATTTAAATAAAAAATATTATTACAACTTAAAACAGCTGTTTTCTATGTGAGTGTATTTTAAAATGCAATTTATTTCTGTGTTTATTTCTGAATTACTCCAGTCTTCAGTGTCACATCCTTTAGAAATCAGTCTTGCTGATTAAGAAACAGTATTATCAGTGTTGAAAATAGCTGTGCTGCTTAATATCTTTGTGGAAACCGTATTTATCACAATTATTTAATACATAGGAAGTTCAAAAGAACAGCGTTTATTTGAAATGGGAAACGTTTGTAACATTAGAAATGGGATAGCTGCCACTTTTGACCAGTTTAATGTATGCTTGATTATTTTTTTAGTGTTATTTTTCATCTAAGAGGTGGAGTCAGTACCAGATCTATTCTGAATGACGGAGCGAGAGACTTTGCACCAAACACTCCCGCCAACCTGCTGTTGCTAGGCAACCGGCGTGCATGCTTTAAAGATTATCGCTCGCAATCTGTGAGACTCAAATATCCTTTCAATTACGAGGCGAGGAGTGCGACAGGAACACTGTTTTCCTCAAGAGGACAGCGACAGTAACGGCCAGCGGAGGAGAACGTCAGTCCGCTGCTAAAACTAGTTCAGACTCAACTTTTCCAAACAGCTTAATGTTCATAGATTAGATACGCATGGAGGGCCTCTCCTGTCCTGTTCGGTCATGCAGAAATCATGCCTCTAATACATCAGCCGCCGCAGCTATTCACAAAGTGCAAAGGATTTCGCTGCAATTTGAAAAATAACAGATTATGACATCCTCAAAGTCATTCCCTAGTGTGCTGCATACACTTTTATAGTAGGCTATTAATAGGAAACGGCATGATTCGATTGAGAAAACATTGCATAACCAGACAAACGTTTTTACATCTGAGGCTTTGCTGCGCATTCTTACAACACACACGTCTTTCAGTAAGCTTTTCTGACGCTTATTGAAAGTAGCTGTAATGTTGCGGAGAGGATCTTACAGCACAGAACCAGGATTTCACTGGACTGGTCGAACAACAGGTAGCAGTAATGCATTATTTAGTTTGTTATCTGCCCTTTAAATGAAGAAAGAAGCACACGTCTTTACTGTATGAATCAATGGCAGGCGCTAAACCATGCCTCAGTATAATAAGTGATATAAGATATAACAAAAGATATTCTAAAAACTGAAAGTTATAAACCAAGCTTACAATTTTTATAAATACGTGAGAAAAGTCCCTCATAACTCGTCACTTTTTGACCTTTAGTAAAGACCCATTTGCTCTGCTTTTTAAAGTCACTTTCTTCCGGCTTGGAGTGAGACTGTGCTGCATTATTGCAAGAATAAAGAGAATTGTGAGACAGATAGTGCCTCCGTTATGTTTTAGGTTGCTTTACAAGACTTGCATTCTTATCTCACTGAGCAACTAATGCATCAGAATGTATGTATAATGTATAAAAGATCCTAACATCAGGAATGAGTGTTTATGATCAATAATCTGCATCACTCAAATCTTAATTTGTGTGAAGAGGACTGAAGGATGAAATGTTTTCGAGGTGTAAACTGTGGTGAATTGTCCTGCACATTTTCCCAAAGACCTGTTAGTAATTTTTCAAGCTTATTCAAACATGCTGCGTGCTGGAATGCATGAAATTATACAAAGTATAGTGAAAATGAACGCTTTCACAATATACAGTTGGCTTACGATGTTTGTTTAACATGCTTCTGAGTGGTTAGTTCAAATTATAACCCTAACTATGAGCAGTATCATGTGATGTCTTAGCAAACACCTATAATTATGGTCCTTTTCAGCAGCTCTATCCATAAATGCATGTTAAAAAAGAAGAATGCATCATAAGAATCAGTTGTTCTCTCTCTATTTTCTTGCTCCTGTTCATAAGCACTTGATAGTCATTTTCTGGCCACTTTCTCAGTGCAGTACGTTCTGTTCGAGATCAATGTTCACTACCGCCGTCATGCAGATGTTCACACAGCATATTGTTCTCTGTAAAGAGCATGAAGTGACAAAAATAGACATTTTCGTAGCGTTAAAGAACAGAGTCAAAAATGTTTGGTTTTTAGTTCATGCATGAAGCATTAGTTTGCTCTACTAATAACTGACTGTCGAATATATTCTATTAGTTTTACTTATTCTGAATCCCTAATCACAACCAATACCTAAACTTACCAACCATATTATAACTGGCAGCAAATGAAGAAATGATTGAGAGAAAAGGTGTTACAGTGTTATCAGGAGACAGGTTTGGGATAACTTTGGGTGAACTATCCAGGCAAAATTATAGAAAAAAGACAATAGCCTTTTTCATATCATTCCACGCTCTAATGAGATCAATAACTCTCAGATCAATATTACATAATGAGCGGCTAGGGGTACAATATCTTACATCTCACATCTGCGGCTGTGGAAACTTGATTTGGAGAAGTAAACAGAGCTAGAGTCAGAGGAGCGGTGTTTCAGGTGCTGTGATGTCTGTGAGACAGCTAAGAGAGCTGCTTCATCAGCTGTCTGTCACAATGACAGGCAGGGTCAGGCAGAGATGGCTATGAGAGCCAATAAGAGCAGGACGCTTTAAAACAAACACTAAAGAAATGGATCTGAGAGAAAATCCCGGCAGGGCGGTTTCTCTCCTCCCGGCAAACTCCAGCACTCTGCATCCGTTACTGTATCTGTGTCAAGGAAGAAAAAAACAGCCATTACCCCTTTTTTCTGTGAATTTATGGCTGCTTCTTCATAATTTACAAGCCTGTCCTACTTATTGTTGTGGCAGATAGGGGAGAGTCCTTGTCTGCCGATTTACTTTTATTTTATTTTAACATTTTAACTCGGAAAATAAACCCTGATCTTAAAACATTTAATGTAAGATGAAAAAATCCTAATATTAATGAATGATATAATTATTGTTTATTAAAAGTTATCTTATTTTTTGCATGAATAAGAATGAAAATTAGAAATATTTCCCATGGCAGCAAAGTAAAATAATATAATAATAAGTCCTAAAAAAAACACTGAACTTGAAATAAAAATAAAATTTAAAACAATACTTAAAATAAAGATCAAATGTAAGCACAAAAATTATTAGAAATAATTGTTTATTAATGCAATGCAAACTAATCTATTTACATTAAAAAGCAGACATATATATATAATAAATATATATATAAATAAATATGTCTATGAGGTATTTTTTTTCTTTTATCAAAATACTATCTTTTTAATTTTTTAAGCTTTCATTTATGATTTTAAACATTGCTCTTTTTTATTTACTTGTATTTAGTTGAAAGACTTGCTTTACTGCTGTGAAAATAATTTCTTAAATCCTGAAGGACTTAATAATAAATGGTTTTTAGATTTTAGATTCAGTGCATTTGAACTCAGTAGGAATAATCATTGTGTTTTACTGGAATGCTCTCAGAGGGATTACATAACACAAACATGTTTAGTTTCAACACACGTGCTTGTGAGAACATGGCAGAAATCCTTAGAAAATGCCCACGTGCTGCCGCTGCATTATTCACCTGGAACTAACAAACACTATTACAGTACACTATATACAGTATGAAAGTTTAATTATCATGCATGGCTAATGCATTTAATGGGACGTGGATCTCTCTGTGACCTAAAAATATCTCCCTCTGTAGATCTTGACCTGAAAGATCAAATGCAGCTGGAGAATGAGCTAAAAGTCTTGGCCACTCGAGATGCTTTAAAAATGTAATAATAATTCAGAGGGGGTGCTTTGGGGACAAAAATGGGGACAAAATAGTACATGCTACCGTCTACCTGAAAATACACACCAATCTAGCTGTGTTTAATTGTGACTTATTTATCATATTTCTCAAAATGTTATTTATTGTTTATATGTAATTTATTATTATCATTAACTAAAACTAATTTTAAAATTGTCATTAATTAAAAAAAAAGAAAGAAAAAAATCTCAATTAAAATACCTTGGCGAAAATAAAAATTAAATAAAAATACAATTAATATAAATTTTATTCTATGAACTAAATCTAAAATAAAAAAATTAAAAACCAATAAAAGGGCAAAAGCACAAAACAAAATGGGTAAAACTGTAACTAAAATGTCATAATTTAAAAATAAAACCAATCAAAATATTACCAAATATTAAAATACTATATAAACAATACAAAAATATTGTTGTAAATTTGCCAAAGCAAAGCAAAACAAAAGTAAAAATTAAGTTTATATTTAAGAACCCAAGTGATTGTAATTTTTAGATTATTATTGCAATGTAAACCTTTTTTTTAATGAAGCATCTTAATTTTAATAAAAAGTTGTTGTCAAGTTTCTATCAATCTTAAATGTATGCTGTAAATAAAAAGAAAATATTAAAAACATGATTTTATCTTTATTTAGCATAAAATACAATAAAGTAATGTCTTATTTAATCATTATTAATTTATTTGTCATGTGTTTTAGAAATGGGTTCTCTATTACATTTTATAAAATTCATTTAAAAAAATTTGCGAACCCCAGCTTTTTTTTGTTTTTGTTTTTTAAGGTCTTGGCATCTATAATTTTATCTCATAAGCAATGAACTCTCACGCTTTCTCTTCCATCAGCAGCAGTCTTTCCTTTTGATGTCATGTAACGACAAACACAAGTGGTCTTATTCTTTATCTGTTTGGCTCTCACAAACACACGCACGCACACATGAACCCTTTGTAATTATGACTTAATGTGCCTCTCCAGAGACTCAGTGAAGAAGATAAAGGAAGTAAATATCATGTCGTGTCCCTGAAGTCATTTCCCATCTGTGGGAGCTTTGTCACGCAGAGACCTTTGACCTGCGGCTTCTATCGGCTCATCCTTTAGGGAATGTGTGCTGCAGTTTACGTTTGATCATTGATCTATTCTGCTGCGTCTCAAACCAAAGTAGCTTCCGAACACGTGACGGAATAATAATCGCACATCTCAGTCCATTTTAAAAGGCTTTAGTCTGGATTGTGACCACAATAATGTATTCAAATCCCAACATTTACCATTATAAAGCAATCTGCAAAGCTGGTTCCAAATCCTCTTTCAGCATCATCATCTGTTCCATATACAAAGCAAGGATGTGTTTCTTCAAATATATGACTAGGGTCATTAATGTTGCCCAAAACGGGGTCAAGATGATTTAAAGACGCTGCCTAGAGAGAGCGAGAGTCTCCTGCTGTGGAAAACCGTGACCTCTTAGAATGAGTAATGGAAAGACGCTTCATGGATGGAGCAGCATCTAGTGGCTCTCATTTCATTAAATCATCAGCCACAAATGCTCAGATGTGCTCACCCTCGGGCCAGCTAAGATACAGATGAGTCTGTTTCTTGTGGTGCTGCATCAGTGTCTCGGCAATGGATGTGAATGGGTGCCGTCAGAATGAGAGTCTGATAAAAACATCACAATAATCCACAGCGCTCCAGTGCATCAGTGAACATCTGGAGAAGACAAAAGATTTGTGTTTGTAAGAAAGAAAAATGTTTCTTCTCTCTATAATAACTCTTCCTTCAGTTCAAAAGTCTTCTGGTCTGAATCAGGAGAGAAATCTACACAGATTGGGACTGGATTTTGATGTGAGAGGCAAGGAGATAGATTTATTTGTATTTATTTTTTTTGTTATTATGAACGCTAAAACATCTTAATGGTGAGTTTTATTTTATATACAGCTTTTGTCTTCCCCACACTATAAAAACATAGAATAGGATTCTAGATCAGAAAAGGCTACACTGTAAAATATAGAGTTTCAGATACTAAAAAAAAAAAAAATTCTACATAAAAATCCTTGTCAGACCAACGCAATCACCCCCCGACCAGTCAAACACAGCTGTCTGAACAAAGAATTTCATGTTATTGTTGAGTTCCCAGCATGCACTGCAGCATGAATAAATTGTGCAGTTACTGTTATAGGATTAATATTTTACTGTTTGCAAATTTCATATTTTTTTTTATTTGTTGTACTGTAATGTAAAAATCTCATCTTTTTAACATCTGTTGGTTGTCACGGTTCTTGACGTTTCTTACAAACAAAGACAATGTTGTTAGACTAACTTATCCATTATTCTTCAAGTTAATAAAGTGAACAAAAAAGAGA
Organism: Enteromius thamalakanensis; assembly: GCA_032357475.1. NCBI lineage: Eukaryota > Metazoa > Chordata > Actinopteri > Cypriniformes > Cyprinidae > Enteromius > Enteromius thamalakanensis. The sequence continues at coordinate 701,134 of JAUCMT010000001.1, forward strand.
TACATGTGACCTTCCTCATTGACTTGGGTTGAGTGAACAACATGGTCCAAAGTTGAGCAAACTCAAAGAAGCTGTGCACGGTGCCTTGAAATGTTGAGTTAATCAACTTTAGATTTTTTACATTGTAGTAACATTTGCCAAGTAAAAACTTTAAATAGACATTTTTAAATTTTCTTAAGAATTCCCAGTTTATTTTAGTAACATATTAGTAATATATTTAAGTAATGTTTACTATGGAAGTTCACTCAAGTAAAACAACTATACTTAAGTACATTTCACTCAGTCACAGTTTATAAAGCTTCCTCATGCATTGTAGCACAGAGCATGTTATTCAAGCACATGGTTCACTTGTCAACACGTAAGCAGCTTTGTGTTTGAGTGCTTTAATTGCTCAGAAATTAACTCCAGATGACACGAAACATTAAGCCTAACAAATTGGATCTTTTTAATTATTCATGCCCCAAAAACAGGATTATAATTTTGATATTTACTTTAAGAATTCTTGTAATCAATTCCAAGCAATTTATACTTATAAGCTGAAACATTTCTACAAGCTTAAACAGAGTGCTAATATAGAATTTATTTGAATGTTTTACGTTTTGCTTTAACTAAATTATTTAGTGAATGTTTAAACATAATTTCGAGAGGATCGCTGGAACGAGTAATCATACACAGCTGATGTCCCTTTTCCTAATCATCCCTTGTTCATTCGCGCCCAATCAAGTCATTTCCC
>JAUCMT010000001.1:701966-721913 GCA_032357475.1 Enteromius thamalakanensis
TCTCACGGCTCGCTCCCCAGACAGCATGCCAAATTTGCTTATTCATTATTATGAGGAAAGCGTGAACTCTTGAAATGTAGTAATTGCATTTGTTTTTATGTAGTATTTACTTCAGCACAAAATCATTTTTATCAGTGCAGATGATGACTGATGGACTGGAGTGCTGTGGATTATTGTGATGTTTTTATCAGCTTTCATTCTGACGGCACCCATTCACTGTTGCTAATCAAGTGATGCAATGCTGCATTTCTCCAAATCTGATGAAGAAACAAACTCATTAACATCATTTATTGCATGTGGGTGAGGAAACTGTCAGCAAATGCTCGTTTTTTTAGATGAACTATTGCTATAAAGAGCAGCAGCAGCAGCAGGAGGAAGAGGAGGTATTGATGGTGACTCACATCAGCAGATGCATCTCTGCGTGCTGGAGAGAAACAAAACAAGTCTGGTTTGTTCTGAATGGAGTAAAGTCCTATACTGCACAATATATTTATACACAAATACATAGCACGCTGATTACTACGTCCTAAAAATATGAACGGTATGCAATAAACAGCTAATTAAAATTGCAATGCAATTAAAATTGCGCACAATATGCCATTCTCTGTGTTGGATGATCTACTATCATTAGCATGTGTTTTAGTGATGCATATAAATGTTCTCATTGTTTTGATGCAAGGACAAAGGTTTGAATCATTGTTTTTGTCTTTTTGCATCACATTTAATCTTCCGTCACTCATAAATAAACCACGTATGATGTCAGGTTATATAACATTCCCACTTGCATACAGTGTTTCCTCTGGCCTGAATATGACGTCATCAATTATGGACTGTGATGTTGAAGGCCTCTGCGTCACGAGCATCTGTTTCACTGAAACACGGCGAACTGCACAGGACTCATTCCTCAACCAGGATTCGCCTGCCATAACACTAATTAACATCAATCCACAACCTTAATTAGGCGCTTGTGGCTTACAGAAAAATCGTCAAAGCGGGATTGTGTTAATTAAGGTTTTAATCATTCGAATGTTTCTCATACCAAATACTCATACAGTGGCCTTAAGCATTCACAGCTCAGATGAAGGATATTAGCTGATCGGGATCAAACGGATAAAAACTGAGGATTCTGTCACACAGCTAACAAACACTCTTCCTCTGACACTGAGATAACGCTCATTCCAGGTTCTCTGTTCTTTAATAATGTTCTCTAAACTTAAGCACAAAAGTGTTATTTACTTTTTGCCCCCCTAATTAGTTTGGTAGGACTTTCATCTAATATTTAAAACTTTAATTTAAACAGAAACTAATTTTTAGTTAAAAAATGCGATTGATTAAATCCCTAACCTTAACTTAATAATTTAACATTTTTTAAATGTAACAATTTATTTTAGAAAGTTCAGAACCTTCAAAAGCAACATTCTACAAATAAAAGCAACAACAGGTGGATGCTTGTCTAATTTTTTTTATAAATGTTACTTCTTTCAGAATGTTTTGAGAAAATGAAAAATGAAAAATATGCAATTCAATAAAAAAAATATATTTAAATAGAAACTTATTTCAGCTATTTACATCAAACTATGTTCATATTTTAAATATTATAATAGAAAATAAATTATAATATAAAAAAAATAATCATTAAAGAGTCCTAATTAAAAAGTAACAAATTGTTTCAAAATGTTTAGAGAACATTCAAAAGTACATTCCCTTAATGTTTGGATATAGAATGAAATGTTCCCATACACCAGAAGAAATAACTAAATAAATGAATGAATAAAGTCAGACAAAAACTGAATGTTTTGAACATAGTGTAACGTAGTTGCTGTACATAAACAAACAAATTCTATTCTTTAAGTGTTATAGTTTTTTATTATTATTATTATACAATTAACAACAAAAAAAGTAGATTTTGATTGCTTCTATTGTCTTTGATTCTTCGTTTGCATAAAAGAGTCTTCTAACTGACTAATCATACATGTAGTTTGTTTGTTATCGAGAAAGTTTTGTTCAAAACCTTTGACCTGGTTCAGTAACACACTAGCAACCACATAGCAACACCTTGGCAACCACCCAGAACACTCCAGCACGGTTATATCTATATCACAACAGACCCGTGACCCATTTTCAGATGTGTGACCTACTAGTGGAGCTGTACTTGTGTCTTCCTCTCCTCTCTCAGTCTGTGTATGAGGCTGTAGATCTGTGCTGCGTGTGTCTGAGAGCTCAGAGGTGCTCATTAAACCGAAGCAAACGTGCTGCGCTTCAGTCTAGAGCTGTCTGGAGCATGAATGTGGAGGATATTGAGCGATCGACTGAGAGTCTGCAGCAGATGAACACAGCAGGATCGTCTCAGAACCACATTCACAGCCTTCCATAACATGATGTATTTGATGCAACCGGATGTTCAATGAGAAAACATGTAGGTCAGGACTTTAATCCATGAGGAACTTATAGAAACTCTGTTTGACTATAATGGTTGAATTAGAAAATTATTTAAAAAATATGAAAAAAAATTAAGGAATTTATTAATCATGGTTAATAGTAGTTTCTATAGGTATACATATGGGATTCAAGATGATATTAGTTAATCTTATATAAACAAATGCAATTTAAAAATGGTATAAATAGTATAATATTTATACAAAGAATTTTATTGTTATATTACTACAATATTTAATTTATATAATATTTATAAATGATCACAATATTTATAAATTAACATTAACAGATTAATAAATGTTGTAAACATAATTTTCCTGTTTTTTGTTCATTAAAATGCATTATTTTTAAAATAGTATGAATTAATTTTTAATTAAAATATAATTGAATTTTTTTTTTGACAAGTCAGTTATATTTTAATAGCAAATGTATTAGCAGCTGATGTTTACACCATTTATGAAATAATATAAGTATATTTTAATTTAACAATTATATTTTAAGAACTACTATTTTAATGCATATAATATGTATGGCATACCTACATTTATAAATTATAGTTAACATAGATTAATAAATTATATTTAGTTTTTCATTGTTAGTTTATGATATACCGAATGCATGGTAATATGTAAAATGAATTCTATACATTCATAAATGTATTTATTTATTTTACTTCAAAACTAATCATTCACTGATTCTTCATTCCCAAATAAATGTAATAATTCAAGAGTTTTGAGTAAGCGTGTAAAAAATAAATAACATTCCAACACAACCTCTCTGATTAGTCTATTAACACTGTTTGCTGTAGAGTTTCTAAAGCTGCAGAATGTGAAGAAGCTGTTGTGGAGAGCGGTGGTTTGTGATGATGTTTGTCGTAAGCGTGTACGTCAGCGTCTCTCGTGCTGGGTTGGTTCGCGTTCAGGGCGTTATGACCCATTTTGGTTCAGTGGAATGCCCTTCCCAGCAGAGCCCAGGTGCGGATCAGAACATGCTCCACAAACACGAATCATCAGGGGACCCGCGGCCCCTCGGGGCCCTCGATGTGTTACTGACACACGTGCAACATCAGGCACTCTCAAACTCAACACATTCTCTGTTAATCAGAGCCTTCCTGAAGATGAATCAACCGATCTCTTCAATGACTTTACACAGACACGTCTTCACGTCTTCACCAAATCACTTCTGATGTCAACATTAGTTTTGAAAGTTTATTGTTAGTTCATGTGTAACTAATGCATTCATGCTTGATTTGAATCAATTCAGCCAAATGTTTATTTTCAGTAATTAAAAATAATTCTGTAAGTTTTTTAGTATTTTAAAAGGTTTTCTGTTTAATGTAATTGCAATTTAGTTTTTGTTTTTCTGAGCAAAAAATAAATATGATACATTTTTCCCTGATTTACAGGAAATGCCCTCTAAAATGTTAGACATATTTACAACAAAAATCTAATTGTGACATAATAAAACACTTTACCTTCACCTCAAATACTAATTTACATTTTTTTAATTTGCCACTTTCCTAAGTTTTTACCCAGTGAGAATTTTTTACTGATTTAAAACACGGTAAAATTAAATATTGTCCGTTATTCTTTTATATATATTTTAATATGTACAAATCATAATAACCATGTTGTGTTAAACTGAATGACAAAGTAACATTATTTCAACCAAATTCCAACATTTTATTTTCAAAAACGTATCGAAAATCTTAAAAGTAGACACTTTACTTACATTCAATGTCCTTTCTTTGGACATAAAATCACTTTTGTAAATATATTTCTATGCAAATATCTTGACGTCTTTAGCCCATGTATATATATATATATTGAGTGTATTTCCAGTTAAATTTTATGTAAAGCAATGAGAATTTTTTTTGCTTTAATTTTTGTTTCAGGTACCTTGCTGGTAATATAATAACTATTAATAAATAATCTCAGAAATATTTAATATCAAAACATTAAAAGACTTCTTTTTGCACCAATAGATCAAAGAAACAAATGCATCCCGTGGGCAAAAACTATATAAAATATATCCTTCATCAGAAGACGCTGCTATGGATGTGTGAGTGGTTTATTTAGGGTGCATTATCAAGCACATGAAGCTCACTTCAAAGGCTGCAGGTATATTCTGTAACACCTCACATTTTCAGTTCACGACTAAAAGCTCAACAGCCTAAAATCACCATACATTATGCAAAGTACTAAAGAGGCTTCTTCTGATTATCACACATGAAACAGCCCACATGTATGGATCCCGAAGCAGCGCAGGCTCACTTTGATCATGAGTGGAGGCCGATCGATTACAAAAATCCCACAGATTTACATGCAAATACTTGCTATTTTTCCTTCAACAAACTAAAGCAGCTTTTTTCACATGCAAAAACTCAAACTACACACATAATGATGAGACTTACGCAAACTGATTCAGAGTTTTATGTATTACAAATACTATTTATATTTTTTATTATGTCAAACTGTTTAATTCATACTTTTCGCCATTATGTTAAAACGAATATACATCGATTTCTAAAACCATGAAGTTTATAATATTTGAATATCTTTATGTTTGTAGTCATTGAGATGAGACCTATGGAAAATATTGACCTACAGTATATAATCTTCTGTATAGCAATAAATATAATGTATATATATAGTGCATTAAACATTTTGCAATTATAAACAATCACTTTTATCTTAAGTTAATTACCTTAAAACATTTATCTTAAGTTTTCTTTTTGTCCTATGTTTTATTCTTATGTAATATTTCTCTTATGTTTAAATATACACAAATTAACTAAAATCTATATTTTTATTACTATATTTGTATACATTCGATTAATTTATATTAGAACAAAATGTATAAATTAGCATTAACAGATTAATAAATTCTGTACACAATTTAATAATTTACTGTTCAATGTTAGTATCCTTGCATTAATTGGTAACATAAATATATAAATATAAATTATATATAATATATAAAAATATATAAAATTATTATCTATAAAAACTCTATATTATTTCCTTAATATATTTTATATATTAAATATATATTATTTCCTATATATTTTTGCTTTATACATATATATTTATATATTTATTTATTTATTTATTTATTTATTGTTTTTTTATAATAATATAAAGATTTAAAAGAAATATAAATATTTATAATAGTCATTTTTATTAAAACATAAAGCATAGGACTGAAGTAATGGGAGAAATAATTTGTTTTTAATTAGAGTAAAATATTTCCACTTACTTGCTAATGAACATTTATATCAAACTGTATGCAATGACTTTTTACCGAGTGTCACGATACATGATGTGTGACCTAAAGACAAGGTTTTTCAGTAGGCTGCTGGAACAGTGCTTGAAAATCATTGTCCAACTTACTATGAGAACTGGGTTTGAACCCAGGAAGGCCTCCAATCTCCCATAGTTCACCCTGACAAAACAAAACCAGCTCAGCTGCACAAACTGGCAGATGTTGTTTTGCAAAGGCTCAAAAAAAGGCCCCGGTTTCCCGGAATGCAGTGTTATTTTACCCAGCATGCCGAGCGCTTGAGTGAAGGTGCCTGTGGAGTGGAGGAGGAGATGGAGGTCATGCAAGCGAGTGGAGAACGCAAGATATTCAGCAGACATCTTACCTCTCTGTCTCTCTGTTTGTTCAGATGGACAGATAAACTCTTCCTCCCACATTCACTCCCACTGATCTTCATTAGTGCTTCACTTTCTGACTCGTGCTGCCGAGCGCTCAAGGCCGTCGTGATAATCTGAGCACATTTTACATTTCCTAAATTATTTAAAAAATGCGAAATGCAGATTGATGGATTTTCACGTGGGCTGAGAGCAACCCATCTCTAACCTGGAGTCAGTACCTATAAACTGGGTTTTTGAATGCTGCTCCTCTGCGCACCGTTTGTTGCACAGCCAATGTGCTTCATTTTTCAGGCATAACACAAAGGTTATAAAAAGATGTTTTTGGGTCCCCATTTTTGCACCACATGCAGATCTCTGAGATCTACCTGCGACTGGTTCTTCTCAAGGACTTGTCAGGGTTTATTCATTAATTTCATGAAAGCTCTGAACATCCTCTCCACTAACAGGGAACACTCCCGCAACATTCTGGCAACGTTCGCTAAAAGTTCTTTAATGTAAACATCACTAATGTAAACAGCTACTTTTTAAGTGTGTGCCGATATACAACACATCCATAACATTTTAAAAAACATGCATTTTAAGCACTTTAATAACTCAACGTTAGTACGTTAGAGCATATTTTTGTGAAATGGGTTGCAGTTACTAACATGACATGATTTTGCACTTGATTATTGGTTTGCATCATAGCGTTTTGTTTCTTATTGATCTTATTTTAGTCTTGTTTCCTCCCAATGGTTTGAGAGTTTGTCATGGATTCCAGCAAACTCTTAACTTGGCTTTTTCTCAGAAGTGACGTTGTGAATCTGTTAATGTCTGGACAGTTTCAGACATTCAACCACTAACACGTCAAATCCTTCTTGAACATCAGTAGCTTTTTGCTTCCCTGAGCAAAAAAATGTAATAAAAAATAAAAATAAACTTTACTTTTGGAATCTTCTCTAGTCTTTTATCACCTAATTTCGAAGGTTATCTCATTGAAAGTTAGCGCACTGATCTTCATGATAGCAGGACTGATCTGCTGCTTTAGGCCCAAAACTTTCTCTCAACTCAAACACTTCAGTCTGTTGACGTTTTGATGATTTTTATTAGATATTATTTAAAACTAAACTTATAAACTTGATATCTTTAAACGTTTAAGAGCTCAACAATAATATTGTTTACTTAACATTTTTCAAGCGTACAAGATATCAGCAGATAGATCTAGTCAAGTCAACTTTATTTATATAGCGCTTTCAACAATAGATTGTGTAATAATAATGTGTCAATAATGTGAAATGACAAGATTAAACACTCAATTCTTAGGCATTTCTGTCTGTGAATCAGTACAATCAAGTCAATGATATTACTGGGAATTAAGTACAAAATTAAGTGTTTTGCATGCATGAAATTTGGTTTTAATAAGATTCAAAAATAAATCCACTTAGCAATGCTTCAATATTATTTATGCACTTGAAATGTTCAGTTCAGTAGCTGTATGCATTGATTAAATCATGTTCATATTTTGAAGCCTTGTGTCCCTTGTGTCTGTCACAGAAGTCACAGAGGTCAGCGCTGAAGTGACCAGTGTTTCCAGCTGAGTGTGTACGTGTGCATTTACACTCATCACATCAACACTGACGCCAGATTCACACGCAAACAACATATTTCACTGTGAGCAAGCATGAAAGCATATACACTGCTCAAAAAAAATGAAGGGAACACTTAAACAACACAACTTAACTACAAGTCAGTCACACTTCTGTGAAATCAAACTGTCCACTTAGGAAGCAGCACTGATTGACGATCATGTTTGCATGCTGTTGTGTGAATGGAAAGACAACAGGTGGAAATTATAGGTAATAAGCAAACACCCCCAATACAGGAGTGCTTCTGCAGGTGCTGACCACAGAACACTTCTCAGTTCCTGTGCTTTCTGGCTGATGTTTTGGTCACTTCTGAATGCTGGCGGTGCTTTCACTCTAGTGCTAGCATGAGACGGAGTCTACAACACACACAAGTGGCTCAGGTGTGCAGCTCATCCAGGATGGTGCATCAATGCGAGCTGTGGCGAGAAGGTTAGCTGTGTCTGTCAACGTAGTGTCCAGAGCATGGAGGTGCTACCAGGAGACAGGCCAGTACATCAGGAGACGTGGAGGAGGCCGTAGAAGGACAAAAATCCAGCAGCAGGACCTGTACCTCCGCCTTTGTGCCAGGAGGAGCACTGCCAGAGCCCTGCAAAATGACCTCCAGCAGGCCACAAATGTGCATGGGTCTGCTCAAACGGTCAGAAACAGACTCCATGAGGGTGGTGTGAGGGCCCGACATCCACAGGTGGGGGTTGTGCATACAGCTCAACACCGTGCAGGACGCTTGGCATTTGCCAGAGAACACCAAGATTGGCAAATTCACCACAGGCGCTCTGTGCTCTTCACAGATGAAAGCAGGTTCACACTGAGCACATGTGACAGAGTCTGGAGACGCCGTTGAGAACGTTCGGCTGCCTGCAACATCCTCAGGCATGAACGGTTTGGCAGTGGCGTTTCTTTGAAGGGCCAATTTATCCAACTGAGCACATCTGGGACATCATGTCTCGCTCCATCCTCCAACGCCACGTTGCTCCGCAGACTATCCAGAAGTTGGCGGATGCTTTAGTCCAGGTCTGGAAGGAGATCCCTCAGGAGACCATGTCCAGGAGTTGTAGGGAGGTCATACAGGCATGTGGAAGACACACACACTACTCGTTTTGACTTGTTTGAAGGACATTACATCAGCAGTGTGTTTTTCTACTTCCACTTTACTCCAAATCCAGACCTCCATGGGTTAATAATTTTTCAGCACATTCACCTATGTAAAGAACAAAGTATTTAATAAGAATATTTAATTCATTCAGATCCAGGATGTTTTATTTTAGTGTTCCCTTTATTTTCTGAGCAGTACATTTACAAACTCGAACTCATCAACCATTCACAAGTGTAATGCATCAGCGCCACCTGCAGGCCTCCAGTTACACTCTTGCTTCAAGCTGAAATTAAATTAAAACTTCTCATTACATTACAGAAGAAAAAAAGAAACCCTCAGAAGATCATGCAGCACGAACAGGAGCCCAGAAAGCACTTCAGTAATTAATTTGTAAGAACAAAAGTAATGGCTGCTGGTCTTTGTCACGTGTTCACTGCACCTCACAGAAGATCTATTGTGCTGAGACTCGAGGCCCGGAGGAGGATTCAATTAAATCAGAGTAGGTGGACCGTCTTCATCATGACAGCAGTTTAAGTGGGCGGCTGTTTTACAGTTTGTGCATTTATGTTCGCATGTGAATGTGACATTTCAGACCCATATATATTGGTGGGTGTTTCTGGCTTGAGTCAGTCCACACAAAGACAATCACTGATGACATCATTCACAGCACATGGCAGAAATAAACCCCAATCAGTGAAGAATCAAGGGCCTTTTCTCCGCAGAGAAGAGACTGAACTACAGTGTTGGGAAATTGAGGGCTCCAGCATTTGCATGTCCAATATAAATATATATATATATTTCCCAAGCAGCGCTGACATCATGGAAATTCAGAAACCTTTCAGAGAGAGATGCAAAACAACTATTTTTCATATATCTACATAAAAAAGCACACACTCACACACACATTGCTGTCTAAGGGATCTCTGTATTTGCTATAAAAATAACATTAAAACATTATTTTTCAGTAGTCTTATTTTAAATAGTATTTTTATTTTTGCATATAATTCTCATATATATCATAAATATTATTTTTCAAGATTTCTAATTATTATATTTGTATTATTTCACTATTCCACATAACACTCAAATATAACGTAATTAAACGACAAAACACATTTTTATTATTTAATTTCATTTTGAATAATAGTATTATATTTATTTCAATAAATATAATACCTACAATTTTTTATATTTAGAATTTTATTGTATTTTTGTTTTTCCTATTCAGAGTTATTCCACATAACCCTTATAAGTAGACTTACAGTTTAATCAAACATTTATTCTAAATCCTTCTATAATGTTCATCAGCTTTCCAGAAATGACTTGTCCCACTTAAGGACCATCTGATTGGCTGTGTGCTGATCACGTGACCTGGGTGCATTGCGGGATTGGTCATCTGAAGAATTGCAGCTATGGGAGGCAAATGAGAGAACAAGAACAATTATTTCGTATGAAACACACAGATTATTCTGCTAGGGGGCGCTTTATGGCACAGAAAGCCATCAATGAGCTACTATAATCGCTTTTTTTCTAACTAAGCCCAGAAAGTGCAATTTTATAAACATAACCTTGAAAGTACAACTTTATAAACATAATGATGTATTAATTACATTAAGAGAGAGAGAGCGCGCATCCAATATTACGATTGCATCAGATCAATTTCCACAATGCTGAGAAAAATAAATAATAAAATAAAAAAAATTAAAATTACATGCACCACGTGACACGCTATCGCTTCCGGGCCTCCACGCTAAGCTCCACCCACTTTAGAATTCGGGTTCATCAGTATTTCCGTTCTAGACGTGGACACGCCTCCAGAGGTCATTTACTGACCCATGCGCGCAATAAATAGAAAAGGCTCGAGTTGAGGTTAGAGTTGGGCAGATTTACCTTCATTCTACAGAATAAAGCCAGCATCATGATCAACTGGAAGGTCAGTCGCATGTAATGTTTGATGATAATAATATTGTGTCGGCTTTTTCTCTTTGACAGTACCTCGTCGGTAACAAAGTCGCCATATTAACAAAAACAATACATGTTTTTGGACATTTACTATAGCAATTCCGCGTTATTGTATTGCATTATTATAGCATAACTTGTTATTGCCACGGTAACTATTTAAAAATGTTATATTGTTCAAAACATTATAAGGTTATAGCATTATAATGGTATATGTCTTAAATATCAAAGTATTTTTTTTGCATGGGCAGCACTTTATTATAATGAGCACCAGTCACTGAATGAATCTGCAGGGATTGTGTGTGTGTGTGTGTGTGTGTGTGTGTGATGGACTACTTACAAGAAAACCATGGTAGTACTATTAACATTTTCGAATAATTTGTTATTACCACAGTTAATCTTCAAACTAAATCTGTGTTTAAAACAGTATAATGTTACAGCATTGTAATGGGACAATACATGTCTTCTATAACAAAGTAATTTTAGTGTTTTTTGAATGAGAAGCAGTGTATTATATTGAGCACCATTGACTGAATGAAGCTGCAGTGATATAATGTGTGTGTGTGTGTGTGTGAGCAGCTGTTCTTGTCATGCAGAAACACTATCAGCTCAGCAGACACTTCTAGATAAACCTCAAAACTTCTGGACGCGGGGAAAGGAAGGTCTTTCTCTGCTTTAGGCCTCTTAAAGTAGAGTAGTAGTCCATGCTGTGCCTGACAAACTTTTACCAGGGTAATCAGTCATAGTTGGTTCTTGTTATACAGAACCTTCAAAAAAAAGTTTTGAACACAGACATGCTGGTGTTTTCTGTTTTTAAGAAGTATCTATGAAATATGATCTGGTCAAATTCTAACATCTCAAGTTTGTTCAAAAAATAGGTTCCAGCTAATAATGACAGTAAAATGAATTTATTAATAGCTGTGTTGTTCACATTTCTTAATGATGATGATGATAATAATATTATATATATATATATATATATATATATATATATATGTGTAATTTCAGTTTTTATTTTTTTTTATAATATTTATTTATTTTTTTAAGTTTGAGTTAAAGCTGTATCAAACAGAGAAATTAAATAATGTAACAAGATTTTTTTCAGTGTGTTTGGATATTCAGTTACAGTCGTGACAATAACATCTTGTAATGAGATAATGTGTATGTTGTAATGGGATTGTTTTTGTTATAATGGTGTGTGTCTTGTCAGGCTCTGGATAACATGCCGGTGCTGCTGTACATCCTGGCACTGAAGACACTCTTGTTGTGTTTGGCGTTTGCTGGAACGAAGATCTACCAGAGTAAGAAAGCAGAAGCGGCTCTGAAACAGCAGATGGAGATGAAGAGGAAACTCGCTCAGCAGACGCAGGAGCTCATCAATAACAAGAAAGACGACTGACATGAAGAGTGAGAAAAACAGGTGAGTAAACGAGCGTTTGCCAGAGCATGAGCAGAGTAATGGCAGTGTGTTTAACGCTGTGTTTGTGTTGCAGCTGTCAGCGTGACGTCTGCGTTCAGATGCTGGAGCAAAAGCCTTCATGGACATGGACTCTTGCTTTTTATACACCGTTTTTATTTATTATCTCTGAAGTTTGTAAATAAAAATGTTTTTATATCTATATCCATTTATGCTGTGTGTGTTGTTTAAATAGTTCAGAATTCTGGTATTCATGAATCAGAGCAGATTTAATATGATGTTCTGCTTTACATAAGGAGTTTGGTGCACGAGCAGCAGGTGTCGCTGTACAGATCTGATATATGAGCAGGACAAGGTTACATCGACCCGTTAACCAATACCTCTTGCTTTCTGGATAAGAACACGCTATAAATGACACGTATAATGCAGATGAAACATGAGTTATCATGTATGAGGTGTGAAACCTGCAATCTCACCAAAACCTTTCCATGGGGATATATATATATTTATTTATTTTTTAAATCTAGTAAATACAATTAATTAATTTTATAAAATATTTTATATGTTTTGTTTTTGTGCTGTCCAATATAAACAAATAAAAATATGTATTCAAATATTTACACGCATATTAATATTTTATATAAATTATACATTTATTTATTAATTTACAATTTTAAAATACATTTACAAAAATATATGCATGCGTTTGTGTTCGTTTATATTGTTATATTACATTAATATATTTTAGTTAATACCCTTTTTATTTTTTTATATTTAACCTTATTTTTAATTAATCTTTATAGATTATATGTAATATTTAAATAAACCTTTTAACAAATTAGAAAAATATATAGAATCCCTAAGTATACCTACTTAATAACTATAACATAATTATATTTTTTGTACTGGCCCATTATACAAAAATCTTTATGAATGATAGTATTTTTCTTTGCTTTCAGGTATAATACGAGTCTTATTTCAGTTTTCAGGAACACACCGGCACGTTTAGAGAGCTGAAAGCATCATTGCCTGATGTATCTGTCTGTCCTGACGTCATGCAAAAGCAATTTTAATTATGAAGCAGATCATTCTTAAGCTGCTGATCCTGCATTATCATGAGAACGATTCTGAATCTGATGTTCGTTTGCTTCACATCAACATCATGAAATCTAATCGAACTGCATTGTGTTGTGTTTTTGTGCATTTGATTGGTCACACTGTCTTCACACTGTTGATAAATGAATTGGCATCTTCTGTGAGTCAAAGACATGTTCAAACCAGACGAATAAACACTAGTTCTTTGGTCAAGATAAATTTATTAAAGGTAAGTTAATGTTTCCTCCCTCAAGATTCTGGCTTGTTGATAGAAATCCTCAAGCTTTTCAAGATATTGGCTACATTCAAATACATCAAATATACACAGTATGTTATAGTTGCTTAAAATCACTGGATGACAGCAGAACGTCTCCTACAGTAATGGAAAAGAGGACAACATCTCCAAAGACAGTAGAGCACAACAGAGCGGTTCATTGAACGAGTCACAGCGCGCAACGGGAGTCACATTCGTCTTCTCCATACTGAGGGATTGGGCTGGGTAACAGATCGCGTGTGCTTCTGTGGCTTTATTTGTTTTATTAATCATTCTGTTGTATTCCACAGCGATTCAACAATCAGAAAACGTCTGTTAATATGGAAATGGGAATCATAACCAAACAGTCGACTGCTCACTCCCATGATGCACTGCAAATGATTACTTTATTTGAGCTTTTGTACTTTTAATATTTTAATGTTTAATATAATGTGCCACTCGTAGGTTTTGTAATTTCTAAATTCTTTCTACATCTTTTTGTTTTAAATGTACAGTCAATGTATATGTTATAAATTTTGATACGTGCATCCAATTATTCATAGTCAATATTGTTTAGTTTATACATACTGCCAATTATATAACTTTACAATGTTGCAAATAAAATTATTTTTTTTAAAGAAAAAAATGACTATTTTAATTTGATTTTTTCTACTTAAAAACCTCTTTTAATTTAGTTACTTGTAGTAATTTCTGAATAAATGTTTTATTTGCCCAATGTATAATTTTTATTCTATTTAGAATTACAGTCAGCTATGTATATCACTTCAAAGTTTTCTTTATATATATATATATGTCTTTTTTTACATTAAATTGAATGCGTTACTTGCTGCTTCCGTGCAGTGCAGGAATTTGTGTGAAAACGTTCTACATTTTGTCATTATTTTAGTTTTATTTGAACATAAAGCCAATTACTTGTAGTTTTATTTCATTTTATTTTCCATGTACACAATTTTTTACATCTAATTTCACATAGTTTTCTTCCATCAAATCCAATATTGTGACAGATGGAGAAAACGAATGGGAAAACACTTGCGTTCACAGTTGCGCTCGATATACAAAGACAAGTACTTCATGTTGTTGTCAGTTTACCACATTATAAGGCTCTATTTTTAAAGTGCATAATACTTGGAGGAGCTCGTGAAGAACTTCAGCAACAATAATAATGACGTTCAAAGACTGCACGAGTGCTTAACTGACTAAACGTAGAGACGATACATGATAATGACGATGAGTACATGTTAGTGGCCCCGAACGATACACACTTCAGACACGATGGTCAGTTTTGTTTGTGCTGCACGAAAACTCCTTCAGATTTTACTGCCGCTTTCCCCTCGGATTATTAAAATACACAGTTGTGACGTCAAGCAAATGATGACATTCGTAAGATGAGAGAAACTCTCCCAAGTCCTCAAAGTCCCTGACTCCATCAGAGATGGATGTTAAGAAATGAAACGCGAGATTATGAGGATGGTCGACTCCCTCGCTAACTAGGAAGAGGATCTGGCGCTCCCCCGGTAGCGAGGATGACGAACTGCATGGCCGCATGCTTCCTAGTTATCCCAGTGTTGGTTGCGTGTTGGCTGCAGAACTAGCCACTCACTGGTTAACAGACGGGACGTAGTCTGGGCGGCGGGTCTGAATGATCCTGGGTCGCGCGCGTCTGCCGCCCTCGGCTGTCTCGTCTTCACCCTCGGAGCTGTCGTCTTCACACACGTGTACGATCACACTGGGTGTGTTGGTGGTTCCAGTGTGGAGCTCGTATTGTTCTCCTAAAGATACATTTGAAGATTGCAAACGTCAATTATTCAGTTAACTAATATGTTCTTCACTGGAGATGCATATATATAAAAATAGTAATATTGTGACATAATATTATTAATATTAAAGCAGTGTCAATGTTTAGTAAAATGTGATTTGCGATTGAAGCTGAATTTTTAAAACCATTACTGCAGTCTTCAGTGTCACATGATCCTTCAGAAATCATTGTAATATGCTGCTCAAGAAACATTTCTGATTATTAGCAGTTATCAAACCATCTTAATTACTCCTCTGTAAATGTCTTTATTGAATGCATCTTTTCTCAGCAAATGCTGTTATAGACCAGCACTCGCTAAGGTTTTAGTCTCAAGGTATACCATGGAAATGAGGTAAATAGGTTATACCTGGTCCTAGTTTAGACACAGCACACAGCAGGTCATAGTTGATGACGGGCTTAGCGTCCTGTGACTGTGCCCAGCCTACAGGGGGCGACGCTGGGGGAGAGATCAGGAACTGCTTGTCTGGTTTAGGAGGCTCAAGACGAGGACTGCCGATATGGACTGACTGTACAGGAGAAAAGAACGCAAAACAGGAAATAAACAAACAGGGGAGTGACAAAACATTCACATTTATATTTCAGATGTATTTATCCAAAGTAACTCACATCGCATCACCAGAGGATCCTCTGCAGTGAATGGGTGCCGTCAGAATGAGCGTCTAAACAGCTGATAAAAACATCACAATAATCCAGTCCAGCAGTTAACATCTTGCTTGTTAGATACAAATCCATTTTAGGAGATATTTTAACTGAAATACTAAAAGTCCATGATGTTAACTGATGGACTGGAGCGGTGTGGATTATTGTGATGTTTTTATCAACTCTCATTCTGACGGCACCCATTTACTGCAGAGCATCCATTGATGAGCAAATGATGTAATACTACATTTCTCCAAATCTGATGAAGAAACAAACTCATCTCATCAAATATTGTGGTATTGCGTCTCAATGTAGTGCACAATGCAACATCCCTTTAGAGTAAACGTTAGAGTTGCACTCAGTGGACACTTCACAACCACAAAACTATATTATTTATATGTGCATTAAAGCCTTGCCGGTAAAACTCATTTATGTGCTGTTCTGACATGATCACGTAGACCTGAAGCACCCGCACACTAAAGCCTGTCAGACAGCACCTGCTTACTGAACCTTTGAATCTAACTGAGCTAATACTGTCAAAACACACATATGAACACAAGTTGGTTATGTCTAAATTTAAAGCAAACAGCTGAGCAAAAAAAAAAAAAAAAAAAAATGCATGCAGGGACATTACTAAACATTCTGCCATTTCTCATTCAAGGCATAGTTCACCCAAAAAAGTCATTTCTGCGGTTATTTATTCACTCACATGTTGTCCCAAAACTACATTCACCTCTTTCTTACGCAAAACACAAAGTAAGATATTTTGGACAATGTGGGAAACCAAACAGTAGCTGGTCCACACTGACTTTGGAAGAGAGAATAAATAAATAGATTAATAAAATATTATGAAAGAAACTTTTGGACCAGCAATTGTTTGCTTTGCCACATTCTTAAATAAAATACAAAACAAAATAAGTCTTTAATAAAACTTGAGAGTGAGTAAATAATTACAGAATTGTAATTCGTGGGTGAGCTATGATAACAAAACGAAAATCAATCAAGGCTGTTTACTAAGGAACGTTAATACTCATAAGATGATACAATTAATAAGATGCTCTCATCACTTAACAAAAAAAGCACGCTAGTCTTTAGAGCACACCGTATCATGTATTATTTCTTTACCTGAGCGAAATACAGACGCATCTCCTTTCCATTGAAGTCGCTCTTATGGAGTTTGACTCGGGCCTCGGCTGCCGCCAACGCATCGGTGAAGTTGATCCGAACCCGTCTGAAGCTTTTGAAGAACTGGAAGGATGTGCCAGGATCAAACGCTCGGAACAAAGCTTCAAACTGCTCCTGAAGACGCGAAATAAGGAAAAACAATGTTAAATAACTGGACTGAGATGAAACTAGACAAATCACAACAAAAATAGAGAAAACAGAGCAATTTCATCCATGAAAACATTTAATAAAGTGGGCTTTAAAACATTACAGAAGAAATAAAATAAAAAAGCATCCTACAGCTCTCAATCATGAAACTGAGTGATATGAAAATCATTTTCATAAACTGAACCGAATGTGCCCTGATAAAAACTCCTCAGGCTGGGTTAAGCTGGTTTTCTTCTGCTGTAGCGTGCAATAATTTCAATATTCATTAAGACGGCAACATTTCTCTCATCTCTCTAAATATTGGATTTCTTGCAAGTTGCAGCAATTTCTGGATTTTTCTTTTTCCTTCCTATTTTTTCATGCATGCAACAAACTTGCATTTCATTCAATGTTAATGCTCAATACTTTTGTGGAAACCCCTATGCATTTTATTTTTCAGGATACTTTGATGAATAAAAAGTTCGAACCATTTATTTTGTATAATCTTTGCAACATTATAAATGCATTTACTGTCAGCTTTGATCAAATGAATGCATCCTTGCTGAAAGTTCCTTTAATACAGCTCCTTCCAAAAATATAATCAACTGAATAAAACACGAAAACAAAGCATTCTATTTCAAGCTTCAAGCTTCTAATCGTTTTGTTTCAGGTAGTCTCTATAGCAAACAGGCCATTACACACAAAAGAGCTGGAGAGGTAAGAACTGAAGATCAGCAGATTAGTTTAGGAGTCCTAAGTAATGAAAGAAGCCAAATCTTTAAGCTCATGGAAAACCAAATGTAACGATGCACTGATTAGTGAAACGTAAATTAGCACCAGAGCCTGAAAGACAAAAGCATCCAAATGACAAAAAAATCATCTCACGAATGATCAGTCTTACCCGAATCTGTGGCCGACTGAATATCTCAAGGTCCACCGGTGAGACCACCAGGCAGAAGTTATTGCACTTTGTAGTCTTAAGATGCATAATTCAGAGGAATTTTAGAGGAATAAGAGACTCTGTAACGAAGCCTGCATGCGATTCCTCCACGGCACGTGCCAGCAGAAGTTTCTAGCGAGCGATCAGCAGGGCTAAGAGGTCACGGCTTTGCTCGCAGGTTTATCTGCTGCTGCTTATAGTAGAGCTGTTGAGCACCGCCTCTCTCTCTCTTTCTTTACAGCCCCTCCCTTTTTTTCCCTCTCCCTCTCTCTCTGTCTGTCTCTCAGTCTCTCACTCTTCATTGCTGACTAATCCTAATGAGGAACTGGAAACTCATGACATCATTCAGCTGTGGGCTTCAGTCCAATATCCTCATCGCTCCCTTCAGCATGTTTCCACAAGGCCTTGGCAATCCTATTGTCTTTCACTTCTCCAATCTATATGTAATTTAAACACGTCCTGACATCATTTATTAGCATTATTTGACAGTGTATCATTACTAATGCACAAAAGTTTCACCTCTCACAAAAAGCAGGAACTGCACCTGATACCAAAACTATTTCAGAATAATCCGAGCAAGAGCAGTTTGTTCCTTTTATAGAGAAACACCTCAGAAATGCCAGTAATTGTGTAAACTTCTTAAGTAAGCTTAACTGTACGGTAATGGTCTAACATTGAATTTTATCATTTACAATAAAAGTGCATTCCCAAATATGGCAAAAACATGTTCATTGGTTAAATTAAAGCAACCTTACATATACAGCAAAAACACATTTACCATATAACTTAGTGGAAAACAGTAAAGATCATATCATAATTTTACTGTAAAATAATGCAATATAATTTACAGTAAAAGGACATTCCCAGAAAATGGTAAAACTTTTAAATAACCAGCTATACAGTTTACAACTATATAAAATGTCCAAGTGGACTACTGTTTCTGTTAGTTAGTTATGCTGGTTATCAGTGCATTTTGGTATCTTTTTCACCAATTAAAGTCATTTTGATTCATACCGGTTTGCTGAAGATTCATTCTGTGAACTGGTTCATTTAACAATCTGCTCACAGATCAGTCATTGCTACAGCTTGTGAACAACGTCTGTGCAACAGTCAAATACAGTTTGAAAAACTCCCTGCCCTGTCTGTGTTTTCTATGAGCGTGGGAACCATTTACACCAAATGGCAACAACAAGCTGACTGCTGTGATCTTACTCTTGTTTGTGTGTGAATGTGTTGATGGTAATGACTGCAGGGTTAGAAAGTAACCTGTGAGTCTTGTCTAAATATTACACTGATCAGCGGTTTGTGTGCTCGCTGTGGAAGGACAGCACGTCTCTGACTCAATGGAAAAATGGAAATATGAAACCGAAATAAGGTGATGGAAAAAATGCAAAGGGAAGCAGGCAGTAGATGGGTGTTATGCAAAGATCAGTGGAGGTGAGACAGCAGATAGTTGTGCTGATATGTGAGCGGTGGTACACATAAGCCCTCAAATGATATTTATATCCAGCTGCACAGAAGACCACGACGATGGAACATATGAGCATATTATCTACAGATCTATTAAAGCATACTGACATCTGAGCTACTTCAACCGGCAGGGGTTTAAATTAGGGATGCACCGATCCAACTTTTTCAGTCCCGATACCGATACCGATCCCTGGGCTTTGTATATCTGCCGAT
>JAUCMT010000001.1:727731-748301 GCA_032357475.1 Enteromius thamalakanensis
CAATGAGCAATGCGTCACTAAAATTAACTGAAACTCAGCAAAAACTCCACACAGATACATGAATTATATATGTAGAAAGCTTAAACCTGAAGTTCATCCCCGATACTGTACGCTTCGAGAATAAGACAGAATTCACTTCAGAAAAAGACGCGCTGTGAGAAATAAATTCCTCAAGAAGACGCGCTCGGAGGAATAAGCTTTGGATTACCTCAGAATACAGACTCAGAATGCGAGCTATGGAGTGATCATTACAATAAGTGAGTAATGCCTTTTTCTTTATTAGTTAGCTTGGTATTGTGGCATAAACAATTTCAGTTGTTGTTTTTTTGCACTATTCTTAGACTTTTGTATTTTAACATTTTTTATTTTATTTAATATTTTTGTCCTCAGATTCTTTCTTGTAACTCTTCTCTCTCAGTCACAAACCTGTCTGTGGCTCATTATGCAGCTCATTATGCAGGCCTTTGTATTCTCAGGTGTGAATCACTGCATTAGTAATGATAGTTCACTCCTTCTCGCATAGACCCCTTACACTCAAAAAGTGGCTCAAAATCACTATATAGTTTTCTGTAAGCAAATAAACAAGGTCATTTTCACATCATTTTTAAGCAAAAACACTAGTCCACCAGCCTAGTTCTCAAGTCTTTTGAACAAATGTTCTATATGTGTTTCAAGGCATTATTTCAGTGACTTCAAAATTTTTGTTTTTCACTGACCACGCATAAACGCTTCTTTCTCAAAAACAAAATGTTCATAAATGTTACTAACATATTATTGTGGCCAAGTTTGTGCTCTTTACAGTGTTATTAGACTTTAGCTACGTATATGTTTATAAGCAATTGAAAACAAACACAAATGTCAGGCCATTTCAGAACACCTCAGACCCCAGTGAGATAATCAGGCCAGTTTTGATCAAGAACAACGTACTGTCACTTTAGTTCAGCATAAGCAGAGCAGCAAAAGACTCCGCACCAAAATGATCGTGGCACTGCTGTTTCTGTGCTGCCCCTGCATGCTGTGTGAAAGCTCTTATCCGAAAATAAGCGCCGCTTATGCGTGCAGTGTTAAACCAGCGCCACACTGCACGCGTCAGCAGGGCATATTTTTTATCGGCACCCACGTGTCAAATATCAGTTCCTATAGTTCTTCACCAGGTTTGCACACACTGCAGGAGGGATTTTGGCCCACTCCTCCACACAGATCTTCTCTAGATCTGTCAGGTTTCGGGGCTGTTGCTGAGCAACAGAGTTTCAGCTCTTTCAGATATAATTGATCACAATAAATGTTTTTAACTCATGTAAATGCTAATATTTTGGGTAAATGCATCAGTTGATTAATGTATTAAATGGTTTTGTAGGTAGGCCCATGCTCACAGGGGCCCATGGCCACTGCTTGTGCATAGGGCCCAGAATTTGGTGCTACGCCCCTGCTTACAAATATGACTAACATAAGTCAAAACTTCAATGCATTTCTGTTAAACACAAGATGCATGTTTACAGATGCCTGCCTTGGGCCCTAAATCATTCATCTTATTGGCATTTCTGCAGGATTTATCCAGGACATGTGTTCATTCAAAAAAATACTATGGAATACTATGTCCAAAATAAATGCACTTCCAAAATATGGCTGTACCTTAGTACAATGTCTGAGAACAGGACAGTGCCATAGCACTTTTTGATGCATTTTAGTAAAAGAAGATACAAAAGACATCACATGCCCAAAGTAAAATATCCAAAACATTGTATTATTGTGGTGCTGCATATGCAACTACCATTTGTCAAGGTACAACGTCCAAAAACATTGCAGTGCCATGTCCAAGAAAACAAGGTGCATGGAAAAAAACGGTATTATCATTGCACAAATAAAAAGTTTTCTGTTTGTGCAATGCTCATGTCCCACAAGCCTGTGATCGGTAAAGAACAACAATGTAGTTCTTGTCCTATATGGCCTCGATGGAAGACACTTCCGCGGGAACAGTCAGACTGCTGCAGTAAGGGGGGAAATAATTGGGGTAAAAGCAGAGCGAGTGCACGCCTACCTTTAACTGCTGCTCATTAAAAACCTCTTCTGGCACTTTACACGCGATGAGCGCGTTGGGTTGCTCGTTGAGCTGGACTTCAGAAGTCGCCGCCCCTCCGCCGCTCTCTGACTGCTGCATGGCAACAGATGTAACCGCCGCGCTCGGTGCCTTTGATCTCAACTGCGGTGCCTTTGATCTCAAACGTCTCAGCGCTCAGCTCATGGCGTCCTGCTCTGCTTTCCACCTTCTGCAAAAGCAGCGTCTCCGAACCCTCAAGCTGACACACGCTACTGTTCGCGCAAAGCTAGTGCACGATGTGCTGCATAGTGTTACTAGCAAAACCCGTGATGTATTCCTGTAACGAAAATGACGTCTAGATTTGCGACAGACTGCACTGGGGGCCGAAACAGCTGATATGACGTCATGGTTTCCGCTTACGCACGAGCGCTGCGCGTGAAGCATTGGTTGATATAAGTATCCGGTGTAAAAATCATATAGACTGTTCAAATGTAACAAGAAGCGACCGGAATACATGGTTAGGTTTGTGTAAAGTGTAGAGTGCTTGTGTTTTAAATGCGATCAAGGCAGAGATTATCGCAGTAAAGTGGTCTTTGAGGGCCCTCTTTTGGTCAGATTTGTAATGCACAAGGTAAAGCTCATTAAATGTACTGATTTAAAAAACAGTGGCCAAAAAGTAAAAATATCTATCTGAAAATACGAAGAAACTTTTAAAAGGTTACTAAAGAATGTGTAATATAATATAAAAAATCTACACTTATTTGCAAACTAAATAACATGTTTTGGACACATAACTGCAAATTATTTGCAATTAAATGAAAATGTACTTTTTTTAGCACAACTAAATATTTAAAAGCTAATTAATTAAAATGCACTTTAATATAAATTGTAGCTAATAAAAAATAATTTTACCAATAAAAATAGAAGCAAAGTTGCCCTGACAAATCCTTTAGAATATAGTATTTATGTAATTATATTATTTATTTTTTCAATTCTTTCTTTCTTTATTTTCAGCTCATCTAAGGTAGAAAACAAGATGGAGAATTCCAATTCACTACTTTACAAACCTGCCCTACCCTTAAACCGATCATCTTGAGCTGACCAGGCTCCCATTGGAGCGGATTTGAGAGGGCAGGCAAGTCATGTGGGGATCAGAATGTGAAATTTACCATAATCCTCCAGAGGAAAGGGTGGGGGAGAGAGTTAGTCCTAGTTACCTTTACAGAACACAGACTGCAGAAGTAGACAGGAGAGCTTTGGTGTGTAGTTACACGCTGTCATAGTGAACTCTTCCAAGTTTTTAATCATGGCCCAGGCCAAAAGCGATATGAGTATCAACATGGAGGTTTCTAATGGAGCTGTCATCCACAGTCCTGTGGGGTCGTGCATGGAGATGGAAGATCGGAGGACTGGGGAGGAAGAGGAGGAGGAAGATGAGGTTGAACTGGCCGAAGAAGTAGATGAGGATATCGACATTGGAGATGATGATGGCGGAGAAAGCAACGCAATGCCTTCAACTGATGTGATCATCCATCAAACAGAGGAGAAGGAAGTTATAGAAGATGTGAAGGACCAAACTGGCCAAGAGAGAGTGGTTTTGCAAAATGAGGTAAATGCTGGAGAGATGGAGAAAGAAGAAGAAGAAGAAGTGGATATAACCGCCAAACTAACAACGCCTGAGCTGCAGGTAACAGTTGAACTGCAAACAGCAACACAAATACAAACACAAGTGCCAGAACTTCAAAATGAAGCAGAAGAGCTTGGAGGAACATTGAAAGAACTGAACAAAGATCGAGCAGATCACAAGCTGGAAACATTGTATGAAGATGAGAAGGAAAGCGATGAAACACAAATGCAAGCCTTGAGCGAAAAGCAGACACAGGAACGTGAGGAACTGCTTCTGTCTGAGGTAAGAGAGTTTACCAGTAGCCTCCTTCAGAAAATAAAAAACAGAGAAGATCAAATTCAGCAGGTAAAGAGTTGCATGCTTTTGCAAGAAGAAGAGGTGAAGGTGGAAAGCTGGAATGATGAGGGTGTAAAAAACCATGCAGATGAAGAGCCACAGATGGTTTCTAGTGGTGAAGGAAACTCTATAGACTTTCAGAGTCTTAGGGAAGAGGAAGAAACAGCAACAATTGATAACGTTAGTGAAGAAAAGTCTACGACCGAGGTGCCTTTAGTGGAGGACTGTATAGCAGTTGGGGAGTCGATGCACAATGCCTTTGAGATTAATAGTGATGAAAAGACCACTAACAGTGCACCAGAAGAAAGGCTGACTGACCAAATTGCAACAGAGCAACCATCAACTGATATAATTGGTGAAACCATAGAGGAGATGGTCGAGAATTCAGATCAGTTGGTGGAAAGCATCGTGCATGAACATGAAAGACTAGAGCAGACTGAACAGGTAGCCAATCTGGAGAACTGTGAAAGAACAGTAGCAGATACCGAAGCAGCTATTGTTAATGGACCAAGAGGGCCTGATAAAGAAGTAGAAGGCATCGAAAAGATTCAAGATGATGCTCAAGGAGTTGCAGAGATTACAGAAGAGCCGGTCAAGAAGGAGGAGGGAAGCTGCACAAAGGCAGAACAGCCACTGCATGACCCTGAGGTTGTAGAAGAGGGAGAGAGTAAGAAGCAGGAACAGCAGGGTAATTGCAAGCGGGAGGTCGCAGAGGGAGGGGATGCTCCCAAGGAACAGCCAAAACAAGAAGTGCCAGCACCTATAGAGGAGGGGGCGGGGAACTGGCTAGAAGAGCTTAAGGCTGTCATTGAAGATGAGCCCAGGAGGAAAGCCCAGGGGGGGCGTAAAGTCACCTTACCTGCCTGGTTAAAGGCCAGCAAGAGCCCGGATGCTCATTTCCAAGAGCCGCCCAAGTCCCTCGGGAGTTGGGTCAGAAACGTGAGCGGGGACAGCGAAGGGGAGGTGAATATCAAGGCCAAAGTTCAAGAGGTCATCATGGAGAATGGGTGCCCTTGGATAGCAGCTGCTGTAGTTCAACAGGAAGAGGAAAAAACCCCGGAAAATACGATAAAGCTGGAGAGCCCAGCTCAACAGGAGGGCAACCCACAAGACATGCAGATCTCCCTCTATGTGAAGGTATCCTTCTATTGTCAATAGCCAGACATTGGGCAAGATTTATCTGTGTATGAGAAGTTAATGATAGAGAGAGAGAGAACAGGCCTTAAACTGTAAGTCTGCTAAGGTAGTGTGCAATCTGAAAAGTGTAAGAAGCAGTAATTTTAAGCTTGAAGGAAGGTTGTTACATAAACCCTAGGTTTAAAGGTTTGGGGTCAATGAGAAGTAAATTGATCAAAAGTGAGAGCAGGCATTTATAATGTTACAACATTTATTTTGTATTTATTTTAAATTCATCCTGAAAAGGAAAATGTATCACAGTTTGCACAAAAATATGAAGCAATTATGTTAATTAATAATGCTAAAGTTAAATAATGCTGGACATTTAATAAATGGTATTTTACAATCTATACAAAACATTTGAGATTGTAATGATATTTCACAATTTTTACTGTTTTTAAATCACATCTGCTATAACAGTACCCTGTTAACTAAAACCACTTGCTAAATTAAATAAATTATTGAATAATTATCAATTAATAATTCAGCATTTGAGTTACTGAAATGAAATAAATATTAATGACGGATCCTTTTAATTAATAAAAATACCCAAAAAATATTCACACTATAATAGTATATAAATAACACTGGTAAAAAATAAATATTACAAAATGTTGGTGGGAAAAAATCACAGTGGTACATTTTACAAGGATGTTACATGTATGTTAACTGTAGAAATGCTGACAGAACCATGCTTATTTTAGGTCTTGTTAGCGACATTAGCATACAGTTTCCAACAATGACAGCATGCCCTTCTGCTCAGCAGATGGTGTTACTATCACTAACTCTAAGTGCATTAGTGTCTTTGCTCTAGTTGGTTTGTCATCCCACTTCTAGAAAACCAGACTGTAATACCCAGTCCAGGGCAGTGTTACTGGAACAAGTTGGTTAAGCTGGTTATGGTTGCTGGTGCATTAACTTGATCGCAGTATTACTGCAGGGTGAAGTTCCAAGGTGTTTTAAACTGTTTTAATCAGGGGTTCACATGGCATAAACATCTGATCTCAAGTAGTATGTTAAGGCTTGAGGGTTCAAACCAAAGTTTGAAGTTATAAATCCCACCCTGTGTTGTGATGTGCTGTGTAAGTGGTTGCTGCTGGTGATTTAATGCACTTAGTTAATTAAGATTATTCCCGGCTGTTGTTGAGCTGATGGATTGACTGGTGAGCTAAAAATGAATCTGAAACGACCCGCTGCGGTGCTTCTCTCTTGATTCTAGAATGTTCCATTAGAAAATACTACATAAAGTAGCCTCTTAACAAACATTAGAAACTGGCTTGAGGTGCTTTGCAGTTAATTTCTATCGTCTTGGCTTGTTTACCAAAGATTATGCAATAAAACATGTAACATTGTAACATTAGATATAAAAATAGATTAGATTGTTATGCATTTTATTACATTTGATTTAACTGTGAGCTCTTATCCCAGCCAAACTACAGCAAGAGATTTGTGTATTGTTTCAAATGTTTTGTAGTGTAGGATTACAGCAGTAGTGCTTTTGTCTTGAAAAATAACCTTAATAAATAAAATAATCTTATTTGTTAGACTTTGTTGCTCCAATAAGCAAACCTACAGCAAAAGCAGTTTTTATAGTAATAATATTTTTTTTTCAATTTTTTATTTTAATAATTGTTTACTTTAAATTAGATTTTAATTGCATTTTATTTTGTTTGTTGTTTATTCAAGCAAAATTTATTTATTTTAAAAATAGTTTAAAACATTCAGAACAAAGGTCTCACAGCCAAATTCTTGTTGTATGAAGGAGGCTGAGCCCCGGGACGTTAAGCCTGGTAAAAATGCCCTTAAATCCCACCCGTATGTTTCTGCAGAGCGATTCCTGTAACAAAGATGGCCTTTGTGCGTGTTTCAACTCCCACAGTCTCACTCTACATTTGAGATCACTACCCAATCAAAGCAAGCATCAGTTTTGTGTTAGTTTGTGTGTCTTTATTGCTTTGTGTTTATTATAGTAGGGATGGAGGGCACCATGTGCTGATAGTCATCTAATCAAAGATGCACCTCTATTGCCTCGAGTGATGTGTTTAGCCTCTGCTCATGTATTTCTGAATGAATAACATGTGTGTAAGAGAATAGTGGGTTAATCGTGTCCCAGCATTCCTCAACACATTGATCAGATTAACCTTGGCAGCTTTTGACCGAACCGAGTGTTTGTTTTGTTCTGCGTTCATTAACAATACGATTCCTGAATGTGCAAAACTCATCATGAAGGTGCTCTAAATGCTTGCTAGGCTGGTGTTTATTCCCTCACAGTGAAGTTAATGCTGCAGTTGAGTTAACATAATAGCTGTGCTGTTATTCAAACGTGGCTTTTTAAATCAGGTTTTCTTGTTGTCTGAACTGCCACACACTTTCACCTTAAAGATGAACTCTGCCCTCTTGCGGTGTGATGTTGGTCTGATTTTCCCTCATCAAAGCCTTTATTAGCCTGTTAATATGGGCAGCTTATCTTCAGGTGACCAGACCTCACATAATCATTCACAACCTCCAGACTCATAAATACAGTAGCACAGTAAGACAACAAAAACACAGCAGACATATATTTACACAGTGCATTGGTTTTGCATTTACTCTTGATATGGGAACGTATGCAGTTTATCACACTGGAAATCACTAGAGCTTCCCTTCATCATAAAGAACAGTTTTTACAATGATGATCTGTAAAATGCTTTCATAACACATGTCTCATGAACAGGGTCTCTATTGCTGATTACAATGAACAAATGTCTCAGTGTCTCGTTCCTGCGCGTTTGACCGTTGTTTCCACCCACAGAAGATGAAGACAGACTCTCGCCAAATTAAATCAGCCATTCTGGCTGCACAATGAAACGAGCAAAAGGCATTTTTATACATGCAGAAAGCATTTGAGAGGCTGATTTGATTTGTGAGACATATGAAAGCAGTCTATCTGCAGCAATACGTAGCGATGGCTTGGTTTGATGTAGCAGCTAAAAAACTGGGCTTTCCTAGCATTGAGCTGTTTGTGAAGGTAAGATGTTCTCACATTGACCCTTTGAGCAAGTAACAAACTTGTTTTTCATATTTTGTGTATATAAATAGGAAATAGCTATAGTTTATTCAGATGTTGAAGACAAAAGAAGATAGTTTGAAGTATGGGGAAAAAATACTATGGAATTTAATGGCTGAATTAACAAAAAAAGATCATTTGAAGAATGTTGGTAACCAGTTGACGGTAGCCGTTGACTTCCATATTGTGGACTAGATGTCAATGTCATGTCACCAAAAGAAGATATGTTGAAAAATATTGGTAACCAAACAGATGACAGTAGCGATTGACTTCTGTGGTGTGGTCAGAAGCCATACATCAACACTGGTAACCAAATAGTAAAAAAAAATACTATGGAAGTCAATGGCTACTAAACAATGATGTATTAAAAAAGGAGCTTGTTTGGATTTTGAAGCAATCTAATTGTAAAATAACCACATAAAAGTGACTGCTTTAGCCAAATGCGCATCTTTGCATATTTATATTACTTATGATAACATACATTTTGTAATATGGCAGGTGACTTCTTTATTATTCTGGATTTTCTGTACATCTTCAAGCTCAAAGAATAAAGATCGTTTAAGTAATTTATATTTCAGACTTTTTCATCAGTGTGTTCATGCATTAGAGAGAAAATAAAACCACAAGCTCCTTCAATCCCAATGTACCCTGGTAATGTGTGTGTCTCAGGCCGGCAGTGATGGGGAGAGTATCGGGAACTGTCCGTTCTCTCAGAGACTCTTCATGATCCTCTGGCTGAAGGGAGTCATCTTCAACGTCACCACTGTGGACCTCAAGAGGTGAAGCACAGAATTCCCAGATAAACACACAACAACACAAACAAGAACTGATGTTTCCCTGCAGTTCACACCATAGAGCACGCAATGCTAATGCTGCGGCTCCCGTCCAATTCATTCACTCTTAAATGTATTGAATACAATGTACAGTAATTCCATTTAGACAACATGCTTAACCCTCTGAGGTTGGCTGTGACAGTTTTAGTTAGCACCACTGATGATGGCAAGTTTGTTACTCTGTGTCCCTCAGAAAGCCGGCGGATCTTCAGGATCTCGCTCCGGGAACCAACCCTCCGTTCATGACCTTTAACGGAGAGGTGCTGGTGGATGTCAACAAGATCGAGGAGTTTCTCGAGGAACGACTGGTCCCACCACGGTACATTCTACCGCTTCACCTGCCAGATCCTTACTACATTCCTCAAAAAAATCAGTACCAGTTTATAATAACTGCATGCTGGGAATCATTAGTTAAACAAATCACTGTCTCCTATAGCCACATCAGAAACTTGCTTATCCCCAAGGCACAGCCCCCCCCCCAACCCCAAAGAAATTCATAATGATGTTCATGTTTTTTAACTTTCGGTATCACTCTTATTAACATTGAAAAAAGAACATTAAAAAGCTTAAAAGGTGCTTAATATATGGCTTATAAACAATTGACATCATAGGGAAGGGGTCACGCATCTCAAGCAAGCAACTTTGCGCAAGATAGTGATTGTGAATTTACTATATAGAAATTGAAAGTAAAAACTGACGGCTAACGCTGCATTAACTGCGCATATTCTGTCTGAGACAGTTAACCAGAGATGAAGAGAACAGCTGTATTTACTGTATAATGCCTACGGTATGTTGGGGCAATGCTTTATAAAGAATGAACTCACTATTTACTCATGCTTAACTAATGATTATTCCATGCAGTTGTTATAAAGTTTGACCTAAAAAGCTTCAATTTTAACCTTGGTATATTTTTTAAGATACCCAAAGTTGGCAGCAAAGCATCCAGAATCCAACACAGCAGGAATAGACGTGTTTGCCAAGTTTTCTGCCTACATCAAGAACCCTCGTAAAGAAACTAATGAGGGTGAGTTTAATTGGTTTTTATTGAAGACTGTGATGTGATTGTGTCATGATCTGGTGTGTGTGTGTGTGTGTGTGTAGGTCTGGAGAAAGCTCTTCTGAAGTCTCTGAATAGGTTGGATGAGTATTTGCAGACACCACTGGCCGAGGAAATAGATGCCAACAGCGTGGATGATCCCGGCGTGTCCAGGCGCAGTTTTCTGGATGGACCGGACCTCACGCTGGCGGACTGTAACCTGCTGCCCAAACTACACATCATCAAGGTCTGCATCACTCATTCTATGACTTTTCCTGCCTTTTTGTGTATGAAATGCATCTTTACTTTCCTGAAAGTATGCAAGATCTGTTAAATAATGTGAAAAGTTAACTAAAACCAATGAATCTAATTAAAATGTTTTAGTTGAATTGAAAAAAAGTACATAAACGCATACATTTTAAAATACTTTTGTATTTGGAGTGGAACAACATTTGAGGTGATATGAAAAAAATATGAAGGTCGAGTTATCATTACAAATAAATATTTCAGAATCTAAAATATATTACTGATTGTACATAATAATCTGGTTCTAAAATTTAAAATAAAAGTTTTCAATTAGTGAAATATTAAAATAATTGTTATATGTGGCCTCAGACAAGGGTTATTATATTTAACCAAAAAAAGTAAAACCATTAAAATGCCTTTAGATAGAATAAACAATAATGTATGTATATACTGTATATATATATAAAGATAAAATATAAAACTACAAAGCTGAAGTATTAATGTAGTTTAACTTAATGTAATAAAATAGCTAAAATTATATAGATTTTGTCTATTAACTATATTTTATTCACTTTTATTTCTTATTTGTATAAATAGCCTATAAATTTGAATATTTATGTAATATAAAAAAAATAAATATTAATCTAAGAATAGTAAAATAAAAAAATATAATAATTGTAACTTTTATATATATATATAAAATCATATAGTTGCACAATAAATATAATTGCACACATTTTAGTCTTTTTGGATTTCCAGTTTCACCGCCTCCATACTCTGTCTTGCAGATTGTTGCCAGGAAGTACAGGGGTTTTGAGATTCCTGCCGAGTTGACTGGGGTTTGGCGATATATGAACAATGCCTACAAGAGAGAGGAGTTCATGAACACCTGCCCTGCTGAGCGCGAGATCGAGTTCGCTTACCTGGACGTCGCCAAGAAGATCAAATAGTTCAGGATGATGAGACAACTAGTGCTAGCTCAGAGCACTGTGTGCGCGTGCGTGTGTGTGTGTGTGTGTGTGTGTGTTCGTGTGTGTGTGTGTGTGTGTGTGTGTGTGCGCTCACTGGTGGAGCTGCACTATGGTATATTAATCATAAATCAGTAGACTGGCATACATTTTCCTTCAATCAATGGCAGGACCAGGAAAATTGTTAAAGACCAGACAAAGAGATAAAACACTCTTAAACAATCAATCTGTCTTCTTAGATGATATAGAGAGAGTATTATATAGATAGGCTTGATATTCACCAAGGCCTTGACCAAACCTCAATCACCTTTAACCTACGGATCTCCATATTATTTCTGGATTTTTTCTTCTATTTTTTGTTTTTTGCATATTTTGCATATTTTTACTTATGCTTCTTCTGGTCAGGCCAGTATATTTTCACATACATTTTTCTATATTGCATTTTATATTGAAAGAAATCAAGTTTATTTTACAATATCACCATATATGTTTAATGAAACTCTCCTTTTGTATCATCACACGAGGCTATCAAACACACGTTTACTAAGTTACTGATTTTCCAAGTGTAGGACGATACTGCTTCTTCCTTTGTATTTGATTGTTGTTTTATAATCGATGCACAGAACTTGTTAAAACATGCTATTTATGCACCCGTGTAACCTTGAGTGAACGCCTTATGAAGCTCTGATGAGGAGACTTTAATTAAACTAATCACAATTCATCATTAAGTCTTGATGGTTTTTAATTTCCTATCCCCGTGATGAACGAGAGTCGTGTGAAGAGTGAGATCTTGATACGAATGAAATGAGACTCTGAAGGGTCTCGATGAACATCACCCAAGCAACGGCTGCTCTTTGAACAATCCGATCGATCTCGAAGGCGTAGTATCAACAGCTTTGTCTTTCTAGTCGACTTCGTCACCATAGTGACCTCTGCGTTCGAGCTCACTCTTTAAACGCTTTGCAATGATCACCGAGAGAGATATCCGTAGAAAAATAAAGTTCTCTTTATTATGACAGTATTTGTTTTGCATGCTTGGTCATTTTTATTGGAGCTTGCAACAACGAAGGTGTTGTAGATGAAAGGTTAAGAGCATTTCGTGCACAAAGTCAAAGGTACACACGTCACAGAGGTCAGAGGGGTCAGTCGTGTTATTGACGGTCCTTTGAGAAGAGTTGAAGCATCTCTGTTTGAGAACAGGATTTGTTGCTTGATGAAACGAGGGAGAAATGTCTCAGTTCTGAGAGCAGTACTTCCAGAAGCACACTGTTTTTGGGAGAAAGAACAGTTTTATTGTTTTTATCACACACATGGCCGTTTTTGTTATAAAGACCGGCTGGTTTGCATCATACCTCGCTTGTTCGTTTTCTTAGCTGACGGAGGAGACTTTTTAAAGGCTTTTCCGTTGAGTTTGGGGTCCATTTGGTCAGTGCTGGCCTTCGCTGAAATCCCACCGCTGTCTAAAGTGGTCGCTGGGGTGGATTTCAGGTTTCCATCTGTAACTGTCTGCAGGTTAAAAAACACAATTTATAGCATAAATATATATTTTTATAAATACTACAATACCTTAAATTGATATTTATATACTGTATAAAAATATTTATTTTAATATATTAACATTTCTTTTGTGTTTAATTAATTTTAATATCTGAACAAACCATTTTGTTCTTCTTCCCAGTACTTCGTCCGTTGCTACTTCCTTTGATGAAAGTAAAAAAGAATTAAAAAAATTGCATTCAATACTATATCATTCAAAAGTTTGAGCATTTTCATTTTTAATTATTATATTTAAGTTAAATTAATTATCAATAATCAAATTTTTTAATGCTTTTTAAAATTTGTTTATTTTGTAATATATCTAATTGTTTTAGTAGGCAAATTTTAATGCTCAAGCTTAAACTTTATTTCCAATAGTTTTTGTAAAAAAAAAAAAAAATGTTATAAATTTAATTAAAAATTTATTTTAGATAGCAAATCATAGCATTAATATAGTTTACATTTTTATTTACAATTACACTAATAGAAAGTACTCAGAAAATTGTTACATATTATTACAAAATAGCTGTTTTCTTTGTGAATATATGTTAAAATGTCATTTATTCCTTTGATCAGATCTGAATTACTCCAGTCTTCAGTGTCTCACAATTCTACAGAAATAATTCTAATATGGTGATTTACATTTCTGATTATTATCAATGTTGAAAATAGTAGTGCTGCTGAATGTTGTGGAAATGGATAAACATCAGATTTTTCAGGATTCATAGATAAATAGATAAAAGAATAGCATTTTTTTGAAACAGAGACAATGAAATATGTAATGTCTATTTCTGACACACCTCTGGTTATGATGGTGATTCGATGGCTTAGTGTGCTGTTCATGAACTTGTGAAGCTCTTCGAGAGCACTCAGCATCTTCACGAGCTCTTCTCGCGCAGCCGGTTCGCCGGTGACCGGATCTGATTGGTCGGCTGCTGACGGAGTGTCGTGCTCGTTTGAATCCATGAGCTCGGACGGTCTGAGCAGTCTGTTGTTCTCTGCTCGCCGCTGGGAATCAGGTGAACGGGATGCGCGGTCAATCCTCAGAGATCCATCACGGATCTCCTCGTGTCCATCAGAAAGAAGCGTTAGTGTCTTAAAGGGATTATTGACACTCGTGTCTAAGCTTTTGTCTCTGATGTTTGGGCTACTTGTCGCTGTAATCATTCCGTCTAATGCTTTCATCGCTACGGTTTTTCCATCTTCGTCTGGAAATGTCGTCAATGGTCTGGTCTTAAGTAGTTTCTCAAAGAAATTTGTCGCTTGTGCTGCATTTTCCTCACCATTCCTCCATGGATCTGAAAGGAAATACCAACACTTTAGGGCAGTTATGAATCCGCAATTTTTAAGAGTCACTTTTAGTTCTGTGTTGCCGCCAAAAATGTAATCCGTCTTTGTTCGCGGAATTTCGTTTCCGCTCTCCGTGTTTGGCGGGAAGTGTGAGAAACAAACAACCATTCGCCTTATTATCGCAAGGACTTCTTCTTCTTTTTTGGTCTAAACAGGCGAATTAGTGCCCTATTAGACATAGGTGCCAATGGCAAACCATTGACATTTTGAAGCCTTGTTTACTTGGGCAGCTCCAAAATATTAAATAACGATAATAAAGAAATGATTGGCACAGTGTTTTCAAATAAGCGCCACAAAATAGCTCATTCCTAACCTGTATGACTTTCTTTCTTGTTTGCAACATAATATATTTCGAATCTTTAGTAACCAAACCGTTTCGGTTCCCACTGACTTACATTGGATGGACAAAAAATGCAACGGAAGTCAGTGGGAACAGACCAGTGTTCAAAGACTTTAAAGAGTCATACAACAAAAAAACACGAAGGTGAGAATTTTCATTTTTGGTTGGACTGACCTTTTAACCTCCATTTTTAAACTCCTTTAGAGCTCAGTGGAATGCAATTTAATTAGTTTCAGCTACAGTAAAGTTTGTGTCGTTTAGTGGTGTGCCGATCTAAGACCTGTTGACACGGAATTGTTCCCATACCCATAGAAACACGTCAGTGGGAATGCCAATGCACTGAAGCACCCTGAGAACATTGAAAAGAGAGACATCCCAAACTTCAAACATCCCCTAAAAGGCCTTGTCTTGGCTTAGACAAACATACAAGATATAACAGATGATAAATGTCTTTTGTCCGAGCAACTTTCCTCATCATCATTCTGATCTTAGAGGTGGACACTGACAAAGCGCTTGTTCACACTCATGTACAAACACATGCGGAGCCGCTCTTTGCCTGTGGCCATGTTTACAGAAGTCTTGAGGAAGTAAGTGAGTTGTTAGGACGACCGCAGTGTCATAGGTGGGGTTTTTGGTCTCAGAAATACCAAAAAAGACATTTGTAAACACCAAACTTGCCATCACTCCATTAAAAACCCTTTGAAGGGCCTCTTGATAAAATACAAGTGTTATTATCACATTCATCAAAGGCAGTCTTGACCATTTTTGCAGTGCACCAGATTCCATACATGCATAGGGTACTAAATTAGCATGACCTGAATTGTAATGATTTGAGCAGTCTTATTATTTTAAGAACACTGTTTGCGCATGTGCATTTACTTCCAGCTAATAAAAAAATGATATACATATTGTGACATTTCTGTTAAGTTATGAAAACATTACACTGTACTTCTGAATGTTCTTTTTTAAACATTTTTGCTTATGCAAATGTTCCATTCCATTTTACCTTTTGAGAACATTATTTAAGGTCAAATAACTACTATGTAATTGTTACTGGAAGAATGTTTGTTCATAACCTTGAGAGAACAGAATGAGAATGAGAATGTTTTATTGTTGCAGGGTGGAGATATACTGTGCACATCCAGGTCAAGAAGTTCTGTAAGACCATCAGAATTAACCCAAATAAGATCTGCTGAGACTTAATGACCTAATTCATAACCCTGCTTGAAATCCCTGAGCCAATTTTAGCAGGAAACCTGAATGCAAAGGCAGATTTAAGGTTTGCACACACTGGAAGTGCGGACAGCACAAGACCAACAGAAGAACACAAGAGTCGGCGCCACTGGACTAATTATCTTGGTCCAGCGCCATCTCTGAGTCTGTAGGCTTGACAACAGTGAAACGAACATCTCACAGGACGGGGAAATCACAAATGAGATCTCATTAAAATCTCACATGTCACCTTCAGATACTTTAATAATAAACATTCAACAAAGAAAAAATAAATAACCCTTCAGGACCTCTTTTGCAGCTGAATGACAACTCTTGACTAATATGGTTGTTTTTATTTCTCTGAAGGGTTAAATGATCTGATTCTCTAAACATTTATTATCCTCAATCTTTTAGATTTGTTTGCAAAAAATAAAAAAATTTGGCAATACTTTATTTTAGGGTCTCTTAACAAGTTGCTTAATATCATATTACTAGAATAATAGCAATTTATTAGTTGTAATTAAGCACATATTAATGCTGTATTCTACATGACATTATTCTCCATCCCTATAGCCCAATACCAAATTAACATCTACTAACTATTAACAAGCAGCAAATTAGGAATGATTTGAGGGAAAAGTCATAATTATATTGAATAAGTGTTCCTTTTTCCAAATTTTTGAATCAAAATAGATTTATTTGAGGACAATGACTCAAAATTTTACGGCTAGTTTACTGCGTAAAATAATAAGAGAAAAATATCTTGCATTTCTTTGGAATTTTTTTTTTTCTTGGTCAACAGTCATTTTACTTCTCAAGTAAATTGATCTTTATTTAAAGAACATTCGTACCAAAAATGGAAAAAAAATACTGAGCAAGAACATAATTTTTTGCAGTGAAACGACAAGGTCACAATTGAATGCATGAATGTGAACTGTGAGCTGATTTTGACTGGTCTCACCTCCATCAGCTGGTTCTCCAAAAGCATCTGGTTCTCCAGGAGTCAGCGGAGCAGCATCCATCACCGAAGCGACAGTCAGCAGAGCAACTGTGGTTAATAGTTTCAACATCTCAGTTACCTGAAGGTGAGATGGTCCCGCTGTGAAAGAGAGCTAAATGAATCTCTCAGGCAAGGCAAACTGTAGACTCTTTAGCACTGATGCGCCTCTGAGATGAGAAGGCTTGTCAAGTGTGTTACTTTACAGTATTTCACGCCGCTCTTCTTCTACCGTCACGCCACATCCACCGGGCCTTTTAAAACGAGACACCCACACCGACACCATCCAATCAGGCCGCTCTGCCCGTCCAGGCCCGGTGTGACATTTGGGGCCGTGTTTGACTTCGGGGTCTCCATTGTGAAGGCGGCGGCAGGCTGTGGGCCCTTCTGCGTCAGAGGCCCTTTCTACTCCGGCCCCTGTGCAAACACATTAAGAAGTGCCTTATCACTGCTTACACAGCAGCGCACCCGATGACTTTGTCCACTCCTCGACGGGGTCAAAAGGGCCATCCCGAATTCGGACGACGTTTGATGCGTGCGCCAATGCAAATAGCCCTCATGTATATGAGAAGAAATTAGCATGACTTGAAGTGCAGGACGAGAAAAACGAGAAAACAAATGCATCCGTCACCATTATTTCTTCTAATCAGTCACACTTATGTAAAGCATTTGTTCAAAATTAAACAGCAATTTAGTTTTGATGTCATCATATCACTTATTTACAGTCGTTATTTCAGTATTGTGTTTGTGATTTTATTCATATTTTGAATAATGGCTTTTATTTACAGCTTTTTATTTTTACAATATTAATACAGATTTAATTCATTTGTATTTCAGCACTTTTTTTTTAGTAGTAGGGAGTAGTTCCTTCGTGAAACTGAAATGCAGCATGCATTCGACGATCAAAAATGAGATGAATATGAGAAAATAAATACACTGGTGCATTAAAACAAATTATAAACTTTTAAATATTTAATGTAAATATGATGTCCTTTTTTGAAATACAGTAGAAGTATTTTGTTATGAATAAGTTTATGCAGTGTTACACATCTACTGTATGTAGGCAGTCATTAATAATATAGTATTTATTATTTATTGAATTTTATATTAACTTATTACGTGCTGTATTATTATTATTATTTTAAATGTAATTACATTGTAATTTTTACATTTTAAAATTTAAAGTTGAATTTTGTTCTTTTTTTTTAATTCTTTATTTTATATTTTATTTCAGCTTTATTTCAATTAATGATTTAAATTGTTTTACTACAGCTGTGGTTAAAAATAACAACAGTGAAATCTTAAATGAAACAAGGAACAGGAAGTGACATCATCTCCAGGAGCCTTTAAAAGCTGGTAAGTTCTACTCTAATTGGTTGCCAGGGTGATCTGGGTGTATTTTTTTATTGGTCAAGTCTATTCTTGGCTGTGTTTCCCAAAGGCACTATAAGCTTAGTTACAAACCAATGGAGCTACGATCAACGTATGCTTCTGGGAAATGCAGCCCTGCAGGTGTACTGCATTTCCCCCTTTTTTATATGGTCACATGATTTGAGGAATCATTCATATCTAGAACCTTACATGCTGCATGCACACCTCTCTAATAAAGCACATTTTTTTAGAATGCAAGTAGTTAAAGCTGTAAAGTTTGGATGGGAAACCGTGTGTGTTGCTGCTGGAATTGAATGACACAGGAAGTGTCCGTTAGTGTTTGCTCTGAGCGTGATGTCAGGAGCGAGGGATGGGAATGCAGTCAAAGATGAGGATCAGAGACTCAATGGAGGTTGCTGGGAAAGGAGAAGACGACCTGAGAGCATCCAGCAATTCATTACCCTTTCAGAACACCGTCACCAACTCTGTGAGGAAGCAGTGTCAACACTCATGTCCTAACACACACTGCCTCTGCTGTGGCCAATAAAGTAGCCTTTTCTTGTTTGTTTGTTTATTTGTTTCTTCGTATACCAGGTTTAGAGACAAAACCAGATTCTGGAGGAGCCAGAACAAACCCAAGACCCTGTTATAGATCTGGCAGGCTCTACTGCCAGCTGATCACAGCGCTCACTCTCCACAGAATTCTAATCATCATCACCTGTCCTTTGGCCCGACCGGCACCCTACTCCGCTATCAGGAGCAGCATTACAGTGTGCGGAAACCATCTGGGCACAAGCAACACCCGCTGTCTCATCAATACAGTCATTCATTACCAATTTCAGAGAGGTTTTTGATTGCGCAAATGGTGAGGTTTCTGCGGGTGAACAGCTATACCTTTCTCATGCTACTATTGTCAATAAATGCCTTAATGATTGTACTCTCTTGTGTTGGAGTCATTTTGTCTGTTTTTGAGTTGTTACTACCCCGTATGCCTGCAACCAATAAATGTACATCCCTCTAATCTCTAGGTCAATTAAGGAATGTAACAATGACTATACATGAAAATGTATTGAAATTTCACAACTTCGCAGCGGCCAGCGATTCCAAGCTGGACCACTGTCACTTGCTGGTTCTGGAGGGTTCCGTCGTGGATGTAGTATTAGGGCACCCATCGTTGGTACAGCTTAATCCCATCCTCTCTTGGAAGATGGGGGAAGTCCGAAAGTGGGGCCAACAGCGCTGTTCTGGATGTTTCCCAAATCCGTGAACCATTCCGTGAATATTCCAGAATGTTTTGCCCCGTTTAGTGTCGTGTTCTGTCCGAAGAAAGCGGCTAAGCTACCACTAGGTTAAGCCACCGCTGGTCTCACTCCCTTCCAGAGCGTACTCGGCTTCCAGCCCTCTCTGTTCCCATGGTCCGACGAACCCTCTGATGTTCCAGCAGTGGATTACTGGTTCCGGGAGAGTGGAAAGTCAGGACGAGGCACACCATCATCTACAACGGGCAGTGCACAGGCAAAAGATGACAGCAGATTGCAGAAGAAACCCAGTTACAAACCGGGCCAGAAGGTGTGGCTCTCTACACGAGATATTCACCTGCGCCTGCCTTGTAAGAAACTCAGTCCCAGGTTTGTTGGCCCCTTTGTTATACTGGAACAGAACAATCCCGTCATGTACAAAAATTACAGCTAAGTACAATTAAGTACAAGATCCACCCCACATTTCATGTATCACTCCTCAAACCTTACCACAACCCTGTTTCTCTTCCCACAGAGCCTGGCCCAGCTGAAGAACTCCCTACTCTAACTGTGGACGAGGGATCAGTTTACAAGGTCAAGGCCACGGGAGGACGTCCTAGACCCATTCCACCCATCCGGATCGTCCTGCACCCAGAGGAAGAGGAAGACCACCACAACATCGTAGAATTCGGCCTTCTGGACAGGGCCATGGAGGAAGATGTAATGCTACAGATCTGCCAGGCTCTACCCCCAGCCAATCACAATTTTAATCAGCATCACCTGCACTTACCTCCTTGTTCACTTTCGTTCCAGTTTGTCTCCTGAGTTCCTAGAAAGCCCCAGTGTTGTGGTATGTGGTTGTCTCTCAGCTCCAATGTGTCTCTTCGTCTCCTGGTGTCTGCCTTTCTTCGACGATCCTGCAAATGATGAGATCTCCATTACTCTGCCTTTACGAACTGAAACGGTCCCACTTTATATTAAGTGTCCCTAATATCTGTGTACTTACATAGTAACTAGATGTGTGTCTAGTATGTAACTACAGTGTAAGTACACATTTCTACATAGTATCTACAGCTGTAATATTTCTGTATCTACACACATGATGTGACTACCCTCAGAATGCTAACAGGAATTACATAGCTGCATTTAGTAACAGCAGTATGTATAAGAGTAACTGGAGCAGGGGGTGATCAGGGGGTGTAGTTGGGTAGGTGTAGGGA
>JAUCMT010000001.1:748401-780167 GCA_032357475.1 Enteromius thamalakanensis
TTAATATTATTATTTTAACGGGTCACAGGCGCTATCCTTTGAATTCAATTCTCATTTAAAATAATGTTGTCAGTTAATCGGTTAATAATCGGTTAACGAGCGTCGGTTGTCGGTTATGAGAAATAAGTCTAGTCTTAAATTAAACATGAATAAACAAATAAATCAATACCTTTAAAAAGAAAAATTACAAGTTCTTACAACAGCAAAAAAAACAAACATAATTTGTTAAAAACACTTTCATTTTCTTATATTATTACCTTATTTGACTCCCGAAACATTCGTTCGATGATTCATTTTTCCAAACCTCAGTGATTAATCGATTTCATTTGAAGTAGCTTTTAACATTTCAGAAGCAGCACCTAGTGGCAAATAATGAATAAGCATTTTCATTTAAACCAATGAGAAAAGATCAACAAGTGGGCGGCAGTATGCTAATGTTTGATGCTGACCTCAACATGAAATGGCTCGGGACTCAAAAATGACTCTTTCTAATGATTCATGATGTCGACTCTTTCTTTTGAGAGACAGTACCTTTATACACGGTGCACTTTCAGATTTAATACTTTTCAGGATGTTTCATTCACTTAGAGCTGGGTTACACGCTACATGAAAGATGAAAATCCATAATAGTTTTGGTAATGTTTGTTCAAAAACCAAAGTGCATTAACTCAGATCATCGAGGCCTACTCTCAATCAGTTCCAAAAAGAAATGCAAAACCTGTGCTAAAGAAAACAAGTTGAGGAAACGGAAGTACTTTAGTAAACTTTCATGCAATGCAATAACTCTCATTTTCAAGAAAAAAAATGCATAATGAATAAATGAGCAATAAGATTTTTTTTTTTTTTGTAAGTTTCTCGTCAACTTATTTTTATAACTTATTTTTTGTATTTTTTGGTATTTGTTAGTTTTCTTTTTTATTCAGCATCTTTTTAATTACCGAAGCCGGCGGCGTGTGTCAGCGCGGGGTGCTCTTGCAGTAGTTCATGCATGGCTGTGTGATTTTAAGGCTCTGATGGGCTGACATGCAGAGGAGGGGTCAGAACCCTCTGTCACACCATTTGCCTCATATACTCGACTAATTAGCAGATTAAACACCATCGATAACGCTCAGTTCATTAATTACTGCCGGCTGTTTTGGAGTTGTATGCAGCGATGAGCAGAAGATGCGGTGGGGGGGTGTGAATTGATCATGAAGATAGATTCAGTTTAATTGAGATAGAAGCAAAGGCCTTTGTAATGATCAGAGATTGCTGGGCTTATTAGCGTAGGTTGTGAGTAAATTTTTTAGAGCATTCATTTTTTTGGGAATAAAAATGGGAATAGAGGGTTGAACGGGTGAATAGGACACTTCAGTCTGATATCCTGGATATTTGACTCTGTTGTTTTAGGTAAGCAACAACAATTATTATATTAAATTTTTTTATTTCATGACAGGAAAAAAACAACTACAAGATTTAAACATAGTTAAAGTCTCGCAATTCTTTTCAAAGTCTTGCAATTCTGAGTTTACGTCTCACAATTTTGTTCACAATCTCGCAATTCTGACTT
Source organism: Enteromius thamalakanensis (assembly GCA_032357475.1). Lineage (NCBI taxonomy): Eukaryota > Metazoa > Chordata > Actinopteri > Cypriniformes > Cyprinidae > Enteromius > Enteromius thamalakanensis. The sequence continues at coordinate 749,951 of JAUCMT010000001.1, forward strand.
TTTGTTCCGTTCAATTGAGTTTGTATCTAGTTTTTATCTCCAATTTGCGATATACAAAGTCTGATAAATTCCCTCCAGATCTTGCTCTTCCGAATTTCACAAGCTTCCTTAACAACCAAATGTGTTTTCATAAATCTGTATGAAGTATGAATCACAACAACAAGTTTTTAATATTGTGCTTTTATTCAGCAACAATGCATTTCAAGTGTTCACGTTTCCTCATATAATATTAATAAGCGGGTTTGGTGTGCTGTCCAGGGAGCGGGCCGGGAGAACGGCGGGCTCAAACCCCAGCGAGGGTAAGTGCTCGGCGTCCGGCTCGAAATCTGGCTGCCCCACCGAGTGGAAAGTTGTGTTTAAATGGAGGCAGAAGGGGAGGTGGAGTGTTTGCAAAAAGCGAGATGGAAATGAATGGGAAGCTTGAGATTTTATAGTGCTTTGACACTGGTTTGATTGGGCGATCGTAACAAGGGGATTGATTAGCTGATTGCTAACAGCTTGGGCAAGTCGTCCAGCGATCCACTCGAACTATGTTATTGTCAAAACATTTATTAAATTGATCAAAAGTGACACAAATGTATATATATTCAAATGCTAAACAGTTAGTTATTTTAAATAGTAAAATTATTTCACTGTATTTTTGATCAGAAACATGCAGACGTTCGCAGGAGAAACAAATCTTACCGACCCCATTTTTTAAAATTAATCCAAAGTAGTTGCTCAGCAACAGATTTTGCATGTTTAATTATTCTTAAAATTGTACTTGTTCATGAAATCATGGTAATTCCACGATACTCTACTACACGGACTAAATCAGACCAGGTGTTCCAGTCTCTCCTGTACTGAAGGTTGAGCGAATGTGTGTGTGTATGTGTGTGTGTGTGTTTTAGGGAGTGTGTGGTGAGTCGTCTGCTAAATACATTTACTGGAATGATGAGAAATGTGTGTGAAAGCATTCACATCTGTCTGCGAGAGTCTGGAATTAGTGTGGTCCCTCATGTCCACTCAGAGAAACTTGAGTGCATGCTCAACTGCTGCTCTAACACACACAGATGCAATCAAACAGACCTTAAACAACATTCTTACAGTCAAAACACTGGCTGCGTCAAACACACGCACAGACACAGTCATGTGAGTTTTCAAGGCCTTGATTCTGTTTGAAAGCACCAGTGATGGTTTGAGAGACTGGTCTCTCTGTCAGCCGGTGTCTCATCACACACATCTGCTCCAGCGTGGCTCAGTGATGGCTCATCACCAGCAGCAGTTAAAACGCATATTACACACACAACGTCTCTGTGTGTGTTTGTCATGGCAAGCATGACAGAGTACACGTGGTATTTGTGTGTGTGTGCCATTTCAGGGTCACCTTCTGTCGTAAGAAACTCTATTTTGGTTAAATGTGAGGTGTTTTGCACAAAACAGCATGACGTATTTAAAATGAAAATACAGTCACAATTAGACATAATATGTAAATGAAATTGCTGATGCTACTAAAAGTGGTTTAGTAATAACATTCACTGATGAATCATTCCGAATAAGACCAGGAACGTGTAGAAATACAGGCAAATAAATACAAGTAAAGTTAATCAAATTCAACACAAACTCAGTTTCGACTGAGGTTTTGGGGAATCATATCTGAATCGATTCAACCAGAGCGTTTATTAGAATCAATCCATTTAAAGCAACGTTATTTTACTAACCTCAATATAATATTAAAGTATTTACTCATATTTTGCAAATAACTACTCACCTTAATTTCTAAATATGCAGTTTTATTAGCTTTTTTCATATAACTATTTCATTACAGTTTATTAAATTCATTGTTAAATAAAACTGCATTCAAATAAAATATGAAAAAACTTAACACGGAATAATTATTACATTGCAATTGACATAAATGTGTGTATAAGATTTAAAAAGCGTTTTTCAGTTATGAACTTAGCTCTAAATATGGCCTGGACAGGTTTAATGAGTCACACACACGCTCTGTCTGTTCATTCATTAGGAGTGTGTTGTGTTTTTGAGGCAGGGAATACCTGATTTCACCAGCCTGTCTGGGGTAAACGCCTCACATGTAATCGTATCATTCTTCCTCTCAGGAATGAAGCGCTGTGTGGGTGAGAGACGTGTGTGTGTGTGTGATGGGTCAGTGGTCAGAAATGCTGGCGTGTCCCGGGGGTCTCAGTGACTCATGGATGTTTGGGGATCAAAGCGCTGCCGTTGTCTTTGTTACGAACACAAAGCGCTGGCTTTCTGTTTTCTCCTCCTGTTGCTTCACCTGGTGTCATGTTTCACTGACTGCTGGGCTGAATGCCAGACAATGACAGTTATGAACATTACCGTAGTGCTTACATACAGAAAGATATGTGCTGTTTCTCTATATGTTTAATCTTTCATTCTTTCATTGTCATGTTTGCTCACACACACACACACACACACACACTTGTTGCTCATCTTGTTAAGCTATTCTAGGTAATCGGTCACAGAATCAACCTCCTGCTGCTCTACAGAAACACAGCGGCCTGAAAGTATTGAAGCCATGGATTGAGACTTTTATAGCATAATTCAGCCTGGTTTTTTCTTGCAGTTTCAAGTTTAAATCTCATTTTTTTCGGTTGCATTCATCATCTCTCACCGTTTGTACATCTTGCAAGATTTTTTTCTCAGACGTTTGTTCTGAACAGTTCTTTATTTTTGTTTCTGCCATTAAAAATGAAAAAAAAAAAACTTTTATTTCACTTTAAAAAGAAAGAAATTTTTTACACAGTTAAATTTACAGGTAGTTAAATTTTAACCTCAGACCTTCATCTCTGTATTATCTCAAAATGATGCATTAATGCCTCTTTAATCTTGTGGCAGAATCAAGCTTTCATATAAAAGTTGTAGTCATTTATTTCTGAATGTCATTTTTAATTCGATATATAGTATCAAATCAAGCATCATTAATTAAACAGATTTAAAACAGTTCACAAAAAAGTGTGTTGGGTTTAAATGCAACCAAAATCGATGTGTTAAGGATGAAGATAGTAAGAAACATGTTTGTTTGTGGTTAATGGATCATGTTATAATGATTTTCTCCATCTGTGGTTCATCTTTAAGACACACGTGTGAACATGAGGAGAACTAACTTCATACATCCACTAAAATCAGTAAAACACCAGATGACATCAAAACACTTTAAAGAGTGACTTAAGTGTACAAATACATTTTAACGCTTCATCTTTTATTAACTGAAGATTCCTGTCAAGCTCTGTTGAACCGCATCACAGTCAGGTCTGTCTGCCAACGCAGCGCTCAGATGTTTTCCCCGTTACGTTTAACTCTCACACTGTGTGTGTGTGTGTGTGTGTGTGTGTGTGTAATCATTCCAATGCCTCAATTCCTTTTTTTAGTGTGTTCAGCAGCAGTGAAGAGAAAATCCCCAAATAATCAGACTTTTATCACTTATATATTAGGGTCATGGCTAAATGCCATAGTTTTTTGTTCCTCATAACCAGCTGTGTTTTTGTATTTACTGACAGCATGAGATTTTTTGACTATTTTTAGCACATGTACATTACTGTAAGGCTGTAAGGAATGTTTTAAAAATAAAATGTCAAATAACTTTGTCAAAATGATCAAATAAATGCAGACATATGAAAAGATTAAATCTAACCAACCTCAAAAGCTTGCTTCCAGTAAAAATATCTGGTAACACTTTATTTTGACGGACCTACAACATACTGTCTTACTCATTCTACTAACCCCAAACAGTCCAGAGTTAATATAGATCTCAAACTTGTGCGTTTATGAACTTTTAATTTGTAACATTTTTAAATGCAACTTATGGCAGAATCAAGCCTCAATATAAAATAATGTCTCTGAGAGTTAGTATAGATATGTAGATGTGAATTAATGAGAATCAGTGACTTATAGTTGGTAGAATGTCTAAAGCAGACTATCAAAATAAAGGCTAACCAGATATCTGACTCATATTTGCAGGTAGTGATTAAATCAAGCCTCTAACATTAAGTGTGATGAGTTAAGAAAAAGTAAAGTGATGACAGTGACAATATTTTCTCTGCTATGATAAATAGTTTTTTGCGGAGTAACTGTTGCGCAGCTCGGATAGCGATCTTTCTACCCAGCAGTGGTTTGCTGTCAGTTCTTTGTAAGAGGCAGATAGTTAGCCTCCTTCATGTGAAAGAGCAGAGGGTGTTGGACTGACAGGAACAGAGGTCGTCTGGGAGGGGAATTCTCACAGTTTGCTGTTCTGTCTGTCTGGGATGCTGTTTGAGTCCTGACTCATCCTCCTCCAGCACTGGGAACCAGTGTCAGCAGGTGTTTGGAGGATCCCTCCTCCGCAGCTCAGAGAAATCGCTTTAGTATCTCTGATGATTTTGAGATGAACTGGAGAGCAAATGGACCCGTTTTCTGCCATCTGTAACACTTTCCCCCTCAGACGCTTCTGTAGCTGCTGAACTGCAGACATGCAGTGACTCAGGGTTTAATAATGACATTCATCATGAGTACAGTCTTTATCCAGAGAGACGATCTACAGATAGAAAAATGCAAGGAAAGTCCCTGTTTTTTTTTCTTCACTTCAACCACAGGCAAAAAAAAAATTGTGAGAAAGATCTGCAGGAAAAATGTTTCTGTAGAGAAATGATCAAGAACTGTTTAACGCACGATTTTATCTTTTTGTGCCCAAAGAGTATTGAAGAGTAAAACGTGTGTCAAATTCACTTCAACAGGTTTAAACTTCAACCAAAAATGAAAACATTGCACTTAGAAATTATAAAAGAAATGACAAATAACACATTAAATTATTATGATTATTTTTATAAGTATATTGACTAAAATATTACTTTCTTGTAAAACATACTACAGTACTCTTTGGTTTATTTAAAACCTCAACATAATAATAACAATAAAAATAATTGCTATTCTTTATTAACATTTGAGTTTATTTTATAATTCTCTTGATTCTTTGTCATTAATTTAATTCAGTTCTCATTATTCTAAATAATACTGTCTGAAAATTTAAAAAAAAAGTTATACAAAGAATAACATTGTGTAAATTCTGTAATTCTACAAAATACTTGCCCATTTATTATTAAAGAATATAGAATTTTAAAATGTATATTTGCATTACAATAACTTTCTTAACTTTTTATGTTAGTTTCTTCTCTAAGTTTGAAATAAATCTTAAACCTTTAAATTCAGTGGAACTATTTAAGCAGTGCGACACTCAGTCCAGCACCTCATGACAGCAGCATTAAAACGCATGAACAGTTCAGAGGTCTTTCAGATTCTCTCTGTCTGTGTTTTGGGGCTCCACTGATAGATATGAAGGAGTTCAGCCGATGATTTTCTCAGGGATGTGGATATGCGCTTCCAGGATGCGGCACGGTGTGTTGCCGTGGGAACACAGCAGGAGACGTGTGTAGGACAGCTGTGCGTCCCGGATCATCGAATACAATAAATAAATAACAAATAGACAGCCCTCCTACTCACCGCTTGCAGCTCAGCTAGACATCGTTAAGAGATGAATGTGTCTAACATCATGTTCAAACAGCAGAACCGTGGACTTAAGAGTGCATCCCAAACCTTACTGCGTCAAACTTTACCTGAAGTAAACACATCCCATGATTCAGTTCAGTACACATACACATAAAGTGGCAATTACGTGAAAATAAGAAAGAAATGCTAATTTATGTCTTACAATTCTGAGAAAAAAGTCGCAATAAACTTTATTATTTTTTATGCAGTGGTGGAAATGGTCGTAGCTTTACAGTAACAGTAAGTTGCAGTAATACACATCGCTCTTCAAAATAAAAGTCCTTTTAGACTGAACAAAGAATCTTTTTTGGGATCAGATTCACAAAAAGTTGAGAATAAAGTTCTTTCAGTATAACACATATATGTTATGTGTGCACACCAGTGATCTGTGATTGGTTATTTTACTTTTTGTTAAATTCGAATTTTAGTAACAATGTTTTATTTTTTGCTCAACACCTGTTTTGGTCTGTTAGCTTTCCATAATGCGTTATATCAGACTAGTGGAAGGCAAACATCCAAAATACACTTTATATTATTGGTGTGAAAACAAATTAAAAAATATTTTATTGCACTTTTTTTTAAATTTCAATTACAGTTTCATATTTTAAAAAGCAGATTTCTATTTTTTTCCCTTACAGCACTTACACGCAGCTCTCCAGATCACTTTACTGGTTGAAGGATTTTCAAGACAAGAAAAAATGATTTCCTTGTTTTCAGAAGCAAACAAACAAACAAGTGAAACAAGCAAAATAATCTTCCACTGGGGTAAACAAAAAAATCTAATCTTCTAATAAAATTATTTTGATGACCTCATTGGCAGATTATTTTGCTTGTTCGAAGCAAAAAGTCACATAATTTTGACTTCTTTTTTATTTAATTTTTTTAAATTAATATTAATATTAATATTAATTTAATTAATATTACTTAGACTTAATATTAATCTTGATTGAAGAATTTTTTGATATTTTAGCTAGAAACATTGTTTGCAGTGCAAATGGAATCAACTCATCTCCATTATATAAGAAATAGCACGGCAAATTGCATTGGCAGAAAACGTTAACACTGCATTTTCAGAATCTGTAGTTTCTGTATTCCAAAATTGGAAATCCGAACCGAAGTCCCTCGGCGGTTTCAGCGTTATCAAGCAGGCATTCTGCAGCACTGACGTCTGTGGAAGCGTGTCTACGTGCCGTTCTGAAATCTGACCCCGGGTCAGGAGGGACAGCATCTGCTCCACCTAAAGCCCTCCGCCCACTGCTCCCAAACGGTCGAGCGGAGCCCGGACACAGGTGTGGGTGTGTTCGGCATGTGCTTGAGGCGTGGTGCAGGTGCACATGTGCCAATTTGGGGCTGTCTAAGCTGGAGGTGGACGCAGGTGTGTGGTGAGCAGATAATAGGGGCTTGAGGGGATGCGTCATGTGAGCATGGTGCTCTTTAGACTAAATGAAACGTCTTAATGATGGGCGTGATGGGCAGGAGGCTTGTGCGATATCATGACCCACTTGGACGTGTAATGCAATCCCTTCATTAAGGGCAGGTGAGACGGTAATGAGGCCTGCAATTATGTCGACACCCGGCATGCACAACGTATCACCACTATTTCATTGAGGCGGTTTATTTTGATGTTTTTGAAATATTTTGATGTTAAAAACTCTTGAATTGTCTCTCATGCAGAATCGACAGATTTAAATGTCACAAAAGGTACCGTGCGAAGCTCCTAATCACGTCTGGGAATTGTAGCAGGTAATGCAATCATTTACATTCATTGCATAAACATTTTCCCATTGCAAAACACAATGCATCATCAGGAAAGGGAAATGTATATGCAGTCCACTTTTTAAAATAATGTACTTTATGTGATTGCCTATAACATTTCGTTTCATTTTTAGTTTAGACCCGCAAGTATTGCAGAATCAACAGGTTAACACTACATGTAAAGCACCATATAAAATTAAAAACACATAATTAAGTCATCATTAAATCATAATCATTCAGCTTGATGAAGCGTCTTCCTTTACTGAGGGAAAATATGTGTATCAAATATATTTAATTTTCACTTTAATTGCATGTCAGATGCTAAAAGTGAATATTTTTAGCTTGAGCTACTCTTAAGCATATGTAGATGTCTTTGTGCTTTGGATTGTAATTTCTTGTTTTATTTTCTGTTTATCTTATGGAAGCAACAGGTTCAAACGAACTGGAAGGCACCAAGTAACTTAAAAAAAAAATATATATATATATATGTCGTTAAAATTTGTACAAAATTTTAACCCCTTACAGTTATTTGGACCCTCATTTCATTAGACAACAAATATTCACAAAAATGTTTTGTCATTAGAATTACCCTTAAAAGTATAGAAATATTATTGATATTTTCTTAAATCTGATTGGATACTGGATTTTTAACAGAATGTGCAAGTTTGTTTTCAGTAAATACTGTATTTTATTTTCTATTTGTCTTGCAGAATGAGCAGATGAGATAGATACCAAAGGCACCATGTAAATTTTGACGATCTTCAGTGCCTTTATGCCGTCTGAGACACAGGAGTAATTGTGTCCTCTGTTGGAGATGGATTTGCATGCTTTAACTTATGCAGCGTGACTCGCCTCGCTCTCGTACACAAACTCTGACACACGCGCACTCACACACACACACACACACACACTCATCGACTGTTAAACGCTGCTGCGCTCTCACCTCCTCGCTCTCAACCCCCCTCTGTTCCACTGGCACGCTCTTAACAATTGAAACAGACCACATCTATTTCCTTCTTTTCAAGCAAATGCGGACAGGTGGAGGTTTGATAGACCGACCCGAGCGCCAGATAACCTGTGCGGAGAAAAGCCAGAATTAAATCCACCAGAGCATGTGACCTAAATGGCCCAATGGTGCTCAGATGCCTTTTTTTTCCCTAACTGTGGGGAACGGTTAAACTTGTTGCCTGACTAAGGGAGAAGCTTTCTGTGGGCCGCCACAACCACAAACCAAGTCTGCGACCGGTCACGGCTCTCTAGGCACTAGAAAACAGCGAGATAAAGATAGACGAGAGGGACTCGAGAGCGAGAGGGGGAGGGAGGATACATGTTGATGTCAGCGTGTGAATCGCCGAAAAAAACCACAGCGCCGCGTTTGCACTTCGGCTCTTTTGCACAAGGGTAAGCATCAGTCAACCACAGGCTGACCACCGATCACAATCTGCCGCGTCTGTGAACCATGCACAGAATCCAGGGACAGAACCGCCTCGCTGGACTGGCGCAGGGTGACCATGGGTTTCAGGGTGTGTTTTTAGGGTCCAATTTAGGGGCTGGAAGGTGGAGGGCGTTTAAGCGAAGCCTCTGACATGTCGTCACAGGCGTTTTGTATTTTTTTGGCTTTTTGCAGGGCCGAGCCGGGAGCCCTTCAAAGTTCGGGAGCAGATCAAGTTGGAAGAGCTGGATTCGGACGAAGACGAGGAGAAGCAGCAGCAGCCGCCGCTCGCCATGGCTTCCAACAGCATCTTCGAAAACTTCTCGTCCTACCAGACGTGCTTCTCCAGGGGTGAGTGTCCCAGTCTCCATCCATCGATGTGGTGTTTGAGCTTAGTGACGACACCGAGGTGCTGGTTTGCAGTGTCAGTGGAGTACTGAAATCTTGTGGCTGAATCTGAAAACCACAGGTCTGTGGGTTAGTGAGTACTTCACTGGTTAACCTCATTCAACCAGCCGATGCATGGTGGACTCCAGCATGCCGTTTTGGACGTTCCCTTATTGATGAAGCCACATAAAGCTACTTTTCAGTTCGTGCATTGTGCCAAATTGAGGTTTCATAGTCTGTTGCACAGTGAAACGAACCTATTGCATAATAGTTTTAATGGAGTTTTTTTTTACTGATTTAAAGCTAGATAAAGGAAACTCACGAGTTTTATCGAATGCACTGTCAGTCTGAAAACTATTTTCAGTTCTTGCATTGTGCCAAACTTTGGGTTTTATAGTTATTTAGAAAGGAACTTGTTGCTTAACCTGTATAATAAGGCTTTAATTGGTTTAAGAGAGTGTGTATCCTTTCTGAAAAAGCATTGTTTTGAGTTTTGCTGCATGTAATGCGAGTTTGAAACCTGACAGTACAGTATGTGAAGTTTGTTTGCGGGTTTAAAACTAACCTGAACTAATAAGGCTTTAATAGTTTAAGTGGTTGCACTGTGACTTTTCTTTCTGAAAAAGCTATAGATAGGAAACTGCATGAGTTTCATCACAGGCGGTGTGAGTTTGAAACCTGTTTTGCGTGTTGCCAGACCTCATGGGGTTTTTAGGGGAGCGTTTCAGTAAAACTAACCTGTGCTTTACTTTCAGAATCACTTTAATCACTTAAAAGTCATATCGAATGTCTTTTTTGATGTTTATTTATTTAAAATGATAAAGAAATTAAAGTTTTGTTGCATGCATTATGAGTTTGAAAACTTTTTGCTTTTGTGGCAAATTTTGAAGCAACGTGAAACTTCTAGATTTCTGCTAGATTTCTATATTATCACTTTGATAGGCCAAATTAAATGATGAAACCTAAAATAAAATAGTAAAATAATAAGTGTTAACATACTTCATTCTATAAAGAACTGACGTACTCTCTACGTGGTTCTGTAATAAATAGCTCAACATAAGCATTACATCATTTATTTTCATGTAAAAAAAAGCAATAGCAGAATCAAATAATTACTGTCTACATATTTAGAGCTTCTTCTCTCTACAATGTCAACTCTTGACCTAAATCTCAGTTCTGTTTGTTTTTTTGAATTAGTGTGTTTAATACACAGAGAGAAATGGCTTGGTTTTTTATGCAGCACTGTGGTACGTCCTCACAGCTCTGGACTTTCCCTCCTTGTTAAAGCCTGTGTAGTTTCTCAAGTGCCGTTTTTTATGCCTGTGGGTGTGTGAGTTCACAGCTGAGGCCCAAGGATGATGCTTTAGTTTCTTTCTGGTACTGAAATGACTGTGAGGGGAATGGAAATCACCCTGTAATGGTTAAACTGACTCATTTAGTGGCTCTGAGTGGATCATCGCACAGATACATTCTGCCAAGATCTCTTCTAACTATAAACGTGCTGTTTAAAACGCTCATTTTTATTGTGGACCATGCCGTGGGATTGCATCTAAAGGTGATGTTAATGAGGTCATGAGGTCTTCTCAGTTGCTTCTTGAGAAAGTCTCATTTCAGTTTCCTGACAGTCTCTTTCTCATGCACACATACGTCTACATGCATGCGAGCGCTTTCAGTTAACACAGGAAGTTTATCAGTCGCACCCGGAGCATGTTTGTTCTTGAGCACATGTGAACAGCCTCGATGTAACATCTCGAAGACGAGGCGAAGACCACATGAAACTGAACAAACAACCTTTATTCTATTAATGATGGAGGGTAGCTGTACTGAAGGGGTCTGTTTGTGCAACTTAACGTGTTTTTAGCTGGTAGCCCAAAAAGTGCTCTAAGATGTAGATGAGTTTGCTTTTTCATTAGATTTGGAGAAATGTAGCATTGCATCACTCTGCAGTGAATGGGTGCCGTCAGAATGAGAGTCCAAACAGCTGAAATAATAGCATCACAATAATCCATCAGTTATCATCTGAAGAAGACAAAAGCTGCATTAAGATGTTTTCAACCGTTGCTATACACAAAACGTGTCCTCTCTACACTTCCCCCAGTGAAAAGAGAAATATGTGGCTGGCTTTTCATGCAACAGTAGACTTCTTCAGGAATGGATTATGGACTCATGTATTAGTTAAAAAGCATTAGTTGATGGACTGGAGAGGTGTGGATTATTGTGACGTTTTTATCAGCTCATTCTAACGGCACCCATTCACTGCAGAGCATCCATTAATCTGTTTTGACGAAGAAACATAAACTGTTTTAGAAATGTATTTTCTTTTAATTTAGAACTTGTCAGGAAAGCAGCAAGTTCTGCAGTTGCTTGGCAACTATACATTTAAACTCTGCTTTTAACCCTTAGTAACAAGTTCTTTCTCATCTTGACTTGAACACATCCTGTGCTGGATGCTAGCAGTGCAATTACATTGGCAGTCAACTTAACATCCGCTTAAGAAAAAATTGCATTTCTTCGGATGCTCATATATATAGCAATCTTCCCTGGTTATCTCATCTGGACAGTCACATTGTTAGCATGTCTTTGTGCATGTGTCGTGTTTGCTGATGTACATTTGCATATACATTTCTATATCAAATGAGAATGTTTGTTACATACAGCTCGTTTGCATTGGCTTTTATCAAGGAAAAACTATGCATATGCAAAGCTGAAGAGCATGTCGGCAAATGTAAGCATGCACATGGAGTCACTTATGCAGGCTCTTTCTCATCTAGCAGTCGCGTTTCTCTTCTTCAGAGCACAAACTGACAGACGTGTGTGAGGATTTACCCTGTATCTCTGTGGTATGGCTTTATCAGATGGTTTGTGTGTAAATCTAGTTAGAAGCACTATTCACGCCCATGCTCACCGTACTCAGAGAAACTTTTTTTTAGGTCAGCGCAGAAAGGTGTTTTTTTATTTTTTAGTTTGCTTTGAGACTCCGGCTTGACGTCATAGTTAGCAGCGTTGGGGAAGCTGCTTTGAAACTGCAACTTGATACCCGAGTTAAAGTTAAAGCATCAATTAAAGCTTCAATCAAATTGACACAATATTTGTATTGTCACAAGCTACTAACACAAAGGAACTTAAAAGGCTATTTGATAGGAATGGTTCAATAGGATGATGAGGAACTGTTTTTTATCTTCAAATCAAGCCCCTTTCACCTCACTTTCACCCTGATCGCTTGGCTCCATGCCGTCTTACACACTGGGCACCGCTTCTTTCCATATATCTCTCAGGAGCAGCTGAAAGTTTTACAGGGTTGTTTTTGTCCTCCTGAGGTGCGAGTGTGGACAGAGATGGATTTACGGTGGGTTTCGGGGCTCGTGGCGGTCCTGTGGACCTGTAGTTGCTCCAGCCTGGCCTCCGCTGATTCTGGTTATCTGCATCCACAGGCACCTGAGAAGGAAGCCGCTGCGCCTGGTCCATGCAGATTCAGAGGGACTTGCATAGGGTCATAAATTCCTGGCCCTCTGGTCACTGGGGTGAATCTGAAGGGTTTAGCGGAACGTGAAGGTGTGAATGTGAGCGAGGGCTGTGGGAATGTGGTCACCTGCAATAAATTAACTGCTTTACCACACCTACCATCATAAAGTAAACTCATTTTTTACTATAGTACCTCTGCAATAACAGGCGGAAGGGAAAAGTGCTTCGGCACGGCGTCCAACTGGAGAAACATGGCCCTCTCCCCTGGACCTTTTCCTGTGTTAGACAGGTGGATAAAATTAACAGAACGTCCTCACTGTTGGACGTTTAATGAAGCTCTGTCTCTAGAAAGTGTTGTTTTTAAATTATAAATATATTTAATCAAATATTAACTATGTTTATTTGTTTTATATATATTTACGAATATTAAACTTTTTTTTTTTAAGAAAAATACTTTTATTATTTTGTGTTGAATATATTATAATTATTTATTTCTTTGTTTTTAACCTTATATATTATTATACGCTAGTTATTATTATTATATGCACTTCATTGTTAATTTTGCGCCAATTTTTCATTTGTGCTCATGTTGAAAAACAATATAATCAACAAAATTATTTATCAAAAGTGTATTTTTCAATTATTTTAGTATAATTTATATTAGTATAATATTGCTTTGTTATTACTTTAATGTAGATTTAAAGTATTAGTCATTTTTATTTGTTTTTGTCATTTTTACTATTTTTGTATATATCTATATCTATATATTCTATATTATTTATTCATGTAGTTACTTTGTTTCAATTATTTAGTACATTAATTGTCTTAAAAATAAAAACTACCTTCTTTTTTCAGTTATTTTATAATTATTTATTTTACAATAATATGTTCTTGTTCTTATTTTAAAGCAAATTTTAAGTTTATGTAATTTTCTTTATATATATATATATATATTTCTATACTGTTTATTTAGTTAGTTTTAACGATTTAGACTACTACAACTAGCTTTTAAATTTTTTTGGGATGAAATTCTGACTCTCCATAATACCTGATATGTATTAAGCGCTCTGATATGAAATGCTGATGTCTCAATAACAGAGTATCTCGCTTGAGGAGACGTCTCTCATTGGCTAATATTGAGTTTCGTCCCCCGGTGTGTCGCTGTGCTGAAATGGATTTTCTGACCCTGCTCTCTTTACATGGAGCAGCTGCTGGAGAGCTTGGCCCTGGTAATATTGAGCCCAGTGTCTGCTAGACAGGCCGGCCGCTCGCTATTGAGCCCAGCGTCGGACAGAACCACGATGGGAGTGTATTGAGTGGCGTCGTCAATGAACAGCTCCAGGAAAGGAGATAAAGATGCTTGAAACCGACTGTCCTGTCGGAGATGAACAGGCCGCTGCTGAACTTTATTTCCTGAAAGTCTGTGGGATATGCTGATTAAAAAATGTTAAATATTGCGAGCAAAAATATATATTTTTAAATAAAAAAAATTCCATTTTAATTTGTGTTAAATGAGAAAAATATTCTATAAATTAATTTTATTATATATATATATATAAATAATTTTTTTACAACAGATATTACTTAAAATTAGAATGTATCATTGTTAGTTTAGTATCATCAATATACTAATATACTTTTTGTTAATATTTTGAATGAAATGTAGTTTTTTAGCGAATCAGATTAGTTTTTATAATAGTTCTATTAGTTTATATTGTCTGTTTTCTATTTAATTTCAGTTCATGTTTTAGGTATTTATCTGACTAAATATCGATGGATTTTGTTAATGTTCTGCCTTTTTAACATTGCTTTAAGTTTATTTGCTTATTTAATTTTAACGCCAAGTACAAGACTTTGACTGAAAAGTAAAATGAATTGTAAATTATTACAGCAATGATGAGGAAAAGCGGTAGTAAATACTATATCGCCACTATATGCAAAGTTTGGTTCATCTATGTTTATTGGAAATTTTTGATATTGAGAAAATGACAATAAAAAGAAGAAATGAGACTGTAAATGTATATTTCGCTGCTGCTCTGGATGATGCTTGCCGTAATGTCTTGCAATTTTTTACATTAATTAAAAAATCCAGACGTGTATTTCTCCAGGGAGGTTTGTTTTGCTGCGAACACACGCAGTTTCATTTCAATAATTATTTTGAGGGCAGACATTGATTCGCTGACCACATCATATTAAATCAACCGCTGATTGGTCAGCCATCGATCCGCTGGAGCCCCGTATCGAATCGCAGCCGTCCTGTTTGTCATAATGAAGATTTCATGATCAGAATGGCTTTTGGAGCTCAAACACGTGTCAAACAATACGAGAGGGCCCCGACGTTTCATTACGCACGGCTGAAGGGAAAAGAAAGCAGCGTCCTCGGCCTCTCTGCGTAAGTTCAGAAACCACAGAGAGGTTTTGTGAGCGCAGATAAGAGGTCGGGAACTCTGCCTTCTTCAGTTCTCCTTCACTATTGGCCTCCCCTCACCCACTTTTCCTGTCAGCCGACAGCTCGCTGCGAGGCTGTTGAAAATAACCGTATCGCTGAGAGCCCCAGGCTCTGTTTTAGCACCTCGAGCCCTGCGCTGGGTTTTGAGAAAGCGGAATAAGGCTCCGTTCAGGGCTCTGACAGGAAGAAGCAGCTTTTGCAAGGTGCGCGTCCCTTTCTCTCCGTCTGTTTGCTGTGCACAGGATATGTGCAAAAGCCTAGTCGTGCAACTCTGAACTGCAAATATCCTCATCGTGCGGCTTTAATATCCAGAGTTTACTAAGAGCTTTCAACTTTGACAAGCTGCACGGAATCAAAAGCAGTCGAGATACACTTACTGTAACAACATCATAGGCTGATTTATTTGTTTACCAATTAATTTAAATTAACAGATTAGTTTACTAAACTGAACAATAAACTAATTCTTTTTTTATTTGCTAATTTAATTAGACCAAATAGTCTCATCCAACACTTCAATTAAAATATAGACTCATTCTTTATTTATTTTTGTTAACTTAAAATTAAAGGAAAGTTTTCATAGAATGATTTAAAATATTTATTTACTTATTTATTTTAATGTTCATGTACACTAGTAAAATTAACCGGTTATAAAATATTATGCATTTATTAATTTTTCATGCATATTATTTATTTTTTCATTTATTTACTGAACAATTAATTATATTCATGTAGAGTGATCCAATCAACAGGTTAAAAAATAAAATGTATTTATTTGTTTATTTACTTTTTGAACTATTTTTATTTTATGTTATGTAGACAGACTAATAAAATAAACAGGTTAAAAATAACATGCATTTAATCATTTTTAATTCATATTATTTATTTTTTATTCATTTATTGGACCTGTTCATTTAATTTGATTTAAAAACAGTTGTATTGTTTTTAGTTGAAATATTAATAATTTAAATTTAAAGAGATCAAATATTCAATTATGAACCTGTTATTAAAAACGAACTTATTAAAATGAGGAGGATGAAGAACATTTTAGGGGAGCGTGTTCAGCTGCATGCAAATGTTTGGCATGAAAGCAGTTAGTATCCACCTGAGTGACTCTCATGCTACTGAAATCTGTGCTTACGTTTGTAGTTTTTAGTAGCCAGTGTTCATTTCAGTAGAAAAGTCGTGGGCTTGTTTGTTCCTGAAATTTCTTGTTGAGTGTTTTTGTATGTGTGTGTGTGTGGAATCAATAACAGAAGCCCGTCTGTGGTAACGCAGTGGTGACTGTGGCTACCTGACTAGCCGCACTTCCGTACCCACATGCAAAGTAGCCTAACCAGAGATCTCATTCAGCCAAAGACAGTCATGTAGAAACATGCATGCTGTAAAAACAGAACTACACTGCTGCCCACAGACCCAGCTACCAGAGAACCTTCTTACGAGAATCTCTCAGGGTTATGAATGAAGCAACATTTCAGTGGCATCATTCAAACTTCATAACGTTCTTAAAACGTTAGCACAAGAACATTTATGGAATGTTTTTTCTGAGTTGGATCTTCAACAGATGATCTATAGAGAAAGTTACACCCCCACAATGTTTGTAACATAATGAAATGAGACTTTGATGTTGTCTTTTGTTGCTGTTTTTTGTTTGTTTGATTGTTTTTTAACAACAAAATATTCAAACATCATTTCACATATACATTTTTGATAAGATAAAACACATCTCATTCTGAAATAACTTTTTTAATTTAATATGAAGAAATGATCCGAGCTCTTGATCAGGACGTTTCTCACAGAAAGCACTAAAGCGTCTTCTGAGTGCGCTCTGTTCGGCGACAAAATAAATGAATCACTTAGTGATTGTGATTCAGTAATATAAAAACAGAGAAGAAAGCTCATGTTAATCTCTCTCCAAGGAAAATTAGTGAGTGGGTCGAGTCAAACCTTGATGCATTTATATGCATATAATTTAAGGTTGGGATGAATTTCAAATTCCAGATGAATCCTAGAATTAAGTCAAGAGGAGCAGGTAATGGAATCATAGAACTAAGAAAATTGATTTGCAGCCAAACATTCATTTGAACTCTCACTAGTGATCTTTGGAGAACTTGCTCCACACTAGTTTGAGGTAGATCTGGAAAAGCCTGAACCAGTAACTAATGGAAGCTTGTATTTGACCGTTACATGGTAGTCTACCTCAGATGTGCTGTTAAGTGGAAGCAAACATGATTTATCCCAATTGATTTTGTACCCAGATCCTTCTAAATAAAATAATGAAGCTTGTAGATCCGAAAAAAACGGTAATACTTTATTCTCATAGAGACATACATGTTGTACTCACTTTTTACTCACTTTTTTTTTGCAAAAATGTTGCTTTGACACTCATCAAGTACAAAAACAATATCATAAAGACAACATATATTAAATACTCCATACGCTACTTGTTTTATCCTAACATTTATGACATTTCAACACTTTAGTGAAAGCTGTGAGAAGGGTTTCTCTAAAAATGAAATCTGCAAACATTTATTTGAATTTTAGTTCGTTTTAATTCTACATAGCAATTCTGCATCCTATATGCTGCTTCAATTTAAAATCAGGAACTAACATTCACACACAAACTTCAAGTCATGTTTTGTTTTTAAATTTGATTTGAAGGCTTTTACTAAAACCTCCCAAAAGAGCGGGAATCGTTTCATCTAGTCTCTAGATGACAGTCGTCCTGAGTTTAACTCGTTGATCTCAATCAAATCATGACCCAAATAAAAAGAGACCACAAAACTCATTTCAGTGGTTTAAGTTTTAGCAAGCAGTGACATTCTGAATCTGAAAGGTCAGGCTTCACAAGCATGCTTCTCTTTTTCTGTTAAATGATTGACAGGCCAGTCATTGGATGGGGGGTGACTTCCTGATGGCACATCCTTTGCAGCATCAGTTATTGGGCCTGTATGTGTGTGTGTGTGTGTGTGTGTGTCATTAGATGTCACAAAGACCCTTTCAGTTATACAGGCTGAGAGTTCCTAACGGTGGCCTTACAGCTGCGGCTTCCTTCCTCTGCAGTATCTGCTTCACAGGAAGCTGTTATTCAGTGTTTTCACAGTCACAATATTAAGCCTAAATATTAAAAGAACTGTAAAAAAAAAAAGGGACCCTTACAAAAGCTGTGGTGGTGCCACAGTACGGTGATGGTGTCAGATGGGTGTAATATGGTATTTTCATATGTACCGTGGTGCTAATAAAGTTTATAGATATGTAATGCAGTTTTAACATGGTTTTTGGATGTATCATGGCACTAACATGGTTTGTAGACATGCATCATGGTTCTACTATGTTTCTTTGCGTGTCTTATGGTAATAATGTGACTTTTGGAGATGTATTGTGGATCTGTATGGTTTTTGGACATGTGTCAAAAATGCGTCATGCCTCAGACTAAAAGGCCTTTGTCAATGGACCAAACGACATCGTGACTTAAACTGAAAGGCAAACTGAGGCATGACGTGCGTTCGTTTAATAACTGAGGTCTGAGGATGTCCTAAAATGTACACGAGTGGCGTTTTCTCATCCGTGACTTCAGTTGAAATTTCAGATTAAGAATCTAACACAGACTGATTGATGTTCTACATGGTTCTTACAAGGGTTACCAAAAACTGAAGAGTGCCAGCCCAAAGGGCTACCAGGGATTTAGAAATGTTGTGAGCCCTGCGTTATGGTAATACTGTTGGATTTTTTGGCATATAGTGGTTCTACATCGTTTTTTTAGACATGAAATGTGGTGTTCTACTGTGGTTCTTCTTTATCGTTTTAAGACATGTGTCGTGGTTCTGCTTTGGTTTTTGGACATGTAGCCTATCATGGTTCTCCTATGCCTTGTTATACATGTACTGTATTCTAATACAAGGGTTTTTAGACAAGTTTAATGGTTGTACTTTATTTGCTGGACATGAAATGCATTTTTATGCATGTATTATGGTAGTAATGTGACTTTTGGATATGCATTGTGGTTGTGTATGGTGTTTGGACATGTGTCGTGGCTCTACGTTGGATTTTGGACATGAAATATGGTTCTACCATGGTTTTTATTCATGCATTATGGTAATTTTGTGGTTTTTGGATGTGTCGTGGTTCTACGTCGCTTTTGGCCATGTAGCCTTTGGTACCATGGTAACACTATGTTTTATTTAAATAAAACATACCATGGTACTACTATGTTTTTTGGTAAATGCCATGGCTCTACTATAGTTATTGGGTACAAGTAACATGGTGTCACTATGGTTTTTGTAACATGGTACGACTATAGGGTTCTTGAAAGTACATTGGAGTGCTGTATAATACCATTGTATTAACTTGATTAGGTATAATGCTATATTTCTCACTATAGTTAGTGTTTTCTATTGTATTGTGTGTGTGCATGCTGTAAAATCTATTTTAATTTCTAAAGAATAGAATATAAGTTTTAAATTCCGAAGGAAATTTACATATTCTATGCAGAGCTAGTTTACATATCTTCTCATGTTTCTGCCTCCTCTTCTTCTTTGGCCTGTACAGTAGATTCCTCGACCGTATTTGACTGCTATCATCTCGATCTTTGACTCTTATCATATTTATTTACATACTGTATTCTCTCTCATTCCATTTTTTGCACCTATGAAGCCGGTTCTTCGACTCGCTCTCATCACACAGACACAAATAGTTCATCTTGTGCGTCTCCTTTTAAAGCCCGCATGCGTCCGTCTGCGAGAATGCCATCCACAAACTTTACGATGCGCGTCTGCTGCAGTAATTATGTCCGTGTGACTCAGCGGCTCTTGGCGCAGTTTGCATCACCTGTTTCCAGCGCAGTCGTCCAGGCGCCCGCGTGTGTGTGTGTGTGTGTGTGCTCATGGTGAGCTATGCTTAGTCAGAGGAGAAGCAGCGAGCGGCAGAGCAGTTGTCTATGTTTAGTCACAGCAGCATCAGTGATACAGCACACAGCCGGACAGACTCTCCTCTGGTCTCCGTCTGGCCGAGAAAGAAAGCCGTAGTCATGTCTAGCCTCCGTGTCTCGCTTCGTTTAGCGCTAATGCTTAAACACGGCTGGGCTGAAATGGACTAACGTGAACTCTGTGTGTGTTTCTGTGTGTTTGTAGACACAAGGATTAAATTAAAATAAAAAATGGACAGTGAATATAGAGAGCACGCCTAAAATGATAAATCACTACAAATATATATATACTCATAATATTTACTTTTGATCTAAATCTTTCAAGTCTTGATCCAAAATGAATGAGCAAGTACATTGTTCAAAAGTATCTCCTTACCTCAAATGCGGATTCACAACAGTAAGTCTATAATAATGTTTTCTCCTTTGAGTGGTACTGGTAGGAATTTGTGGGGAATGTGTCATTACGTCATGTCTGTAAACATAAAGAAGTTGTCCTGGCTTTTACTGTAGGTGAAGATCCTGCAGGTGGAGGACCGTTTCTCATAACAGCTAGCCTGGGCCCGCCCATACTTCCTTTGACGCTACATTCATTTCGCAAAGCTGACGTTTTAAAGTATTTCCGTTCCCAAAAAAGTGGGAACCAATGAGAAACGAAACGTCGCTACGCATACGTCATCTGAATGAGTGGTCTGATTGGTTGTAGATTCATCCAGTAGTATACAGAGGCGTCTGATGGACGCAGGTTAAGCCGTAGTAAGGTAGCTTGACCAGACTAAGCTCCTATGAGCGTTATAGTCGCGGAAGCCAGCTGGAATAATTAAACTACATGAATTCAATGAACTATTGTACATATTTAGGGAATTTAATAAACAAATACTTCCAGACTAATCATTCCTCTGATGAAAAAACTTACATTTTCTATTTTGATTTGATTATGTAATTAAAATAAAATCTATTATTGCTGGTCTTTAATGGTATAATGTCAAGTTACTTTAATGTAAAGTATTTGCACCAAAATGATAAGGATTTATGCTGATATCATCCAAAACCACACTTTGCCAGGGCTGTTTCCAAACTTTTGGAGGGCAGTGCACATACATTAGGCAATTTTGACTTGAAAGGAGATCTTGGGGTCTTTTGGAGAAATGTCTGAGAAGCAGGAGACTTTCCATTTGTTCTCCATGTAATCTCATGCACATGTAGAATAAATAAATGACCTTTGTGCTTGTTCATCCAGTAGTCTTCGGACAGTGATGCGGTATGATCCCACGCTGTCCTCACAGTCTCTGTAATCTATGGGAGTGTATTACAGACTGGCCTCTCAGACCCCGCCCCCTTCTCCTCTTGACCCCGCCCATGCCCTGGGGGAGCACGGACCATGTGGCGGGCTGGCCCAGGATCTGAGAGTCCTGCCGGTCTGTTTGATCTGCGCTCTGTGCCGCTCCACACAACATCCGCAGCACAGGAAGAGGATCTCTAATAAAGCCTCTTCATTTCCTTTTATTTTCATTTCTCTACAATCTCTTTTCTTGCTGAAAAAAACTGGATCAGCTGGCGTCCAACTGAACCTGGACATGGGTTTTGTGGTTTTTGCACACTTTTCTACTGGTTTTAGCATTGCTATGGTTAAACTGCAACAATAACCAGTGTAACCGACCAGCATTGAGCATCTAAAACCAGTTAAAACGGCTTTGTATTTTTATTTTAGGAGATATATGAGAAACTAGAGACATTGCATGCCAAACTCAAACATGGATCTCCTTTCCTGGCTTGTTTATTTATTTATTAAATGAAAAATGATTTAAAATGTACAGATATTTTATACACATATTTTTCATAATAATGATTATTTGAAGTTTAATTTAATTTTAAAAAACAGTGTTTGTAATTGAATAATATTTATTTAAAATTATTTACTTATTTATAAATAATTAAAAATGAATATAATATATTTTTGCAATTTCAGTGTTTTAATAAAAAAACATGAATGAATGATGACAGAACTAAATTTTTTGTTGAATTACTCTATTTATACATGTATGTATATAATTACAAATAAATCATAGATTTTATTTATTTAGTTTTGTATATATTTTTACGTGTATGTATATTTTTTCCCCTTCAACTCGAATCTGGCTCCATTCTGAAATGTAACGGCCCACAAAATCAAGTCCCACTCATTGAATATCCTGTTTAATTCTAAAATCCAGCAGGTTGCATACGCAAAAGCTTTCATGTTGACTTGTGTGACGTGAGCCGAGCCGTGTCGTGTGAGTGTATGTACACCTTCACCAGAGCAGTCGATACTGAGTCAGTCGTGCTGTAGATCCTTGATACACTCCTCAGTGATCCAGCAGAGACGCCGAGCCAGAAACTGGCAGCGGCAGCCTACAAATATTGATCAGTGTCCCATAAAGCATGAATAGACTGGCTGAGGATCGGAGGGTGTTGCCATTGATTGCAACATGGCTCTTGACAGGAGCCTCTTTGTTCCTTTGAAGACTGTAACTGAGAGCGCTAATCGCTGCTCGACGAACGCTTTGTCTGATGTTTTATAGACACAAATGATCTGACTGACTGCTGAGATGTTTAGGCTGGATGTGCGAGGACAATAGTCGACTGTTCGCTGTCATCAGCAGCCCGAGGCCAAGCGCTCAGGAGGAAGTAGCACTTTCTCCACCTTTCTTTCGCTTTCTAAACCTGGCCCTCCACCTGCGTCTTTCCCTGAGTGCGGTCAGCGCTTTTCCTGTCCCAGCATCTGATGCTGAGGTTCTGATGGACGTGCAAACGCAGCGCGGTGGTCTACTGACATCCCACAATCCCCTGATCCTGTGCCACTGAGTAAAACAGCAACCCATGGCCTTTGGTAACAACAGAATCCATCTCCAGAATCTTACATGTCTTGTTCTCCAGTGAAAATATATATTTAGAAGCAACACTGTAAGTTGTGGAGCTGTATGTAACTGAATTTAGAGAAAAGTATTAAATAGTAAAAAATAAAAAGTCAGAATTGTGAGTCACAGTTACCTTATTTTGTTTTATTTTTTATCCTGTGGTGGAATAAAAAATAGCAGCTTCTATATTAAATTAAGTATATAAGGTACAGTATTTAGTTTTACTGCACTGCGTCAGTGTTGTTATTATATTAAAAATAGTTTTTGTTAATACATTTAAATCAAATATAAATATTACATATAATGTTTAATTGAATATTTATCTTGAAAACTAATGGAAATAAGTTTAACTTGAAGTTCTTAAATTTAAAGTTAATTTTAGGCTTAGAAAAATTAAAATTCAAATAAACAAAATATAAATTTAGAAAATAAATAAGTTTAAACATAGTGATATTAATCTTTGTCCTGCTGAAGATGTGGCCTAACAACAGCTCCTGTCTGATGTAAGTGTGTACACTAGTAAGAAATCATCTGTCACATCTGGCCTACTCCGTTTGATTACTTTTGCAGCAATTAAGCGCTGACGGTGATGCTGAAGGACGTTTAAGAAGCATGCGGTCGCTCCAAAAGCACCCGGCCGCTTCATGCCACTCCGTCCCATCACCGCTGTCCCGAAGCTGTGCGACCGCAACAAGAAATGCCAATATAACGGTCGATACTGGCATGGAGCAGCACACGGCCAGAGCCACTTTCCTCAAACCACAGAGAGCCTCCTAGACTTTGATAATGGAGCATCCGGAGCTCCGATGGGATCCGTACCCTCCACCGTACTTCTGCCGCGTGGTTAACGACTTCCTCCTCCTCGTTCGGGAGCTTACCCTGTTTCTGTTGCTAATTTATTAATCTGTGGATTTCTTCTCGACAATCCCATTTGCTGGAATCTTCTGGCTAATTTGGTAGGCCCTCATCCGCATAATAGTTTGAGCGATGGTTGCCGGAGGAGGGCTGGAAGTCACTTTTGTCCCAGGACTTTCTGAGTTATTAATTGATTTTGTGGGTGACTAATGACTTTTTTATTGAGCAGTTTCCTCACACTCCTGGAGGGAGAAAAGCTGAACTGACCGCACCAAACTCTGTGGCCTAGATATAGAGGACGGCTTCCTGAACAGAGCCATGGTTACTCTCCAACAAACACAACACTAATATACACACACATACCGTATGAGAAATGAAAATACATCTACATACAAATATAAAAGCAAAATATATTTACAATTTTAACAGTAAAACTCTATGTATTTAAATAATATAAATGTTATTAAACAAACAAAGTGTATATTAAATTATGTTTTATATTATACAAATACAAAAACATTTTAAATATAAAACTATATGTATTTAATTTTCAATAATATATTATTTATTATGCAAATGAATTATATATTATATCATACAAATACAAAAACATAAAATATATTTAAAATTTTAGTAAAATATTGTATGAATTTAATTTTAAATAATATGTAGTTTATTCTACAAATAAATTATATATTAAGTTATATATTATATCATACAAATACAAAAACATAAAATATATATTTAAACTTTTAATTACAAAATCGTATGTATTTAATTTTAAATAATATATAATTTATTCTTTAAAATAATAATAACAGCAATTGATAATGTTTCCATAAACATATAATAGCATACATAAAGTATTATATTTATTTAATGTTGTAAACACTACCAATCAAAACGTTTGGGGTTAGTTTTTCTTTTGTTTGTTTTAATTTATATTTATCAATAATGCATTGCACTGATCAAAAGATTTTTAATGTTACAAAATATTTCTATTTCGAATAATGTTCTTTTGAACTTTCACAGATTTTGAACTATCTGTGAATCCTGAAAAATAAAATGTATCACAGTTTCAACAAACATATTCGCCAGCACAACTGATAATAATCACAAATGTTTCTTGAGCAGTAAATCAGCATATTAGAATGATTTCTGAAGGATCATTGAAGACTAGGGTAATGATGCTGAGAATTCAGCTTCACTGAAATTAAATTTGATATGAATTCACATAGAAAATAGCTCTTTTAAATGGCAATAAAATGATTATTTTTTTAATCCAATGCAGGATTCTGAGGAGGCATAAAATTCATATATATACATATATATATATGTATATATATGTGTTTACATAATATTTTTCCTTTTTTTGACATTACAATTAGCCACTGCCCCTTCAAGCATGCAAACTTCAGTGATTTGTTCAGCTGCTGAAATTAAGCAGAATATGTCTTTCAGTCTTTCTAGCATTCAGTCAATTTCACAGGAGCTCTGTTGGTTTAATGAACCGGTCACTGCTGTCCGGTGTCGTGTGTGCTGCTGGTGGCCGGCAAGTGTTTGAGGTCTGAGCTCTGAGTCACTGTCTAAAGAGCCTCCGCTGACCACAGCTCGTCCAGCATTAACCACCAACGCTAGTCCAGTCTGCTCACACAAAGCTATTTTGTTTGCGGCTGCGGTCCATGCTACATAATCACAGACTGGCCACAACACAACAGCACAGTCTGTCTTTCAGCTTACGAGCTGCTGGTGAATCCCAGGCCTTAGATTTAACAACAGAGTAAACAAGGAAACGTCTGCAGCGAGACAGACACTGGATAGACAGATGAATGAATGAATGGAGTCTGAATCAGTCGGGTTTAATTAGAGGCTGTGTTGTGCGGAAACAATAGCAGTTTGAGTTAAAGTTGCGTCAGCATGAATCATATAGAGACAGATGTCACATCATTACATGCATTTCTCAGCCGTGTGCAAGAATGTGAGCGAATATTCATTTAATCGGCCTGTCACTAACAATAACTTTTGGAAAAAAAAGTTGAGCAAACTTACAGCAAATTGAGTTTCTCAACTTCTTGTTTTCAGTTTGTAAATTTTTTAACGTTTTTTTTTTTTAATAAGTTGAGAAAACTCAAAATCTGCCAAAGCAGGTTGCCGTAAAATTTTAAGTTCAACTTTATTATTTTTTTTACTGCGCGCAATCCAAAAGTTTATTTGATCAATAATACAGTAAAAACTTGTAACAATTATTATTAGTCCAAATAACCATCTTCTATGTAAATATTTGTTAAAAAGTCTTCAGTCACATGATCCGTCAGAAATCATAATAATATACTGGTTTACTGCTCAAGAAACATTTATGATTATTATCAATGTTTAAAACAGTTGCTGTGCTGCTGAATATGTTTTTGGAAACCATGATATATTTTATTTTTACTTTTACTGTTTACTTGTACTGTTACTTTTAATTTACTGTTAATTTAATGAAGCCTTAAAGAATAAAAATATTTGTTTTATTCTTACTGACCCCAAAATTTACAACAAATATAATATAAAATATTTTGCTTTTATTAAAAAAAAATTTGAAAAAATGTATAAATTGTATACTGTGTCTTATAAAACTAAATATTCTATAAAAATTACGTTTTGAGCAATTAATTGCATCCTTTATAAATAAAAGTATACATTTTTAATCGTATCGACCTCAAAATTGCCAACAAGTAGATAATAAAATATAGTATGTTTTGCTTTTAATAAAAACCTTATTGAAAATAAATTATACTTGATATATTCTGTATTATAAAACTAAATATAATATAAAAATGAATATAAAAAATTATACATTTAAAAATATACACAAAATACACATTTTCTTTATGAAGTATCTCTTAAGGGTGTTTTTGTTTCTCTTCAGGCTGTAATGTGATGGTGAGCAGTCTTTGAGTGTCCATCTGTTATCAAACTCCTGCTTCTCATTTCCTTACGCATCTCCGGCTCTCAGTCCTGCCACATCCTCGTGTTCTTGTGCCAAAGGCAGCGGCTCGTCACAGATACCAAACCTTCCTCCACGGAGCTCTGTTAATTCAGTTTCCTTGCATATCTACTTCAACAGTGTCTTGTTAATGTTGTTATATGTTCTTCTCATTGAGCATAAAGCAGTGGGTCGAGCAGAACCGTCTGGCTTTGGATTGGATTGAATTCAAGGTTAATAACGCTGTATTTGAACGTCATTGCATGGCACGTCTCTCAGATATTAAAACATTAAGTCAGCGTGAGCATGTGAAATCCATTTTTAGGAGTAGTTTTACAGGAAAGCTCAGAATTATGAACATCAATATTGCTGGGATATACGTGTTTTACTGGAATCGCTTAATCAAGGTAATTTTGGGGGGAAATAAATTAATCTAATCTTCTCTGTTGCTTTGTGGTAAATATAATCATTAATGACCAATAATGGCATTATTCTGAAAACATACCGTATTACTGATTCCAACTGAATGGATTTATCACTTTACTGTAGATTTATACACAACAGAAACATATTTATGAGAGATGATCTGCAGCTAAAAAGACTTCTGGGTTGCTAGGACATTACTAAAGTGACCTGACTGTTTACTAGAGAGTTGCAAAGGCGTTCTGATGGTGGTTGCTATGTAGTTTCTAGGGTCTTCTGATGGTTGTTTTTTTAGTAAGGTGTTCTTTCTGGTTGCTAGGTGTTTATTAGAGTGTTCTGGGTGGTTGCTAGGGTGTTCTGATTGTTGTTGCTTTTTTAGCAGGGTGTTCTTTCTGGTTGCTAGGTGATTATTAGGGTGTTCTGGGTTGTTGCTAGTTTGGTTGCTATGGTCTTCTGATTGTTGTTTTTTTAGTAGGGTGTTCTTTCTGGTTGCTAGGTGTTTATTAGGGTGTTCTGGGTGGCTGCTAGGAAGTGTTCTAGATCGATGATTCTGGGTGATTGCTAGGGTGTTCTGGTGTTTGCTAGTTGGTTTTTGGTAGAAGTGTTTTTTTACTAGATGTTATTTAGAATGTGTGGTTGCTAGGTGGTTACCAGGGTGTTCTGTGTGGTTAAGGGCGTTCTGGATTGGTGATTGCAAAGATGTTCTGCTGGTTACTAGGTGGTTTTTGTAAGGGTATTTATTAGGGTGTAATGGGTTGTTGCTAGGTTGTTTCTATGGTGTTTTGATGTTGCTGGGTGTTTTTGGTAAGGTCTTTCTTCTGGTTGTTTTGGTTGTTTATTAGGGTGGTTTCTGGGTGATTGCTAGGTAGTTGCTGGAGTCTTCTGATGGTTGTTGTTGTTTTTAGTAGAGTGTTCTTTCTGGTTGCTGTTAGGTAGTTACAAGGGTGTTCTAGACAGATGGTTCTGGATGGTTGCTAGGGTGTTCTGGTGTTTGTAGGTGGTCTTTCTTGTTGCTAGATGTTAATTAAATGTTCTGTGGGTTTGCTGGGTGGCTACCAGGGTGTTCTTGCTAGGTGTTTCATTATGGTGTTTTGGGTGGTTGCTAGCTAGTTACCAGGTTGTTTTGGCTGGTCGCTAAGGTGTTCTTTCTTGTTGCTAGGTGTATTTTGGGGTGTTCTGGGAGATTTTTAAGGTGTTCTAGATGATTGAAGGTGATTTGGTGGTTGCTGCATGGTTTTTGGTAGGGTGTTTTTTTCTTGTTGCTGGGTGAATATTACGGTGTTTAGAGTGGATGCTAGGGTGTTCTGTGGTTACTGGGTGGTTACTCACTGGTCACTAGGGTGTTCTGGGTACATTAAAATTATTAAACATCAAAATTGCTGGGATGTTTATGTATTTCTGGAATTCAGGTCATTTTGAGCAATATTAATATATATATTATTTTAATTTTAGCATTATTCTGAAACTTTGAAATTCCTTTATAATAGATGATGTGCAGCTAACAAGAATCTTTCATTGCATGATGCATTCTCAGTAGAAGTTGCTATCAAACATTGACGCATGTGAAAGTCAGTTTAACTCGCAGCGACATTTCTGTGTGAGTGTGTTTCATCTTCAGCTGCACTATATCTACTCATCCATTCAAACTGCACTAAATAGTGCCCGAGGCAGATCTCTAGTCGTCTCCTCCCACACACAGTGCTCCAGGCAGCAGCAGGCCAAACCGGGCCGAACGCACAGCTACATATGAGACTTGCA
Source organism: Enteromius thamalakanensis (assembly GCA_032357475.1). Lineage (NCBI taxonomy): Eukaryota > Metazoa > Chordata > Actinopteri > Cypriniformes > Cyprinidae > Enteromius > Enteromius thamalakanensis. Next base: position 778,796 of record JAUCMT010000001.1, read on the forward strand.
GGACACTCCAAACCATCAGAGGCCAGAGCCTTAACGTCTGCCATCTGAGGAGCTCGAAGATGAAGTTTGAAGCCTCTTCTGGTAATCTAGTGTGAGATTTAATATCTGCTGAAGCTGTCGTGTCTAATAAACAGCTGTACTGAGAGCATAAATCTGAATGAAATATTCAGCGTTTTTCTCTTTATCTTCTAGCGCTTTCTGCTGCAACACCCTCATCCCGTGTGTCAGAAAATCAATCAGCGTGTTTCAGAGGTAGTGTTCGTCGTATACCAGTCCTGAACTGAGGAGCTTCTGAATAATTCACTTTAACTTGTGATCCTCCAGCCCGGGTCGAAGTCCACTGACATGTCCTGATCCAGACTAAAATGCCACGGGCCACATGGCTTCTAACTGGTTGCTAGGGTGTTCTATTGGTTGCTAAGGGCAACTTTCTGCATAGCTGCTAGCAGAGCCGTTGAGAAACAAAGTTAAGTCGTGGCACTCCCATAGGCTTTCATGGGGACTGAGGAATATAGAAGTAAAGCATGGAGCAGCCAGTAGTTCCAGCATTGAAGTTCATTTATTTCAGTGCTTCTCAAGCAGTTTTTGGCATTTTAACGCAGTAGTTTACCTCTTGGATATCTGGCCAGTAGTTGTATTCTTTGAAACGCATTATAGTTAATGTTTATTTAGGCAGTTATGCTATATTTGGAGTTAGATAGTGCTAGAAACACCTCAATAGATGCTGGTTATCATATTTTTGTAAGACTTTAGTTTTTCTGCAATCTTTCTCGCCTTGTAGAAAGTTGAATTAGTTTCAATGGAGACTGCCCATCAAAGGAGCACAAGAACGAGTCTCCCTGAAGAAAGTTGGTGTCCATGTGTTTTTTATACGCTATTAAATTTTTTATTGGGTTAAATTCCGTATTTGCTGACCTTTTTCATAAAATAATACTGGTGTGTGAGTATAATTACACTTTTTAAATTCAACATTTTAAAAAAGCAAAACATTGAGTGTTTAAAAATGTCTTAAAGCAACACATAATCGTTTATAATTGTACATATCATGGCCAGATGGATAAGGAGTTGGACTTGTAACCCATAGGTCATTGGTTTGAGTCCCAGGTCCGGCAGGGATTGTGGTTGGTGGGAGTGAATAACCAGTGCTCTCTCCACCTTCAATATCACGACTGAGCTGAGACCCTTGAGTAAGGCACTGACCCCCCCCACTGCTTCGGGTGTGCACTAATACAACTATCTTTGTGAGGGCCGGTTTGAGTTTTACAATTTTGTCCGGTCCTCACTTTCTGAGAACCCTTTAAAGACCTGTTTGAGGGTCAAGACTTGGTTTTAGGGGTCAGGTTATAATTGGGTAAAGGGTAGGTTTAGGGTC
>JAUCMT010000001.1:781821-799878 GCA_032357475.1 Enteromius thamalakanensis
CATACAAATATATTATGTAAAGAAAAACTTTTATTTTGGATGCGATTAATCACGATTAATCATTTGACAGCACTAAATATAAGTTCATATTTTTATTACTTTATTATTATTATTATTATTATATTAAATGAGCATTAAACTAATTGCGTTATCTGTTTTAATCATAAATACTTTATACTATTTGCTGTTTATATCAAAAAATGATTTAACATCTCACTTTATTCACTTTATATGATAAATCTATATTATTATATCCTGTTAATATGGCTTACAGTATATGTTGAAATATGAACATTTACTGCTTTTATTTAGAGCGACTTTGGAAAATAATTCTTAAAAAATAATTGCTTGTGATGAATTGGTACATATTTTCCAGTTTACAATCCCTTTCCTCAGTAAATGATGTGGATTCAGCTCCTGATGGCTTTGCTCAGTAGTTTTGGCAGCATTGATTGTGGGCCCCAGGAAGCGATTATTGATCCTGCGTGCCTCGGGGTGGCCGTCTCCAGGGGCCCGTAGGGGACAGACTGCCTGCGGGCAGAGGGGAAAACGACATCTAAATCTGTGCCGTTAGTGTGAATGTAAAAACGAAAAGGCTGTAGATGTGTATTTTTTGAGAGTTCATGGACTGCCAGTGCCGTCGGTTGTGTCTTCGGCAGCGACAGCCTGTCAAACACACTCCAGTTCTGATTCTACGATCTGCACCTCTTACTGTGGCTTACCAACCTTTTCCTGCAGCCGAAGTCCTCCGAACCCTTTGAAACTCGATCTGTGGTCTGAATTGAGTGTTTGCCAGTGTTTGAAATCTCTGATGCCAGCTTTCTTGTGGAGACCGAAATAGACATAGACACCCATCAACAACCGCTTCGGTCACCGTTCGCTACATAGGCAGCAAGGTCATGGGTCATGCACTTACATTTATGCACAAGTCATGACTTTGGTTCACAGGTAATGCATAATTTGATCAAATGACAATGCAAAAGGTAGAATCATTTTGCATTCATAATTTATCCATTTGACATTTTATCAGTTCATGAAGTCAACTTAAAGCATCTTAACTGAATAATTTATATATATAGCCTATATATATATATTTCTTTTTTACTTTTTTGAGTTCTCCAGTCCTGTAACAAACCGGGGAATGAATCCAGGAACCAAAATGCTTATCAGAAGACCCTAAAACTCCACGTTCAGTAATGAAAGTCAAAAATTAAACCGTTTTGCATTTTTCTGTTTTGCCTTCATATATTTAAGTCATACCTTCATTTTCCCCGAGCTCTTCCTCGCACCCTTCACCTGCTCCGTCATGCGTGATCTTAGCGTTTTCACTGCATGAGGATGGAGAGAGCAAGAGACGGGGGAAATCAGTGGCTAAATGAAATTAGCAGGTTAGAAGTGCCCCGGGGCAGTGAGACGGGCCTGTCTCCTGAGGCCATGCTTACTGATGGGATATATTAGTCATGACTGCATGTCAACTTTTCCTCCGTCGCCTCTTCTCTGAATCTGTGTTTTGTGGAGACGCGAGGCTATAAATGCAGCGGGGTGCAGGAGGGAATCCGTATTTGGAATCCTGGATTGAATCAGAACGGCTCGAAATGAATCCGGGCCCCTTCAAAGCATCCGGACCGCTCTCGTGGGCCATGTACTTCATGAGGAAAGGCCGGAACAGCAACGCACTGTTTGGTAAAGACAAAACCTGTGTGAGACCCTTCGTCGTCTCCTGTCATGTTTCTCACTTTTGTTCTCCATGAATCACATCATCCATCTTTTTTTTTCTTTCCTTTTCTGCTCTGTGGTTTCTCTTGTTTTATCGCTTTAGAATGTGAAAGAGGAACTGTTGAAATAGGGAACAACAACTTCATGTACCTTCGTTATGTGTGTGTGCGTGCACCATCAGGCCTTTATTTTCACAATAATTGAATATTCTTTCATTTGGTTAACACGTATCATTAGTGTTAACCAAATACTAAGCTGATGTTAATGATAACAGTCTGATATATATGATTTATCACATATTACAACATGTTGGCGCTCCACAGCAGTTCCCTTGAGGGAATGTTTTTAATTATAATAAGTGTATTAAGTTTAGAGGAAATATTTGCGAGGGAAGAAACTGTTGTTTGCTGTGTTTGTGTAGAATTATATTTTATCCAGCGTGTGCTTCCTCCATGGCTCGGCAGAACATGATCAGATATTTGTAACCCTGCAACGCTTGTCAATATATTTTATAGCCGACTACAAGCGCTATTGATTGCTCAACTTTCAGAGATCAGATTACTCCAAATCAGTAAAACACAAGACCGAGATCCTGCACATCCAAGACCTGCGGTGCCTTTGTGCTAGAAAATCATTTATGATTGGCGTGCATGTTATATTATTTTCCCTGGAATTGATCTTTGCTTTCAGATTCAACTGCTGTTTCTTCTGACTAATACTGAGCCTAAATTATTATTTATAATAACAATAAGCTGACATGAATTATTATTATTCATAATTAAAGATATTTAAATAATCATGTAATTATTTATTTTTATTTATAATAACAAAATATTATTTATAATATTTTTTAGGCACTGCAGTAATATTTTTTGTCTGTGTGTGGGTATATATATATATATATGTGTGTGGGTGTGTATATTATATATAATTAAATAATAAAAAAATAATTATATGAGTAGTAACCAAACATATACATTATAAAGTAAAATACCTATAGCCAAAATTATTATATATTTTTAATATTACTTATAACATTATATTATAATGAAATGATTATTTAAATATTAATAGCAATATTTTCAAACACACCCAATAGGGTTTAAATACATACACATCACTATTACAAACATGATTAGATTGATGATCACGTCTTCACAAGACTACAAGCCACTTTATTTCCAGATTAACTGCAATGCATCATATTTGTTTACACTAAGATAAATTGAAGAGCTGAAGTTAAAAAGACTGACTGAAGTATATTATGTGACTTGTAGGCTGTGTTTTCGTTAGTGTGGCTGATATCAGGATTTGCATTTTGTTTTGTGTTTCGTGTTACGTGAATAACACACATCTCTTTACAGTTTAACAAATGAGTCAGGCTTTGTAACCGGAGCAGAACAAGATCTCTTAGTTCTCTGTGATATTGTTATGAATGTCTCTGCACAGTTTGATAAGACTAATGCAAGTTTATCTTATGTACAAATTTGCAGATTTAAATGAATCTCTTGAATAATTGAAAGTTTTTTTATTGTAACTTTTGAAGAGAGATTATTGAAATGAAGCACAGGCATGTATCTATCGTGATGTGAAAGTGGATTAGGATGAAGTGATGCCGTATAGACTGCAGTATTTACATTTACTGTAATTCCTGTCATTACTGTGAGCAGGGACTATTCTGAACTGGAAAAATGCATTTCTTAAAACAAAGTGTCAAGCTGTGGTTATTGTAATTCAGTACTGCACTTTCTTTAAAGCACTGGTGGTTTTGTGAAGGCATGAGCTTTCAGATGATTTCACATTCTCTTCATTTCACTGAAAGATGACGAAACATTTCTGTTGCTTGCCGTTTTCACTCCAAGCATTCAGCTCGAGGATCTATCAGACTCCACATGGCGCATGTAGATCGCCTGCTGCCCCCTCTTGGCTACAGAACACGGATTAGATCTTTACCAAATAATTTTCGATCAGACACGATTTCTTTTACTTGTCCTCTTTTGTGTGTATTCCCCTTAGAAAACAACTTTTTTTAAATGACTGGAATTCATATTTCTTGATGAATTCATAATTCACTTTTTTGGTGTGAATTTGTCAGCATTTTTTTTTTTTTCTGTTTTCCTTTTTCCTGTTTTACTAGCATCACATTAGTTTCCAGGCGAACAGCATGATGCTTTTGAGTTCTGCTGATAACATGTTCCTTCTGATAAAACATCTGCGGGTACAAAACAAACCTTTTTTACCATCTATTATATATGTCCGTCATATTTATTTGTTTATATGATTTCGTAAACTAATAGATTAGATTATAATCTAATTAAACAAACAGTTTCTGCTTTAGTTTAGCCTACATATCAGCTGCCATTCGATAAGTAACTTAAATCCAAACAATTCAACAGTGGACCATTTGACGCGAGCGCGCGAGGAATTCCATTGACTGCTCAGATCCACTTTTTCCCCCGGTTCGGACCGTCTTCTGATTGGCCGAGTCTGTCGAGGTCTGTCATCGCCGACCAATGAGAACCTTTGGGGGAAAGGCGTATGCAAATGAGCTGTCCTGGCTGGCGTTCCTGCGCTGCCCATTGCCAGTAAAAGCGCGTCGCTGCCGAGAGATTCATTCACAAGGCATCATCTTTCCACTGCGAGCGGCGTCCTGGATTTTGGAAGAACGCTTTCTCTTTGTACAGCTCTATGCAATGTTAAAGAACTGAGCGCGTGTACTTTTGATACAGTTAAAGACTGAAAGCGAAAGCGCTGGCGTCAGGTGCGCGGTTTGCAAGGTGCGCAACTTTACGCACACTTTCTAAAGGATACGCGAGGCGCAAGATCATCCTCTCTGGTGGCACCTGCTGAGAGAGCAACAGCCTCTCCATAAACTAACTTGAGTTCGGTTCAAACTGAACAGCACGGTTTGCGCCTGGCCAAACGGATAGTAAGACGCGCAAACTCCCCACGTCGCGCTTGAGCTCTTGCCCTTGACCAGCCGCTCGTCTGGAGCCCTGGATCCCAAACCTGACTGAGAGGGTGTTCAAAAGATACCAAATGGTTTTTCTTTGGGACGCCAAATACGGTAAGAGCGTTTCTTAGCTCTGCGTAACGGCGGTTTCGCGAGTCTATTTTTACGCGTCACATTTCATGATGTCTGAATGTTCATAGCTGTTAATAATCACCGAAAGCATTACCCTTAAGAAAACCCTGATGTTAATATGACATCCCTGTTAAAACACTGCAGATTCTGCCTCTCTAAACTTTAGTTCACTTGGCACAACTATGATTGCCAAAGCGGTGCAAAATAATTAGAATAATATAAGAATACAAAGGGATTAAGCATTAAATGCATTAAAATGAGAAGTCAATCTGCGAAATGAACAAAAAGCAATACTTTTATGAATAACTAATTAAGTGTGAGTTATAGAAGGGAAGTAGATACAGAATGACAAGATGTGAGAGGCAAAGCAAATTAGCTGCTCTATAAATGCATTAAAGAGGATATGACTTCATTTAAACATAAGTAAGTTTTCATTTTGATATGACTGTAAATTAAGTAGAGTTAACTTTTACAAAAATGAAGGAAGAATGTTATTCATATAAAATAAAAATGGTAAGTGAATCAGACAGAGAATCAGGTATGTTTTGATATTCATGGATGAGATTAAAATATTTTAATACAAAACAAATGAATGAACAGTGACTATATTAGATTGTGAAAGTGTTTAAAATGTATGAAACCATGCATTTCTTTAATAAAAGAAGAAATTATTGAAAAGTTGAGTTTTCGTCCTGCGTACTGTGCTGTAAGACTAAGTCTTTGCGTTGTCATTGTTTTTATGTTCTCGTCTGTCTGGACTGTGTGTGTGTAAGTGTAAGGCTTCTCAAATGTGTGCTGTTTTGTCCATTCTGTGTGGAAATGCAAAATCTGACCCGTCATCTAACTCCAGTCTCAGCCTGATGCAGCGGCTGAGTGTGTGTTTATATTGGGCGGTGGGTTTGGACAGAGCGTAGTGGCTCTCTCTGTGCCGCGCTGTAACGTGTGTGACCGCACTCATGTGGCATCGATTGTGGTCGGCCGAATGACCGTGGGCCATTTTAAAGCTTTCATACGCCTGCAAGGCTCTGCTGCATGGGCTCTAGCACAGAAGTCACCCGGGGTAACGGCACCAGAAACTGCTTGGAAAACGTGTTTTTAAAAATCGAGTACTTTGTGCGTGACAAAAACTAAAAGACAGAAGCTTGCACTGAGCAGTAAAGTAAAGTGTAAATAAGGGAAGCCATGCATTATGGCAGTTTCACTGTGTTTAAGTAATGTTAATGGCCGACTTCAAATACAAGTACTGTAATAGAAGTCCAAAAGTGTCTCATTGCCTTTAAGTTATATAGTGCTGAGCAACGCAACATCTGAGATTTATCTTTTGCACTTTTCTTGTGTGTGACCATGCATTACTGTGATTTTACTATACTGTTTTTTTGGCCCAGCTCAAAGTAAACTGTTGCAGGCAAAAAAAAAACTTTTTTTAAAATGTCTTTAAGATAACAATGTTTAATAAATTATTATTAATTTTGCTAGAAATTGTTTTGCATAGTAAAACAGTGTTAAGCAAAGCAATACTTAATATAGATGCCTCAGGTGTGCATAGGTTAGCCCTTTGATCAGTAGTGCCAGATTTTGCTTATTTTATCTTTTTTTAGACCCCTCCGAAGCATCTCAGAACTACTTTTTGCGAAATAGTACATTTGTAATATTTGCTGTAGAGTTCAGCGAAAGCCCTAATGCTGGTTTGCGTTTCAGAACCTGCGCCTGGGCGACGCTTCACGCCTCCCTCGACCACCCTGAGCTCGGGGAAGATGAATGAGGGGTTGCCTCTGGGGGCTCAGGAGAGCAGCGGCGCCGCCCTGGTGGGCAAACTGCGCATGGCTGACCGGAGCATGGTGGAGGTGCTTTCCGACCACCCAGGAGAGCTGGTGCGCACCGACAGCCCCAACTTCCTCTGCTCCGTCCTGCCAACACACTGGCGCTGCAACAAAACGCTGCCCATTGCCTTCAAGGTACCTGACCGCTGCTATATGTGAATGACAACGTATGGTTGAATAAGATATATAAAGAACTTTGCATGCATTTGTTTAAAAACTTCACAATCTCACTTTGGCCTTTTTGTAATGCACATCCTTAATTAAGCTAATGATTTGGCGGGAAGTGTCAGTAATTGTTGTTAATCTCCTGACCGCAACAATCTTCATCATCATCTTCCACATTTGGCAGATGATGGTAAAAATGCGAACCACCCAGTCTTTCCAAATCCAGAGTGTAGTGCTGTGAGGCATGTGTGTGTGCTCTGAAACAAAGAGCTGAAGAATGTGCTGACATTTACAGTTAATATGCAAATAACCTGCTCATTTAGTTTAGATGTGGAGATATTGCACAAGCAGACGTGACGCAGGTCTGTAAAGTGGATTTGAATGTTGTTTGGTTTTGGTTTTCACCCTCTGCCCAGTGTGTTTGCTTGGTGATAAAGTAATTTAACAATAACATTTGTGAAAGCAATAGTTCACCCAAAAATGAAAATTCTGTCATCATTTGCTGAATGAGAAGGTTAGAACCAGGCTCTTTTGGTCACCATTGACTTCTACAGCCTTTCTTCAAAACATCTTCCTTTGTGTTTGGCAGAACAAAGAAATTCATACAGAAGTTGAACTATGACAAATGAATTTTCATTTTTGGATGAACTATGCCTTTACGTGTAATAATAGCATATGCACACTAGTGTTTGAAAGCTTGGGGTCAGTACGATTGTTAAAAAATCTTACAAGCACATAGATACATAAAAATAGTAGACGAAGTAACAATGCTGAAAATTTACCTTTGATCGCAGCAATAAATTACATTTAGAATATATTCACATAGAAAACAGTGATTTTTTTAAATCTTTGTATAATTGAGCAAAAATACGCAGTGTTGGTGAGAATAGGAAACGTCATAGAAAAAATCTCATGTATTAAATCAGGGTTTTTTAAATCATTATATTGTTTTGTCATATTTTTATCATTGTGGAGGTGTGTTATTACTGGTTTGTTTTTAAAATGCAGTTTTTTTAAAATACAGTTTAAATGTATCTAACATATCTTCTTTATTCATTGGTTGGCAGGTGGTTGCGCTCGGTGACATCCCTGACGGTACTCTGGTCACAGTGATGGCCGGCAACGATGAGAATTACTCGGCCGAACTCCGCAATGCCACAGCCGCCATCAAGAATCAAGTGGCTCGTTTTAATGACCTGCGTTTCGTTGGCCGCAGCGGACGAGGTAAAATGCATAGAACCCTTAAAAAAATTGCTAATTTGTTCCTCACCTAGACATACACATGTTTGAGGAGGAAGCAGTTGATGTAGACTCACCACTGAACCGTAACGGAGATATATTAATGCCAATGCCTACATGCTTGGTTAAATGTGTGTGTTCCTGTGTGTTTTGATATAGAGCTCGCACGCCTCAGCACAGACCGTTACCTGTTGCTTTCACTTCCTGTGGCATGTGGCCAGTGCAGTCAAAAAGTGCAGATCTTATCTATTTAAATCACAATGCTTTATGTACACTTGCTAGTCATCCAGCGCTTTTACTGTTGAACTGCTGCGGCCGCAGAGCAATTTTTGTGGCTTGTATTTTCGGTATTTATAGCAGCCAAAATGTGACTTCTTGAGGAATGAGGAGTGACTTCTTACTGTATTTGTGATGAATGAATCGTCCAGCTCCCGTAATGACAGAGTAGTTAGTCAACAGAATGACTGGCTTCTGGGAAAACGAGGGGTCCCGCAGGGCTCTATTCAAGGCCCGATGTGATTTCGCTGATATAGCCCTCAACGCTAACACCGCTGCTTTTAACCTACATGCCCAGGCCCGCCATAAATATACGGATGCATGCACACTCCTTTGTCCTGCTCTCTTTTGTCTGCGTCATCATTTGAACACGGCATAATAGAGGCAACAAAGTCGATGTTTGCAGCAGGTGTGCTTGAGGACAAAACTCATGCATTGAAAATGGAAACTGAGTTTGTGTACAAAGCAAAGCATAAATGTTTAGTCGGGATTGTTGAACAAAACATATTTGTCCATTTTACTGCATGAAAGTCTTGCATTTCAAACATGCACATCCTTACAGACTGTTGTTTATCTGAGCAACGCGATGTTTGAGAGCACCAAGAGCAGCTGCGATGGAAGTGATTAGGTTTAGTGCCGGAAAAGAGCGCGGGCCGAGAAAAAAACATCAAGAGCGTGTAAAGTAAGAGAGAAATGTAAACTGTGCATATCTACACACACTCTTGCTACTCTGTATTGTGCAGACGAATAGATAAGACAACAAAGACTGTATCTGTGTGGCTTTTTCTCCATCCATCTTTATTTTCACAGCATCGTGAGTCACTTGATGTCTTCAGGCACATTTATATTAACGCAGCTATAAAATGCCTTGCTTTGTGTCTTGCCCATGCACACTAACACACCGTACTGTGCTCTACAAAACAGAGACATATAAACAAATTATAAACAAATTCCCCCACATCACACACACACACACACTGTGTAGGGACGTCCCCTTGAGAAACGCTCTGCACTTCCTCCCTGTTTGGGCATTGAGCCTCTCAGACAGAACGTCTCCCATCCAGACGCTAAACCACTGAACCACAGTCTGCGTGTGTGTTAGCGCAGAAGGTTTTGTAATGAGTGTGTTAGACAGGAACAGATGAGATTTATATTTCTTAAGAACTAATGTTCAAAATAGTACTATGGAGCTATCGCAATATATCCCAGGTTAATGTAAAGGTTTAAAAATATACATGTGACAAGACTTCATAAGAACGCCATACTAATACCATGCTGTGTGTCCAAAAACAGAGAATTAATATGGTACTGGGTCCGAAAATCATGGTGTTATTATGGTACTCAAGAAACTTCAAAGAAGTACCATGGAACATTTACATATAAAACATTAGTACAATTATTACAATTATTAATCAGAGAACTTTGAGGCAGGACTGTGGTATCAGACTTTGTTGGTAAATACCTTGCAACAAAAATATGTAGTTATATATATTTCATTGTTTCAAAACAACAGGATATGATCCTGTAATATTTACATGGTACCATATTTAAAAACATGGTAGTATCATGGTGCTTCTTTTGCAGTAAGCGAGTTATTACTGTGGTGCCATGTTTTTAAAATCAAGGTAAAACTATGGTACTTTAATACACATGACATAATACTGATGATTTATTAGTATATGCTCTTACACATACAAAAGAAGTGCCATTGTACTACCGTCATTTTTTGGATGCGTCCATACTTTTAGTTTATATAATAATACAACGGTAACGTACTGTACCGTAAATTACTGTAAATATAATATTAACACCTATCAGCATGGTACGGGCGCAGCAGTGGCTGTATACTATGGTATATGCAGTTCTCAAAGAGAATACCATACAGTATGTACAAAAACATATCCCTGTATTACTGTAATTATCATATTTTTGCATTACTCTGTCCAAATGCAAAGTTATGCCATAATTTGACACATTACCATGGTACTAAATGACATTTACATGCAAAATATGCTACTTTTTTTATAAACTGATAATGCTGAAGGTTTAGGTTGAGTGTGTTTTCCTGGATGTGATGTTTGTGTGTGAGATCATGGCAGACAGAAGTGGATCGGTGTTGTCACAGTGACTGCACTCAGAATAGCACCTGGCATCGCACTCGAGTGCTGAACCTTGGCACGGCCCGTGTTGGTGTGTGCGTCACACATCTGTGCATACGTGTGTGGTCAGGCCTCGTAGTTTGTCAGATTTTGGGGAACAGCTTGGAGTTTTTCCCAGCTCTATTTTTCTGGCTGAATAGCGAGCAGCGCGCGTGTGTGTAACCGTACCTTGCTTTGGCTGGCGAGCTTGGGCCCGTTTAGCGCTGTGTAACTCAAACTGTTCTTGGCACACAAACGTTCGCCTCCCTGGGGTTCATCTCATCGTCATAGCGATGAGTGACAGGTGAAGGCATCAGGAATTGTGGGTACAAACCCCAGCTCTCATAATCCTCGTGGTCAAATCCGGTTTGTGTCGTTTGGCACATGTGCACGTATTGCCTCAGAATGTCCGTCAAAACATGAGAAACAACTCATTGTCAAACTAAATTCATGCATCTCATTATGGTTTGAATGAGGATGTTGAGTCATAGCGAGAGCAGCCACAGTGAATTAATATAAACACTGACTTTTAGAGGAGTCTGTGTTTTCAATTTTATTTTAAGACTTTTTGCAGTAGTATGTATATAACAACACATTATATTGATCAAAAGTGACATTTAATTTTTCATTTATATGAACTCTCTACTCATTAAAATGCATCATGGTGTCATCAAAAATATTGAGCAGCACAACTGTGTTCAACACTGATAATAATCAGAAATGTGTGTTGATCGGTAAATCAGTATATTATTATGATTTCTGAAGATCATGTGACCCTGAAGACCGGAGTAATGATGCTGAAAATACAGCTTCGAACGCAGAAATTAATTACATTTTGATGTATATTCACATAGAAAACAGCTGTTTAAAATTATGATAATATTTAATCATTTATATGGTACTTTTGATAAATGCTGCCTTGATGAGCAGAAGAGATTACAAACGTTTGAATGGTTTTCATAAATCAAATTACTGACCGTAATGTAAATAAAATAATTTTTATAAAATAAAGTTTTATAAAATAAAACGGCAAAATCCAAGGAAAAGAAAAAATAATACATACTATATATATTATATATATTTTTATGACAGTACGCATTGTGACATTTAATGTGTCCTGATATTTTTACTTTCATTTATTTATTGCAATTTTCATTAAGCTTGTATTTACATTACTCAAATACAAGGATTAAATACAAAACATTACACTTTAATAATATGTATACTTGGATATTTCATTTTAAATTTGTTTGGCATGTTTTCAGAGTTTTTGCATTAAGGTGTTGATAGTTCAGGATGTGTTTAACTGATGTAAATTTCAAACAGTTGTAAATGTTCTGTTAGTATATGTGTATAATGTCTGTCTCGGTGCATGTGAAATCGGTCAGCCTTTGTGGCGTGGCTCCTCTCTATATCTCACTGGATTATTTCTGACCCTTTCTCTCTCTTCGAGATCGTCCATGTGTCCTCTGTTTATTTGGGGACACGGTCACATGACGCTCTGTTTGGCCCGTGTCTCTGCTTTGCTGTCTGAACTCTGTCTCTGTTTAAGGACACAACAAAGGCGACATTAAATTCCCTTCTGCGTCTGATCGTGTGGTTTTTACAGTGACGCGAGCACTTTAATTTGACAGATGTCCGTCAGATAGATCAGCCTTAATGTCTTCATCCAGAAATAGTCTCGCTTACTGTGTTTTACAGTCTCACACTCCTTTAAATATGTATGTAGCTACTAAAAGAATATATCCTGTGAATACATGCTATACATATTGTGCAAAACCTGCGTTTCTGATCTGTTGGTTCTGTGTTTTCAGGCAAGAGTTTCACTCTCACCATCACCGTCTTCACAAACCCTCCTCAGGTCGCCACGTATCAGAGAGCCATAAAGATCACTGTGGACGGACCCCGAGAACCACGACGTGAGTGACCACACACACATATTATATATGAAATATAATCAAAAATATAATATCATATATATGTGTAATGTATACAGTATTTAATAGTGTGTGTGTGTAAGTATATATATATATATATATATAGATATATATATATATTTGCATGCACACACGCTTTTTTGAGGTGATAAATGTAATATATTTACTACCCACTTCATATCATTTGATCAGTGTAAAACAGTGAATTAAAGCCGTGGACGTGTTTGTGTTAGATGTGGTTTGGCCGGATGGGTTTCGTTTTGTGTCTTCTGTGATTTCAGTCAATTTGACAAGTAACGGGTGAGATATGAGTATGATTAGTATGTTGGTTCACAGGAAACATAGTGCAGTGATGGTATCTGATGTAAATACTATGGGACTGAATGTGTATTAGATGGCGTTCGAGGTATGCTCAAGAAAACCCACGTTAATTTTTGTTAGTGGGATGATTTTAGTTAAAATAATACTTAACAAAGGTTAAATGAAACCGGAGGAGACACAAATTATATTGATATTGACAGTGAAAACTGAAAAATATGTTATTGCATAATTTATTTTATCTTTTAAGTTGTAATAATAATGATTTAGAATATGTATTTTGTCTTAAGTATTTATTATTTATTTATTTTAACTTGACTTCAATATATTACATTATTCGTAGTAGTAGTAGTAGTAGTACTTAATTTTTCATTGTTTTTATTATTAATATAAATTTTAATATTAATAAATTAATAATTATATCAATTACTTAAATAAAAACAAATTTAAATGCATTAAATTTGCCATTACTTTTATTTGTATTATTATTAGTGTATTTATTTTTAAAGTACCAGGACTGGCATTAGCATCAAGTTATCTTTCCACAAATTGGTATACCACACTATTTGTATTGGCATGTCTCTGAATAATATTGGTCAGACTGGTGTGCAGTGTGTGTGTGTGTGTGTTTTAATAGCATGTCTTTATATGAGTGTGTATCACGCTGAGCTCCCGTGTTGGTGGCCGTGGCAGCTCTATTCCCCGTTGGTCCGTTATTCCGGTCGGGAATCCATCGGACGGCGCCACCCAACATATTCTGGGTCTGTCTGGCGGGATGCTCTGGCCTCGTCTTCAAAGTGCTCAGACGCGCTCTCTGATTTCAGCAGGACTTCCTCTCCTCGCGTGCGCAGACGACTGCGCGGATGAGTGCGGCTGATGGTTTCACACAGCTGCGGCCGCGTCTTTTCCGTTTGCCTTTTTCTCTCATCGCCTGTGATCATTAATCCCACCGTGCTCTATGTGTGAGGTCAAAGCGACACACACACACACACATCAGACACCACAGCGCCCCTACTGGAGCAATGACAAGCTCAATCAGTATCTTAGTAGCATGTGAGATGTACAGAAGTGTGTGTGGTCAGATCATGGTGTACGTGTTGTGTGTGTGTTTAAGTGGCTTTGATTGTGTTAATGGACAGTCAGTAACTAAATCGTTCTCTCTCATCTCCGTTCTGTGTGTGTGTGTGTGTGTGTGTGTGTGTGTCCAGGCCACCGACAGAAGCCGGATGAAGCAGTAAAGCCAGGCGCGTTAGCTTTCTCTGAACAGTTGCGGCGAAGTGCCATGCGGTGCAGTCCACACCATGGCCCCGCCCCCAACCCCCGCCCCGCCCTCAACACGCCCCCCTTCAGCAGCCCCGCCCACAGCCAGATTTCCGGTGAGTTAGACGCCAAAAACTCTGTACCTCACGCACATCAGAGCAACTCGAGGGCAGAGCTGTTTGTTAATTCTATTGAATTCCCTTCTGTCCTATTTCTAATTCTATGTTATATTCTACTCTTCAACTGAGGAAGTACATGTTTGTTAATTCTATTCACTTCCTTTTATTTACCTTCTATTTTATCTTGTTCTATCCTTCTGCTGAGGGCAGACCTGATTGTCAATTCTGTTCTTTTCAGTTCTGTCCAATTCTATTTCTATTCCTTTCTGTTCTGTCCTATTCTTTTCTATATTATACTTTTCTTCTGAGGGCAGAGCTGATAGTTGTGTTAAATTCCATTTTATTCCATTCTATTTTGTAGTTCTGTCCTGTTCTATTCCGTATTCTGTTCTCCTATTTTAGTTCTATTCAGTTCCATTCTATTCCATTCTGCTTTGACGTTCTATGTTCTATATTCTACTCTTCTTCTCTGTGCAGAACTGTTTGATAGTTCTATTCTATACCATTCTATTTTATTCTATTCTATTGTTTGTTTGTTTTTGCTTTCCCGTCCTGTTCTATTTTGTTTTCTTCTCTTCTACAGAGGCTATACCATTCTATTCTAGTCTGCTCTGTTCTATTCTTTTCAATTCTATTCTATTGTAGATCGTTTTACTAAAGATCCA
The DNA here is from genome assembly GCA_032357475.1 of Enteromius thamalakanensis. Taxonomy (NCBI): domain Eukaryota; kingdom Metazoa; phylum Chordata; class Actinopteri; order Cypriniformes; family Cyprinidae; genus Enteromius; species Enteromius thamalakanensis. The sequence goes on from JAUCMT010000001.1 coordinate 796,560, forward strand.
TTTAAATAATTATTAAAGATAACTGATACAATTCTTTATTTTCAGTTTGACTGTGTTATTCAGTTCCATTTATTTCTATTCAGAGATTCAAAAACTTTTGTAAATTTCCTGAGTTTTATTTCTTTATTTGTTTTTTTTTTATTTAGTAAAATAAGAACATTTCATATAAGTGAGAATAAACATTAGAAATGAACATAAATCAAAAATAGTTTATTATATATTATATATTATATAGTTCCCTCACAATACCCAGTATGGGAAACCCAACTATTCTATTCAATTCTATTCTGTTCTGTTCATTTCTTTTCGTGGGCCTTCACCTCTCATAATCCCTCTATAGATAATTCTAGGCATTAGTAAAGTCAGTAGTAAAATCTTGTTAATTGCTGAAAAAGGAACATTTCATCAAATCAATCAGAATTTCCTGCAAATGCTCATGTTGTGCTTTTGCATTAGTGTGTAATAGTTCAGGGATAGTGAAAGGAAGTGTGTGTGTGTGTGTGTGTGTGGCACGTTGTTTTTGGTTCTGCTTGTTCCTGGCAGGTGACGGGGGGAAGTGGGGACACACATCACACATCATCGGACGTTCAGACATAACAAATACAGTGAACAAGGCCTCCTTTGATTGAAGCTTAGACAAGCATGCCAGAGCGTGCCGCCACACACACACACACACACACACACACACATGCAGTGGAAGGAAAAGTTTACAATCAGTAAAAGCCTCGTGGGGGCTACAAATGTGTCTTTGCTCTTTCATCGTTTCTTTTGTTTCATACTAGAGAGAAGCCAGGCTTAAACATTTGTACAGAAGAATGTTTGAGTTACACATTTGCTTCCATTAACTCACACTGAACACATTGCAGCATACTGCAGAATCATACCATTCAAAAGCGTGATGCCTTGTGTGAAGCACATTCATTTATTAAATATTTGGGGTAATTGGATTATGCTTTCAGCTATGAATAAGAGGCATTCAGACAGAATGAGGATTTTGCATTGAAAACAGCGAGATGGTGTGCAGTGTTCTCTTCTGCTCATTAATGCAGCGTTTTATTTGATCAGAATCACAGGAAAAATAGTAAATATTATTGTGATTTAAAATAGATGTTTGCTATGTGAATATGTGTTTAACTGTAGTTTATTTCTGGGATCAAACCTGAATTTTCAACATCCTTACACCTTCAGAAATCGTTCTAATATGCTGATATGCTGCTCAAGAAACATTTCTGATTATTATCAATTTTTGTGGTGCGATACAATTTTTTTTAGGATTCACAGATGATTTGAAAGTTCAAAAGAACAGCATTTAACCCTAACATTATATGTCTTCACTGTCACTTTTGATTGGTTTAATGCATACTTAATGAATAAAAGTCTTTTCGGCCCTAGTGTATATATTCAGAGCCATCTTCTGAGAAACGGACTGATTACAGCTCAGCGGCACTTCTGCTTTTCATGCGTTGTTTAAAACATTTCCCAATCTGTAAACACAGACCTCCCGCTCCGAAATACTCAGATCCTCTCAGTTTCTCTTCCCCTTCATGGGTGCAGATGGGAGAAAGGTGTGTGTGAAAGAGAACGACAGAAAAACGAGCACCTTGCAAGTGCGTAACGAGGAGGAAGCAGAACGCAGAAAAGAGGAAGTGAGACGTGTTTGACAGGAAGCAGGCTTGTGTGAAAATCCCTCATTCAAAGCGCAACCAAATCTAGCGCCGTTTGATTTTATTCATGGAAATAAGGCCATAAAATAAAGCGAAATGTTTTTTAACAGCAGAGGTCTAGATGGTGAAGCTGTTTATCAAAGCACCCATGTCTGCATTTAAAAAACTGATTTTACAGCTCTGCATGACAACTAGTGACTCATTGGAGACCGTTTCGATTTCTGGAACCTAATTTTCTTAGAAACGTTGGGCGAGCTGATGATGGAGTGATGAAAGGCCTGCACCGGGCCGGACTGCATGTTTCCGGCCTCATGCTTCCCTCTGATCCTCCGGCCAGAAATAGCAGCAGGATTACGGCCAGCGGAAACCGTTATTAAGTCATTCAAGAGCTCTCTTTCTCTCCCCTTCTTTGCTACTTCTCTTTTCATACCATGAAAATCAGAAGCAGCTGCTCACATGGCCTGGTGTGTCCGTGTTTGTGAGTGTGCCGGGCCAGATCTGCAGATTTGAGGATGTGCTTTTATTTAAATGTGCATCTGCGTTTGGAAAATTGTTTCTTTTATTTTTGTTTTCTAAGTTTAGTTACTGCTTATGTTTGACCCTGGATCACAAAACCAGTCATAAGGGGTATTTTTTTTAAATATTGTCTGCTTTGTTAGGAGGACAATATTTGGCTGAGAAAATGAGGGTGCAAAAAATCCAAATATTAAGAAAATCTCTTTTAATGTTTGTAGCAATGCATATTATAATGCAATGGAGAAGTTAAAATAGTATACAAAATTACAAAATAATTTACAAAATATCTTCATGGAACATGATCTTTACTTAATATAAATTTAGCTGCAAATATACCTGTGCTACTTGACTGCTTTTGTGCTCCAGGGTCACATGTATTTTTTATGTGCTTTTTTATTAGTATTTTTATTTTAATTTATTTTGTTTATTGAATTTATTTTCATTTCAGTAATAGCCAAAGTTTATATTTTGTAGTTGCATTTGTAATTTAATTTTAGTTTAAGCTTATGTGTGTGTGTGTGTGTGTGTGTGTTTTAATACCAATTTTAGCATTTAGATGCTTATTAACTGAAATAAAGCTAATGTGGTAACACTCTACAATAAAGTGTCATGTAACTAACATGAGCAAACAATGAACAATACAATTAACCTTACTGTAAACTAATGAACCTTACTGTAAAGTGTTACTGCTAATGTATATCAGCTCTATTTCAATGAACAAATATGTTTTAATACTACCTGTTTGGAAACTTTTGGTGTAACTGAACTGGCTGAAGGGGTTCGGGAAGCTGGGGAGTCTGATAACTGTCTGATAACTGAGACTTTGATCATTCCCACAAATCGAACCTCAGAGGATCGCCACGAGTTCTTCTCGGGAAAATGATTTCCAAGCCACTTCTAAAATACGTGTTTCCAATCATTACAGGAACACTTTCCCAAGTCAACCCTTCTCACTTCCCACCTAGAAAGGATTATTGTCTTAACCCGTATGCTGTCCGTTTTTTCGTGAATAACAGGGTTAGGTTTCATTTTATTTGTATGTATATATATATATATATATATATATATATATATTATATATATAATTATATTTATATTTAATTTCAAGTTTTTTCATCAAATATTTTTATTTTATTATT
>JAUCMT010000001.1:799978-816492 GCA_032357475.1 Enteromius thamalakanensis
TTCATTTTTCATTTTAAAGATTTAGCATGTTTATTATGTGTATATAAAGACATACATGCATTTTTTATATATTTAATAAATAAACAAAACATATTATTCTTAAATATAGATAATGCATGTGTGTGTGTTTTTATATAAATAATATTAATCGCTGGTTAATTGTTGCCCAGCACATATATTTATATATATTTATCACTTTATATTTTTTTAGTTTTAGTACTTCAACTTATTTGATTACAGTTGACAAGACAAAATGTTATTTTTATAAAGTTTTATTTTATTTAAGTTTAAGGTTTATGACATTTTTTTATTTTTTAAAGTTAGTATTAGTTAACAATAACAGCTCTGATTTGTATGTAGCTTATATTTGGTAGCCGTGCATGTGTGTGTGTGTGTGTGTGTGAGCCCAGTAATAAAATGAGTCCCGCTCGCACCGGATGCCGAATCCGCCTCCAGCCACCCACCCAACCATGTGTGACTCCTTGCTCCAGATCACAAGCCCCGAGCCTGGGGAGGGAGGCAGGAAAAGAGGGGGTTTCTGGGGGGCCTGGCAGCGGGCCGTGCTCTGGCTGCACTTGAAACGGGCCGCACACTCTTTGGCCGCTGTGCATAATTTGCTTCCTCTCTGATGGCTCTCCCTCCCCTTCTGTCTGGAAGTCTGCAGGCGATCGGCGAGCGTTTATTAGACCAGGGGGAGAGAGAGAGAGAGAGAGACTCATACTGAGAGAATGTCTTCTCCTCCTCCTGCTCCTCTCACTCCATTATTCAGTGTTTGTCTTTATCAGAGATATTTTTTTAATACTCTGCTGATTGTGATTGGTACGTTCCGGGCCATTCAAAAGATTTTTAAAGAAACTTTTATTCTGCAAGGATGGATTAAATGGATCAAAAGTGACAGTAAAGACATTTATAATGCAGCAAAAAATAGCTATTTCGAATAAACACTGTTCTTTTGACCTTTCTATTCAGCTGAGAAACTAAAACATATCATCGTTTCCACAAAAGCATTAGGCAGCACAGCAGTTTCCAACATTCATGAAGAACAAAATATGTTTCTCAAGCAGTAAATCTCAATATCAGAGTGATTTCTGAAAGGATCATGTGACGCTGAAGACTGGAGTAATGATGCTGAAAGTACAGCTGCGTATCACAGAAATAAATTACACTTAAACAAATGTTTGCATAGAAAACAGCTATTTAAATATAATAACATTTCACAATTTTACTGTATTTTTGATCAAATAAATGCAGCCTTGGTGAGCAGAAGAGACTTTTGAACACTGGCAATTATTTATTATTTTATCATCTGATGCCATCACTGCACTGTTTTTAAGGGATGTGCACATGTGAGTGCGTCTGTGTTCTCAGTAGTCATTAATAATCTGTATTTCTTGGGTTAGTTGGTGAAATGGAACGGTTATAAAGTGATTTACTGAACGTGGATGTGTGGTTTCAGATTCTAGGCAGATGCAGACGTCTCCGTCCTGGTCGTACGAGCAGTCGTACCCTTACCTGGGTCCCATCTCCACCCCAGCGGTTCACCCCACAACACCCATCTCCCCGAGCCGCAGCACCATACACTGTGAGTTACACTTACATCATACCGGCTGTGAGGGCTTGTACATCAAAGAACAGAAAAAGATGTCATTAGAAAGTTTAAATAATTAAATAAATATTTCCTTAGTTATCAAACTCTGATTAATTATTAATATTAGAAAATATTAGTTGATCTCTAATTAGTATTCCATTCAGATGTCTGATATAAACATGCAAAAGAACAGTATATGCCATAAATTAGCATAAATGAACTGTTTATATACTATACTAGTTCTGTGTGGGAATTGTATTTATCTTTTTCTATTTCATTTAAATTCTAGTAACTTTGTAATTTTGTAATTTTTTTGTATTATTAAGTTATTTTTTATGTTCAGTTTTAGTGTTCAATTAATTTTTAGATGTCTATGCTTAAAATTAAACTTGTTTCATTAAGTTCAAACAAGCTTACTTTAATTTAAATATAAATTGAAATATTAGATGCAATATATATATATATATATATTAGGTGGTGAATAGGGGATGTTAAAAATGTATTTCCCTTTGAATCATTCATTCAAAAGATTCATTTAAAAACATTCATCCAGTCATAAATCATAAATCTTGAGTGAGTCATTGAATCATTCCATTCATAAACTGAGATTTTGATAACATGAGGTTTTGTTTAGTTGTTATTTTTAGTCTTCAGCAAACTACAACCTACATTCAAAAATAAAAGTCTCCTGAAACATGCAGCTTTATTAATCAAGTCAGGTTTTTATGCAGCCGGCTTCTGTTCATGCTAGATCTTATATGTCTGAAATAACATGACAGTGAGCAATTAATGATGTCATTTAAACTTTAAATGTCCAAAGGAGTTTTTTAAGGAGTTTTGTTTTGTGTTCCCGCAGGTCCAGATCTGACGGCGTTCACGGATCCTCGCGTGGGTCTGGAGCGTTCCTTCCCGTCGCTGCCCTCGCTCCCAGACGGACGTTTCTCAGACCCTCGCGTGCCGTACCCTACCGGAGCGTTCACGTACACCCCCACGCCCGTCACCAGCGCCATCGGCATCGGCATGTCGGCCATGAGCAGCCCAGCGGGTCGCTATCACACGTACTTACCCCCGGCGTACCCCGCGGGCTCCTCGCAGGGTCAGGCCGGCCCCTTCCAGCCCGGCTCGTCCCCGTATCACCTGTACTACAGCAGCGCCGCCGGGTCCTACCAGTTCTCCATGATGGCGGCCGGAGGAGGAGGAGGAGGAGAGCGCTCGCCCCCCCGCATCTTACCGCCCTGCACCAACGCCTCCACAGGCTCCGCCCTCCTGCACCCCTCGCTACCCAATCAGAGCGAGGTGCTGGTGGAGGCCGAGGGAAGCCACAGCAGTTCACCAACCAGCCTGTCGGTGGAGGCCGTCTGGAGGCCGTACTGATGCTCGATTGACCAATAGGAGGAGGCAGGGCCGGATTTACACAAGGGCATAGGCTTCTGCAGTAAACAACAGTATACAACTGTAAAAGAACCAAAAACCCAGAAGACATTGAGCTAATGAATATGTGACCCTGGAGCACAAAACCAGTCATAAGGGACAATTGAGATTTATACATCATCTAAAAGGTGAATAAATCTAAATATTGAGAAAATAGCCTTTAAAGTTGTTCAAATTATGACTGCTTTTGTCCTTCAGGGTCATTTATAACAAATAACAGGGTCAAAACTTGAAGCAGTTAAACTTACAGAGTCTCTGTTAGTAAACCGCACTGATGCAGGGATCTCTCTCTAATAACTGCATTAACCTGCAAGCTTCGGTTATTAGCTCTGAAATTACATTTCAGGATGAAAACATGAGTATTTATTGACTGAACGCAAACGCTTATTGTGATAGAAAACACTGATGGTCTGGGGTGATAATATTATATTAATAAGGAAGGAGGGCCCAAAATGAGTTTTGCCTTCAGTATGAGATAAAGATAAGAGGTGAATCCGGCCCTGAGGAGGAGGGAGGGCAGCTGAACGAGGGAATCTGATTGGACTGTTTTTCACAGCGCAGCATGAGACTCATTTGTTTTTTAAAGTTGTGAATAGTTTGTATTGTTATTATTAATATTATTGTTATTGTTATTACTGTTGTTTGTCTCATCATCACTGTACAACTTTGTTCATCAGTGCCAGATGTGTTTCATGTCAAACGAAACCTCAAGACAGGAAACAGACTCTACGCAAGAACTCAAACGCTTAGCCGACGTGACGCAAGAAAATGAACGAACGCATGTAAAGATAACAGACCCACCAAACAAACTAAAAGATATTTGCAACTCTCATCTTGACTTTGGTATAATAAAATAAAATATTAATAATGCATTTTATGTTTTTTTGTTGTTGTTTTTTTGCTCTCTAATAATTACTTATTGTTACATTTCTGCTTTTGTAATTCTTACAATAATTCAATATTTTAATAATTAAATATTTATATAAATTGTGCTTTAATTTTGAGATACTTTCAGATAAAATAATTAATATCAAAAAGGCAACAGTTGCAAATTATCATTGCAAAAATTTTAAGCTTTATGCCATAAATTAAAATAATTAATAGATTTTAATAGAATATTTGTTAAAATATGTTTAAAAATAATTCATATCAGTTCATTTGTACTTAGCATTTACTTCAGGTGATGTAAACATACAAAACAACTTTACATAAATGCAATGCTATATGCTGTAAATAAAATGCATTATCAATATTTTATCCATTATTTTATTTTTATTGCAATCTGGATGCTTTTACTGCCTTTTGACAGAAATAACATCATATTTAAAAATTAAATATTGGCTTAGCTGTCAGACAGTTCATAACAAAATAATAAATATCAGCTTTATCTCTGTGTAATATTCCAGTCAGGTCACTGCAAAATGTGCAAAAATACTATTTTATAGTATTAAATACATATTTAAACATTATTAAAACATAAACAATAAGTTATCAGACATGTAGTAGATAAAATCACAAAACTATGAGTCTAGTACTCCGTTCAGAATATGATATACACGCGTTGGCTAACTTTAAGTTCCTCAGATGAGTTACTCTATCATGCATTGTATCCTGACACACTTCTGAAACTGATCTCGCTTGCGTTGAGCTTGTGTAGAGTCTGTTTCAGGTCCAATACTTTTAAACCGATCCTCAATGAAGACGATGGAACGATGTGAATAATGAGTACGTTTGGACTCGCTCTTAAGAGCTTCAGCAGACTTCTGACTCTTTACATTTCCAGGTTTACGAGACTTCGTCCGGTCACTGCCTTTCACGCTCGTTCTCTCTGCTAGATTTACAGCGTATTCAAGCTTTCCGACCGATGCGCTCACGTCACGGTTTGCTGGATGGGAGAATCATGGACCTGATTTTGGTGTAAATAGATTGCAAAAGACACTTGACACGGTTCTCAACCTCCACAATTGTGAAACGAGCAAAACCTTTTGAAATGCAGCTTCGTGTTTTCCTTTTTCCACATTTCTTTGGAGAATATAACACTTTGTTGTGAAGAAACTGCTTATTTCTATTTGGTGTGTGCTGTGTTTCTTTCTCAGTAGTGGTGTGTTCAGTGTTTGGAATAATCTGCCCTGATGGTATCATTATTACATGCATATAACATAGACTTTCATCTTGACCAGTGCAATTGACCACACAATCAAAGTTCATTATTTGTATCTATCACACAGTAAAAGCTGTTCAGAGGCTTTGATTGTGTATAAAAAGTGGGTAAAAATTTAATTTAATAAATTAAAAAATTAATCTAAAAAAAGATAAACGTAAGAAACATAATGAAGAGTAACAGCAAAGCAGAGCAATGTGTTTAATCAGCTGTTATTTTAGCGTCATTAAGATACTAGTGTTTTTGAGTTTTAGTTTATTTCTATATTTACTTATTTTAGTACATTAAGATAACCAAATAAATAAGCTAAATCAACTTTTACAATTTTATTAAAGTAATAAGAATTGAATTTTATTTTAGGAAAAGTTTATTTCAAGTAACAAAACGTATTTTGTGGTTTTAGGTGTAGTTAACTAACCCCATGAGTCTGCGGTTCAATCAGTAATATTACTGAATCTTATAATATACTGATTCTAAAATATCTTCAAAACAAATCATACTAATATTCCCGTTACGGTAGGAAAACATTATTTCTGACATTCTTTCCAAAAAAATAAAAAATCTTGGTAATGTGAATATTTTGCAAATGTGAATGTTAAACATTTCTGTAGAAATTACAGTATTACTCGCAGCTGTTTGCCAGTAACTTACTGTAGATTTAAATTGATGTTATTTACATGCAACGGTTTGTTCAAAATCAACATTAAACATGAAGTTTTTATCTTTACAGAAGGAGTAAATAAAATAACAGCCTCATGCAAAGCATTTCTGTGAACCAAGATCAAAAAACTGAAGTTAACGGAAGGTTGATGAGGATTTCTGGTTCCCAGAATGCTTTGCATGAGGCTGTTTTATATAGTTGTATTCTGTAAAGATTAAAGACTTATGTTTAATGTTCATTTATATTTGAACAAACTGTTCATAATACATTCAATAAATATAAATCTACAGTAAGTTACTGGAAAACCAGCTGCATAACTACAGCAACTACAGCTGTTTTTACAGTATACTTTTCAATATGTTCTGAACATTTAAAAAAATGCTAGATAAAATCAAACTGAAGTGTTTCGAGAGGGGAAAAAACGTTTAATGAATAATGAGTACTGTATATAAATATATATATCTATTTTTTTTTTTTTTCTTTGCTTCCGTTAAATTTCAAAAAGATTATTTCTGAATGTTCTCTAAATTTTCCAAACATCCAGTTCGTAAACCTTTTAAAGCGTTATAGAGACGTTGTTGATTACTTTGCAAACGTATGAAAGTTACTTTTTTTAGAACGTTCCCTGAAACAAGACGTAACATTTAAACAACATTCCATGAGAATACTTTAAAAACATTCGACCGGATCCCTTTACATGAAAGTTCTGTTCAAATGATTCGTTAATAACTTTAACCTTAAACGTTAAGTTGGACTTGAGCATGTGCCAGTGTTTATATGGGTGCTGAGTACTATTCTCAACCCAGGAAGAATTTACACCGAGACGAGACGAGCCTCGACCTGCCCCAGGCCCGCAGATACGACTGATAGAGCGCTCTCGCTTACAGTGTTCCTTCCCCTCTACTTCTACTTCCCTCTTTCTGTCCAGAATTAAACACACACAGACCTGCAGGAGACGAGAGGCTAAATAAAGGCAGACCTGTCCCGGGACGCTGCCGGCTGGGCCTCGGCTATAATTGTGGTCTAGGAGTCGGGCCAAGGCCTATAAAATCAAATCGCTTTTATAAAAAGAGCTGAGGGCGAGAGAGCAACATGACAGAAACACCCACAAACACACAGCGCCGGCCGACTGTCTGACAGACAGAGAAATACTGCTGTCAAGTGCACCTATTTCTGGAAATCACAGTCTGTCTGATGCTTTCTATTTGATTATTTTGGAAAGAAAGTATGAGACTCAAGTACACAGCTAGTGTAAAGCATAAAAAATGAGGAAATTCCATCTTTAAAGCAATTTAGCAATTACTTTAAAATAAAGTAAGAAATAATAAATATAATAATAAACATGATAATTATTAACAATTTTCTGTTGAAAAATAAAAAAAAATTAAAATCAAATAATCTTTACCTTCTGTTCCTTAAAGTTATATTTTTGTTTTAAAATGCATATTAATTTACATATAGGGCTATAAAATGAATACAGATCAGCTCAGATCATCATATTAGAAATGACTAATGAGTTCTTACTGACTTTTGATCACAAATTTTGGAGATTACCGGGGTCTTTCACTTCACATAGAAGCTTTTTTTTTTTTTTTTTTTTTTTTTGCAAAGCTAATTTTATTCCATGTAAATATATTCTTCAAAAACCAATTCTAATCTCTATATTATTATAAAAATGGCCAAATTTAGCTCAGGGTCAGGTGGTCATCCATCACACGTGTCATCGGGATCGATCTGAAGAGCCAGAACCTCCGACAAATCATCCATCCCCACAATATTCAGCTCCTGACACCTGCATCCTCATTAATCACTGATGCTAATGATGAATAGCAGGCCATTAATCGTGACATTCTTCCATTAATCTAAATGCTGACATGTTGAAAGAAAGGGGTGACAGGAAGTTTTACTTGCTAGCATTAAAAATAAATAAATACATACTTTAAATCTCTACTGGTTAAATAAATAAATAGACATATTATATTTTATTTAGTGCTGTACACATATGCATGTATATATCTAAAAATAAATGCTACATTTATAAATTAAATATATTTAGAAATTGTATATTTTTTATAAAAATATAAATATATACATGTAAATATTATAAAAATATATATAAAATATAATATATATGCTGTAAGTGTGTATATTTATATATACATAATAATACATACACATATAATATGTAAACAAAATTAATATAGTTTTATTTATTAGTTTTATCTGAGTTAAATTATTTTAGTCCACAAAATCTTAGACCTAAACAATATTTCTGGACAATGTACATGCAAAACTAATTATGTTGTAAGCAGATATTTAATATTTAAATATTAACGTAGATATCAACTGTTAATATTAAAGAAATGTGGAACAGCAGTGACTTTACATTTGTAAACTGCTTCAGCTACGATCATGAACTTATAAACTGTAGGGAATCTACCGGATGTTTTATGGCTTATATATACTTGTAAGACAATGTATAAATATTATACGTTATTTATTGTCAGAAATAAACACGAAATAGTAGAGACTTTACATTTGTCGGGTGTTTCGCTGGTACCACTACGCGCTTAATTGCGTCATCACGCAGCGCGCTGACGCAATTCCGCTACGCGCGAAATTTTGAGAGTTGCGTTCCAAACAAAACAAGAGACCGTTCCCGCTTCACGGTACGAAACTCGACAGGAGCGTTCAGGATGGCGGAGTTGGGCTGCTACTCTCCCAGCTTTAAAAAACCGTCCGATGTTCTGCGGATGAGACGGAAGCGCGCGCGGAGCGAAGGCCCGGAGCGGAAGACGCTGGACGGGGTTCGTCCGTTCTCACCGGGACCGCTGCTTAACGCTCCGGGACGGACGAGCGGCGGCGGGAAGCGCAGAAATCCGTTCGCCAACATCGAGAACACGTACAACAGTCCCAAAAAGAGAGCTCTATTTTCCCACAGCGACGGACACGACGGCGATCTGGACGGAAAGCGCAGGGAGGAACGTGTGAAGGCTGGGACGTCATTCAGAGAGGAGCTTTTCAACACTCTACAACAAAAACAACACGAGATAAAGGTGAGAGAGAACGGTACTTTAAAGTCTGAACTGTACTTTATCTACGAGTGTAACGTTACACACACAGTGACATTAATTTACCATGATATTAGCATGCGATTTTAATATAGATGTGCATAACACAGTATTTACATCGTGTATACATGTAACTACCACACAACTTTCGACATGTATATAACATATAAATATAATGTTATTTTTATTATGTTGGATATTAAATATTTACATTTTGTATTTTGTTTCAATACTGTGTTTTGTACTTTAATAATTTTAAAAGTGTTACCATATAGTTTTATTATTTGTAGCTTAAAAATAGTTTTAGTTTTTGTTTAACATCAAAATTGATTTTTTTTTATTCAATAAATATATTATTCTTAATTAATTAATTACTGTTATTTTTGTTGTTATATGTTATATTAGTATTATTTTAATTATATATAATATTTATATTTTTCTTTAGTTATATAGTCATTATTTATGATTGATAATTGATTTTTATAAAAGTTTTATATTCATGTTTTGTATTCCATTTTATTATGCATGTATACTGTAGTTTAATATTTAATTATAGTTTAAAGTAGTGGGTTCATTGGGGTCGTGACATAATTCATATTTGCTCATAATAATTTGTTATCTCATAATTTCTTTTAATAAAAGTTTTGATGTGTGGTTTTCTTTTAATGAGTATTTTCTTTTATTGTGAATGATCTCATATTGGTTATCGGATGACCATGTGCTAATATTGTTGTGATCTGTCTACAGACGCCTGATTGTGTCTCTGAAGATGTGGGTTTGTTTGAGGAGGATCTGTTTGAGTCTGAGAGAAGTGCTCCGGTTCTGAAGGTGTCTGTCGCAGCTCCTGGTAGTTTCTGTTGAGGCTGATCTTGTGTGGATGAGCTTCACTGACCTGTGTTTGTCTCTAGAGTCCAGAAGCGCTGTGTGACGCGGCTCCAGCTGAAGTGTGTCTGGAGTTCCCGGCCGATTGGTCTCTGAAAACGCGTCTGCTGTTCACGTCTCCTCAGTCGTTCTCGTGGGCCGAGCATCTGAAGGCTCAGGAGGAGGCGCAGGGCTTGAGCTCTCACTGCAGGGCAGAGTTCTCCAGCTTACCGCCTCATATACAGGTCAGCACTCAGTGACCGCTCTGAAGTACTAGACATCAGCCTATTGAGAAATGATTTACAGTTTTATAGACAGTTTTTTATATAAATATATATATATACATATTACATTTAAAAATATAGAATTTTGTTTGTATGTTTATATGCTTTTTTTGTTTATATGCTTTTATATATTTTTTTGTTGTTCAATAAAAATATATTTTATGAATTTATTATTATTAATAATATTTTTATACATTTATCATAAACTTATGTTTATGATATTTATTTTATATCAAAATATTTTGTAAAGTTATATATTGTTTCAGTATTTGCAGTTTTTTAAAATTATTATTAAATAATTACAGTAAACTATTTTTAATCTCTTTATTATACTTTAAGTATATTAGTAATATTTTAATATATAATGTTATAACGTATATAATGATTAATATAATTTTTTTAATAGCTTTAATGAGTGGCTTTAGTATTTGTATTTGTTTATAATAATATTAAAATATTTAAAATATTATTTCTGACTTGTTGATAAATGTGTTTATATATGTAATATAAAATATTATTTTTTTTATTTTGCATACAATTTTACATAGTTTTATGGCAACTATATCTTTTTAGTACTTATTTCTAATGTATAATTCCACTGTAACCTTAAACCGTAACCGTATTGTTTTCAGAAGTACACAGTTAATATGAAGTGATTATGATTAGTTGTGGTGTGTTGCAGGAGCCGCGGGGCTGTGCGGAGCTCCGCTGTGGCTTTCATCAGTGTCTTCAGTACTGGCAGCACCCCTCGCTGCCCTGGCTCTCGCTCTTCCCACGGATCGGTGCTGAGCGCAAGTTCTCTGGGAAGTGCATGCCGTGGGCGCAGGACCCAGCTCTGCAGCAGAGTCTGATGAGCGACTGGTACGAAAGAGAGGGATGAGTTTGTGAAGTTTCTGCCGCATGCGTTTAGAGACGGGCAGTATCTTACTGTGTGCATGACATTATCGTAATATGCTGCTCATGGCTTTGACTGATATGCTGATGTTTCTGTCGGTGTCGTAGGTCTGTGAGTCTGACGTCTCTCTACAGTCAGCTGAAGGCCCGCCTCTGTCCGTATTTCTATCTGTGCTCGTATCAGTTCACGGTGCTGTTCAGAGCGGCCGGTCTGAGCGGTGCTAAAGGCATCAGCGCACTGCTGTCCCCCACCACTAGAGGGCTCCGAGAGGCCATGAAGGCCGAGGGTTAGAGTTAAAATGCTACTTTTGATTTATTCATACAAAAATCCAAATTCATTTAATCTTTTCATATATATATATATTAGTGCTATGTATATATAAATACACATATGCATGTATACATTAAAGAACGTTATTTTTTTATTTAATATTTGTTGATTTAATATATGTACAAAAAAAAAAAATATATATATATATATACACACTATATGACTATTTATATATACATAATTTACACAGTACATACATATATGTAAAGTATGTGTATGTATATATGTGTGTGTGTATTATTTTATATTTATTATTTTTAAAATTAGGCCAGTACATATTTTAAAATTTGAAGTAGAAATATTTAGCCTAATTTATTTCTAATAAATTGAATTGTTTTGCTTTCTATTTGTTTCCCTTTATTTAATTCTAATAATTCTTCATTATGACAATACCTTGTACTTTATTAGATTTTTAAATTTTTTTAAATTGCACCCTTGAAGTGATTTTTATAAGAGACAGAGTTTGTTATTTAAGCACAGTGTGGGTGTTAAGAGACTGATGTTTGTGTTCAGGGATAGAGTTCTCTCTCCCTCTGCTGGAGGAGAGGAGGAAGAGCAGAGAGCGCAGTGAGAGCGGTCAGCCTGAAGACGACGCTGGGTGAGGACAGGACCTCTCTCCACTGATGGGATGTTCATTTGCTTTCACAGCTCATCTGTACATTACTCTTCTTTCATTTGACAGATTAAGTGAGCACAGTGAAAACGAGGAGGAGGATGAACATGATGATGATGATGATGGATTTTCCTGGCTGAAGGAGATGGGCGTCCAAGACAAGATCAAGAAACCAGATGCCATTTCTATCAAACTGTATCCTTTACAATCATGTTTATGCAGTGCTTTCTTTAGTTCTAAGGTTATATTTATGTATAATATAAAAATATGAAGTTTTTAATGAGAAGCACCTTGTAGATTATTAGCCCTGAAAGCTCTGATGATCGGATCTGGTTCCTTAAGTCTGTCTTCAGTCGTAAGGAGCACAGAGAGGTGCGCTTGGACCACAGGCCGGAGTCCGTGGTGTTGGTGGAGGGTTCAAACACCTTCACGCTGCTCAACTTCCTCATCAACTGTAAGAGTTTGGTGGCTGGAGCTGGTTCTCAGGCGGGCCTTCCTCCGACTCTGCTGGCCCCGACAGCCTTCAGAGGGGCCACACTGCACATGCTCAAGGTACAGGGCCCCGTGTTTATTGATGCTTTTATCACTGTTTTCACACACATTTACTAAAGTTCCTGTATTTTTTTATTTTTATTTGTATTTTACTTTGAATTTGATTTTATTTATTGTTTTATACTTTTTATTTTACTTTTAAATGATTTTTAGGATTTTTAGTGTTATTGTATTTTAATTGTAATATTTAATTGCTTTTCACTTTTGCATTATTTATTGAATTTAAATGTACTTTATATTTTGTTGAATTATATTTAGTTTTAATTTCATTCATTGTATTTTACCTTTATGTTGTATTTTTTTTATTTGTTAATTTTAATTTATTTTATTTTTTTTATTGCATTTCATATTGCATTTATACATGTATTGCTTTTTATGTTCATAGTGTATTACATCTGTTTTTTTATTGCAATTTTATTATATTTGATCTATTTTATTTTATTATCATGTTGTTTGCCCAGATACCGTCATGTGTTTGTTTGTAATGGAAGTGACTGGTCTGTGTCTTCAGGCCCGGACTGTGAATGTGAAGACTCAGGTGAGAACAGGTTATCAGGACGTGTGTAGTCTGGAGGTGACGGGACCCATCATGCCCCACACGCTCCACGCGCTGACACAGCTCCTCAGACCCGCTCAGAAAGGAGAGTTTTCTGTGGGTCTATACACCCACGAGCCCACGGCGGTCCTGAACGTGCCCCTGAGCCTGACCTCTGACCCTCAGCAGCTGGTGCGTTCACACACACACACGCTCTGTTCTGACTCTGTGACACCGTGGCATGCGCTTCATTTACACTCGCAAAAAAACCATAGGCTTTACTTCAACCATTTTTACCCACAATTTGCGAGTAAATTTCACAAGTAAAGAAACGGTGTCTCTCACATTAAATCATTACATTTTGATGCAGAAAAACATACACCAATGTTTTATATCTTTAATGTTTTTTCAATTAAGCAAAACATTTGCATATTTCTGGTTCTGTGATGTTGGCTATTAATCACATGACATACTAGATCAAATACACAGGTGCTGGTCGTATAATTAGAATATCTTCAAAAAGTTGATTTTTTTCACTCCATTCAAAAGGTCAAACTTGTATAATATATACTGTATAATATTCTGATCAGTTATAATAATAGTAATATATCTGTCATAAATTCTTTCCTTTCCAAAATCAAACTCATGAAACTTTTATTTTGGTGGAATACAGGTAAAACACTGTTAACATCTGTCCACAAAATTGAACAGATGTGTGTAAAGTAAACCTAGTGTCCAGTGCATTCCCAAACACACATTAAACTGTGTTTTCAGTATTGCGTGTTATTTATGATTTATTAATGTGTGTGTGTGTGTGTAGTCAGAAGCGCTCATGTTCTGATTCGCTCCTTGTTTCCAGGAGTCTGTGGTCCAGGATCTGGGCCGATGTGGCCTCCAGCAGAGCTCCATTCAGCAGCTGGCCACGCCGAGCATGCTGGGAAAGAACGCTCTCAGACAGCTGCACATGAGAGACTATTCGTACAGCTGGAAGTCCTGAGAAAACATTAATAGAGAGCTGACAGGCCCGGCCTATTAATATCTGTGGCGTATCAGGCTTCCTGTGACGCTCACACCCTCACTACATCTTTATAGAGGCTGGGCGTGACTGTAGAGTAGCTTTAGGAGAGGTTTGGTTTTATTTGTATAGGCTGTAATAATGTTTTAGATTGTGTGTGATTTAAAGTTTAATTTTTACAATGAATCAAACAAATAATGACTTTCTCGGGCAGTAACTGTTAAAAGCTTTGATTATATTTTTGACTGTTGGAAGTGTATTTATCACACCTGTATGAATTTATTAAATGAACAACATGAAATATTTTCTGCTGTGTGTTCAAAGGATGAGTGCAAAAATGATATTATCTTATTAATTATAGGACTACTATAGAAATAAATACCATACAATATAGATTAAAGTAGAAATAATTTTGAAGTTTATATAGATGTATAGTGTATGCAATTTATATATATCTAATAATATATCTATTAATATCTTGTATATATAAAGAGAGAGGGAGTGCAGCAGGAAAAAAGATAGATGGAAAGATGTATATTAAAGGTATTTATTTTAAATTTATTTTTTTAATTTATTTATTTTTTTATTTAAAAAAATAGAAATTGGAAAATATAAAATAAAATCAGTAACATTAATAAATATTTATATCATTTTAGGGCCATAAAGACCGTTATGATGGTAAAATATATTTATTTAAAAATGTTTATTTTTGTTTGTCTTTAAAAACTGTAATATTTCTGTCTGCATGCATCTATTATAATATATATATATATATATATATATATTAATGACCCTTTTGGACTTGCCCTCTATCATTTACTAACTGCTTGTTTATAGAAAACTGAACATTAACACTAACTTCTCAAATATTTTCTATTCTATTTTTGTTTTATTTCTTCTCTGTCCTCATTTGTAAGTGGCTTTGGATAAAAGCACTGCTCAAGGACTAAAGGAACTGTACCAGGCACAAGAAAAGCTCAAGCGGAGCATGTTTTTGTTCTTTTGTAAGTAACTCTGGATAAAACTATTTAAGCAGTCAGTTTTTTCACAAACTGCTTGGTCTTCGTGTCATTGTCCTCGTGTGAATCAAATCGGTCTCGCTCGTCTTAAAATAGATCCAGAAGTGTTGAAGAGTGTAAATACTTGAGGTCAAGCCAAGAGATTCCATCATTCAGAAGATGATCCTGGAGCCCGTGTGCCTCCACGTCTAACGTTTCACAGCCACGACTTATACATTAAAAATACTCAAAGTCAGAGGTGCATGGACTAAACATGAACGAAGGACAGAATCAATGCGACTGAAATCCATGCCAGAGCAGTAGGGTATTGTGAAGGGGACAGCATTACTGTAATGTGATTAATTGTGATGTTGCATCAGGTCATATATTAGCACCCTTGTCACCTCGAGCCCTAAACATAAAGCAGCATCTGTGCAGCATGACACTCACGCACAGATCGACGGGATTCATGTTCTCTCTGTTCAGCATGTTCCTCGGCCCTCGAGCGCTCCCAGCTTCATTGTGAACTCAAGACGAGGCGAGAGCGGCTTAAAAAACACTGAATGAATGAAGGAATCTAAAACAGCAGCTACAACTGAAGACTTGGTAAGTGCTGCTTAGTTTTATTTTAGTTGATCATGCACTTCAGCTCTTATGAACGGTACTGGGGCTTCACTGCAGTGCAATGATCTTATTTCACTGCTGAGCGCTTATTTGATTGATCCTGAAGCACTGAAATGACTCGAGAAATGCAAAAAATTAAGCAAAGAAAGGTAAAATTAAGATGTATATGTCAGTGCTGTCAAATGATTAAACAATTAAATGTTTTTCAAAATGAATATGTATTTTTTTAAATAATATAAGTGTGCTGTGTATGTTTATATATCAATACACGCATGTATATATTTCAGAAAAATATTTAAATTTATGTATTAAATACATTAATATTTGATATGAATTATATTAATATAAATATGAAGTTTATTTGCAAAAACAAAACTCAAAAATCATGTTTTTTATTTATATCAGTTTGACTGAGATTAATTGGAATGCATTATAAAAAAAACATGATTTTTGAAAAACTGAGTAATCTGCTTTTTCAAATAAAATAAATGCTGTATAAGTGTGTATATATATATATATATATAATAAATGTACAATGTACACGTATTACGTACACAAAAACATCTATTTTGGATTCTTTTAATCGTTTGGACAGCACTAATATATAGGCCTATATTTGTGTGATTGCAAAGTTTAATTGCAACATATAATCATTTTATTTATTTATTTATTTATTTATAACTAAAGGCATGAATCTTATTGTACTTCCAACTAAAATTGCATAATTAAATTATAAATTACATAAAACATACTCTATGCATATATTATCAGTCAAGATACACTCAACAAAAATATAAACGCAACACCTTTGTTTCTGCTCCGATTTTTCATAAGATGGACTTAAAGATCTAAAATTCATTCCAGATACACAATATTACCATTTCTCTCAAACATT
>JAUCMT010000001.1:821208-833256 GCA_032357475.1 Enteromius thamalakanensis
CAACAAAATATGATGTATTTTTATATATACTTTGTCTTACCTGTGGAGCACTACTATTTACTTACAGAACAGAACAGTTTAAAAACCTATGTTCAATAAGAAATTGCTGAAATGATATACTTTAGGTCCACTTTATCACTTAAACAGAAATAATAGGCATTACAAATATAATTTAGTTTTTTACCATAACTCTTTCTTTGATATATGCATTCAATTTAATGTTCTCACTGCAAAATAATCTTTTGCTAGAAATATAAACCATGAAATGATAAAAACATAAATTTTTCATATGTTATTAACTAAGCTAAACTTCATCTAAATTATGTGGAAGTATATTTATTTTTGTACGATTTTCTTCATTTACCATTTTCCACCCTGTTAGGATGCACTTTCTTGCCTTCCAAAATAAACTACAGTTCCACCGAGATCATTTTCAGGAAGTGGTATTGTTTATATTTAACTGTACAAATGGAGGTGAATGTCACCTCTCACTCATACCTTTCTTTTAGGTTTTTGAAACGTTCTCCTGCTTGTCTCACTCTTAAAGTTATGGAGAATGTTTGTCCGATCAAATAAATCATCTGACATATTTATGAATGTTGTTCATCTGTAGAAGGTTAGAGAGCTAAATGTTGATCACTGAAAAAACAGCTAATTTCTCTCAAAATATTCCACCCTGTTATGTTTTTATAGAATGTGGAACAGAGGAAATCCTAACAGAATCCCGAACTTTGTGTGTGCTCTATATATTTAAACATCTAACCTTTTTTGTTTTCCAATTATAAAGCCAAAATGTTACTGGATACTAGGAATGACTCATATATATATATATATATGGTAACACTATTTTTCGGTTACACCTATCAGTTGCTTTTCAGCATGCATATTACTAGAGTAGTAGCCATTTATTAGTGCTAAGTAGCCACATATTAATGCCTTATTCTACATCCCTAATCATACCCAATACCTAAACTTACCAATCACCAATTAATAAGCTGCACATTCAGAATTTATTCATATAGTTTTAATTTGAGAAAAGTTTTTTTTTTGTTTTAACAGAAAGAGCTCTTTTATGATTTTAACATCTAGGCTCATATTTTCTCTGAAATGGGTTTGTAACTGAATGTGGTGCTGTTCATTTCTATAGCTGTAAATGCTGTGCTTGTTCTTCAGTATGTTCTGTAGGATTTTGTACCCGATTCAAAAATCAAAGCCTGTGTAGAGCTTTTTAAATTAAAGCAACCCCTTTAAGATACATGTGACTTATTAATCAATGTTATATAAAATTATGATTACAAGAACAAATTTGACAATGTGCTCAAAAATTCTTTCTCCATTGACAATTTGCTTCAGCTAATTCAATTTTGTTAAATATTTCTATAAGTCATTTTACATTTAAATTATCCTGATTGAAGAATGTTTAGATATATTAAAAAATATAAAAAAAAATAAAGAGAAAGTTGTTAATATGTTTGCAGTGCATGCAACATTTAATGCTGTTACTTTAAGAGTCTTTCTGGGTGAATTACATCTTCAAGGCTCACAAAACCCTAATTATAAACTACATTTTTGCTAAACATTGCTTTTTATTTGCTGTTTGTATGAATTTATCATTGAAACTGCTGTGAAGTGTTTCTTGTGAAGTAAAGTGTATGTAACCTACCTTGTAACTGATGCAGTTTTTCTGACCAGACACAGTAAAAAGCATCATTTTCCAGTGACAAGATTATCTGTTTATTCTGTTTCATCACAAAAACATGTTCTCTGCCAGCAACAGAACACAAGCCGTCAGAAATAAAAGGGGCTGGTAACACTTAAAAAAAAAAAAAACATTTATAAAGATAAAATAATTTTACAGCATGCATGAACCATTTACAAGAGCAGACGCCAAGGTTAAAACAATGATGCCGTTCAGTCAAACGCAAACCTTCACGGTTCAGACCTAGTCTCGTTCTCATCCGAGGACATGCTTCCTCATTTCAGTCAAATCAAGGGGAACGTGATTGAAATCAACTCAAATTTCAAAAATACTAAGAGATATGCCTTATGAAGAGATATTGCTTGAATGGAGCGTGTCATGTGCTGGTGGCTGCGGTGAAGACGGGGCCCGTGTGAACGCCGTCTCCAGACACTTCTCCCATCGCCTGCAGAGCCACCGTCGCCGCCATCGCCTTTGCGTGTTTCTTATTAGGACTGGCCGTCTGAGGCTGATAATCACTTCCGTTCACCACCACCTGATGAACGAACACAAACACACACACACACACACACACACACACACACGACAATCAGCAACACAGCTATGGATTTGGGGTTCAATGCACAATGTCCTCAGCATTAATACTTTCAATAAAAGACCGCATGATGCATTCACTCCCAAACGCTAACCTGGAACTGGCTGTGCAACTAATCAATTTTGTTATCGTAATAACTTACTCGAGAGTGTTTCACTTGTGGTTTTATACCACATAATGAATGAAGACCATTTACATTTTTTTTATATGAGTTTTTTTTACTTAGCATTTTATTGCAAAATATTTGTTTTTATTCAGAATAATAATATTGTAATAAATGTAAACAATACATTTAACAATAAAAATCCTAATAAAATACAGGATTATTAAACACAATGGGAACACTTATGATTTCTTGATTTTATGATTAAATTGTATTGTTCCTGAATGTTATTTATTTTATTTTATTTTTATATCGTAGACAGACTCACCTACAAAACCTCCATAACCTAGAGTGATTCAT
The DNA here is from genome assembly GCA_032357475.1 of Enteromius thamalakanensis. Taxonomy (NCBI): domain Eukaryota; kingdom Metazoa; phylum Chordata; class Actinopteri; order Cypriniformes; family Cyprinidae; genus Enteromius; species Enteromius thamalakanensis. The sequence goes on from JAUCMT010000001.1 coordinate 823,966, forward strand.
TATTTCAAAATATTCAATTCATATAGTGAACATTATAGTAGTTTTTGAAATGGCCTAATGTAGCAGTGTCAGTTTTTCCCCAAATAATGTGCCGCTGTAGGTTCAATGATAACTAAAACACTGCCTAAATGTGTGTTTTGCATCATATTTAATGCTGATATTTGAAATAAAACACTCTCAAACTCCTCACTGACCTTAAAGAGGAAGTTCTTGCGGTGGTCGGGTCCGCTGTGGTGCACCATCACAAACTCAGGCTGAGGCCACTTCTTCTTATTGCACATCTCCATCAGAGCAGACACCGGATGCTTCCCTGCACAATAAACAGCATACTCATAAACCCACTGGAGGATAGGTCAGGGCAGAGCTTTGTGAACCCTGCACTTTTAAAATCTAAAAGTCTAAAGAAGCATGTCTGAGTGTTTTTTGTATGTCTCAGTCTGATCTATAGAGGAAAAAACAGCTCAATTTTTATTTCAGCTCAAATTTCTTCGTTCTGCTGAACACTAAGGAATATATTTTGGAGAAAGTTTAATACCAGGATGTTTTGGGTCACCATTGACTTCCATTGTATTTTTTTCCCCTAATATAGGAGTCAATGGTGACCAAAACGCCTCATTACTCTGTGTTCGCCAGAACAAACCACTCGAGGGTGAGTTAATAACGACATATAATAAAACATAAATCAAATATTATCATACACTCACCGAGAAGATCCTTCATCACAACAATGTTGCCAGATTTCTGTGTTTTTTCTCCTTCTGCTACAAGGCCTGTGTGAACAGAAACATCAGCACCAAGATCTCCGTCACGGTGAAGACAGGATTTGAGGATTCGTCTCTTCTTACCCTTGCGGTCAGTTTTGAAGTCGATGATGATGGGCTCCACCGTTCCTTCCCTGTGCTTCCCCAACCCCTCTCCTGACCTCCATCCCATCTTCCTCATCAGTAACTCGCCCACCCCGCCCGAGACCGGCACCGCCCGCAGGAACTGGTCCTGAGTGGAACGGGACAGATCCAGACAGAGAGAAAGAGAGGCAAACCAAGAGAAACGGCAAGCAGTGAGAGAACGGCTGCTTCTGTGAAGTCGGGTCACGTCACTTCAACTGCAGCTGCTTAAATTAATATTAGATAACAGCCTTGTGAATTTTTGCTTTAACTATTTTAAGAATATGCAAAATGTTCAAATGCAGAGTCCTTTATTTCTCACCTGCTGTAGGTCTAAACGACTAATTAAGTAGAAATGTAAATATATACACACAACCGGCCAAAAGATTGGAATAATTATGATTTTTAACATTTTCATTGAAGTCACTTCTGCTCACTACGGCTTCATTTATTTAATCAGAAATGCACAAAAAAGCAATAATTGTGAAATATTATTACAATTTTAAATAGCAGGTGTATGTGTGTATATCTGTTCAAATGTAATTTATTTTTGCGATCAAAGCTGTATTTTCAGCATCATTACTCCAGTAATACTTCTGATTATTACTGTTAAAAAAACATTCTTGCTGCTTAATATTTATGTTGAAATTCTGTGGAAACAGCAAGTATATATATATATATATATAAAATACATACACATATACATATATTTATCCAGCAAGGATGCATTAAACCGATCAAAGGTGACAGAAAAGGTACTTATGTTACTGAAGATTTCCATTTCAAATGAATCTGAAGGATCAAGTGTCACTGCTGCTGATAATTCAGATTTGATGAGAGAAATAAAATACATTTTAACAGATGTGCACATGGACAACCATCATTTCAAAAAGTAAAAATGATTTCACAATTTTCCCCATATTTTCAATCGAATAAGCACAGCCTTGATGAGCAGGAGAGAGTTTCCAGTGTTTGAGCAGCAGTGTGTATTCTACATGAACACATGAGGTGTGAGCCTTCAGCAGGAGAAAGCATGAACACCGTCCTGAACAGATCTCAGGCTCTGAGTCGGTTCAGTGCAAACAAACAGGAGGACAAGGCAGAAATGCATCAGTTCACACACAAATCCACATGAATAGAAGGAAGGGTGCTGGAGGACGTACGTACCTAGGCCCCCATCATCGGCATCGAGCATCTGACGTGAATAGAAGGGGCCTGACTGTGACCATGGCAAAGAGGCAGCTACAAGGACTGACCCTGCAACAAGTTTCCATACAGAGGGGTGAGAGTTCACAGGTCAAACTGTGAGCCCCCACCCCTCGTCCATCCGTGTCCCAAACCCACCATCCCGAGCATTGAGCTTGAACCTCGCACCCACTGGATGCCACACATTCTTTTGACTGCGGTTAGTGCATGACCAGGCCCTTTTGACACGCCAATCACATGTAGACTAATCGAACGCATCTGAACGGCTTGGATCCCGCTCTCAAGTTCAAGAGTGAGCTCCAAACAGAGTTCGGCCATTTCTGTAACACTGCCTGAGCTGTCCGTGTGTGGAGATCATGGTATTTCGCTCCCGAGTCTAAATAAAAACTGGGATTATCGCGTCTTAAAGTAAAGGTCTGCATTACACAGCGGTCCAAGGCCTTCTGCTGAATTTAAAGCGAAGGGTTGTGTACATTTCATACGTTTAACATTCATTTTTTTACTACACTAGAAGTGGCTAAAACTCTTGGAATAACTATAACATACATCTTCAAGTGATTTATTGCTTTAATAATATTACATACATGATGACAAGACACTCATTTTCAATGAATAAATACACTGCTGTTCAATATTTGGGGTCAGTAACTATTACTTTAAGCAAGGATGCTTTACGTTGATCATACAAATATTTCTATTTTTTTTATGTGTTTTTGTCAGTTTTTATTAATTTCCTTTGTATATATCAATATAGCTTTATATTTCAGTTTAAGTGCGTCACTGCTTTAGTTCATTTAATTTTGGTTTTACATTAAATATTATTGCAGTATATTTTGAATCGACCTTTTTTTTTTTAATACTTAATTTGTAGCAATTTTGCTATCCGTTTGGTCATTTTAATTCATTCTTAAATAGGTTTCCTTTTATTTAAGTTTTAGAAAATGTTGTACTTAAATTGGTTGTCAAGGCAACATATAAAAAATATTTATGAATATTTTGAATGATCTATTATCTTTTTATTTTTCATTTGTAATTTTTGGTAAATCAAATAAATGCTGCTTTTTTCAACTTTCTATTCATCAATAAAATTAAATGTAAAAAAGGGGAAATTGTTTTTTTATAACATTAAAATCAAATATGTTTCTTAAGAATTATAAATGATTTCTCAAGGATCATGTGATAAAGACTAAAGTAATGATACAGCTCCGACCACAGAAACATTTTTCGATTTTAACAGATATTCACATAAAAAAACAGCTATTTGAGGCAGAAAAAAATAATAATAATATTGTGACAAAACATAAAAAAATAAATAAATAATAAAAAAAAAACGTAAAAGATACCTTACTGACCCCATATTTTTAAACAATAGTGTAGATTAATACAGATAATTAATCTAACTGTAGGCGTACACTGGCTCATCCAATCAGATTTGGGATGCTGATGTGCATGTTTCTCCTCATTGGTCAATCAAAGGAGGGGGCGGAGAGACATCCTCTTTCTTCCTCCCCTCTCTCAAAAGACACTTTTAGAGGAGTACAGTGAGTTGCGCTGCCCATCCATGAATTTCAGATAGAAAACATCTGCATGACCATGCACAAGTGGTGTACCTCTTCAGCTTCTGCTGTGTCCAACGGTTCCATCAGAGACACTCAGAAGAGCAAATATTTGCACTTTTATTTGCCGTTTCTCTTTCTTTCAGCTGACGTCAGTAAACACAGCCCAAGACTGTTTCCCGGGATACCCTGACGTCATTTTCAGTGCAAAATCAATGCTTATTTAATGAAAAGCGGACTATCTTTGTGCGACTGACCGCTTTGATCAACGACTCAGATGGGTACACCAGTTGGCAAAGCAATTACAGATGACAATGCTTATGTATACGACTATATAAGAGAGGATGGTGTTTTGAGTGATTTATTTTACCCTCCGTGTGTGACGTGAGCGTATGTCAGAAGAGTGTCAATCTCAATTAAGCACAATAAGTCAAAAGGGTCTGACTGTACTATGCCAACTTGTGCGAAGAAAATGATGTCTACTTTGATTCTTGGGAATTTAACACACAAATACGATGCAAAACACAAACCGTCAAGCACAATATAAGTCCAACATCATAGTACGAGTGGTGCCGTCGACTCAGGGCTGTACCTTCTTAATCCAGGCCTGCGGGCCGCTGTTAGAGAGCTCATCAGATGAGAGCACTTGAGCACCGGTGGAGCCTGTGAAGAGGCCAGGGATCGTGTTGGACTGGGCCCATGCATCAACCTGGGAACAACAATTAATTATTTGGGTTTTATTGCATTGCAAATGCTTCATTTATTTATTTATTAAAATTTTTTGTGCTTGCTAATGATTAATTGCATCCAAAATACAAGTTTTTGATTAAATATACACATGTATACATATTATATATGAATATGTGCTGTGTATATGTATAATGCACATATAAAAGCACACACATACAGCTTATTTTTAGAAAATATTTGCATGTATTTGTACATGCATACATTTATATTCAAATATATTTTTAAATATAAACATTACATATTTTTCTTAAACATACACATACAAGTTTTTGATTGATATACAAATAATAATGGTAAACATGCATATATTACGTAAATATGATGAATTGTTTGACAGCACTAATAATTATTAATAATTGGTACGTCAACATTTTATTTAATCTAATATTTGCTTTACATTAATATTATAGCTTTATAAATTTTTTGAATGAGTCTTTATGGTTTCATTTTTAGCTGCCAAGGCAACTTTTCGGTCCCATTTTATTCGTATTGTAATATGTACACCCTGTGAAATTCAAGAAAAACAGAAACAAAGTCTCAAACCTAGGCTAAAGAATTCATGCAGTTCATATTTTCTGCACTGATTGTGATGGAAATCTTTGAATAAATGCCAAATATATCATATACTTTTATAGCATTTGAATGAGGTTTTATTTTATATTTTGCATTTACATATCAGGAGTTTAGTAATTTTGTAATGTGCTTTTGCTATATATATATTTTTAATTATTTTATTTTTGTCGTTTTATTATGTCAAAACATTAAATACAGCTAATATCTGTTAAACATGATGATAACACTTATGATCATCACAAATACTTTTAATGCCTTTATTTTTATATTTTATATCTTTACATTTCTATATATCTTTATTATAGATTCAGTTTTTGTAATTTTTATAAGCCGGCTTGAATAAGTGTAAATGTAAATATATTACTTCAAATCGTATTTAGTTTAGCCAAGGCAACATTTCTGATATTTAATATAAAGGTTTCCATCTAATAATTACATTTTATATTATTTAAATATTATAGTTCTGAATATTTTGAAAAGCCTCTATAAACTAAAGAGGAACGTACTTGCTCCTGAGCCCGATTCAGCATACACATGGCATTGATGTCAAAAGGGTTTTCCGCCAGTCTCTTCTGGGCGACCGCTCTCTCACTGACGGCCAAAGTGATGTCCACAGGCTAGAAACCAAAGACGAGAGCTTAGACAAGCTGCCCTTAATGCTTCTTTAAGACCAATCTGACTCATTTTAGAAGCTGAACACTCACCTGAGAAGGTGCTTCAGGAAAGACACTATCATTGTCCTTGCTGGTCTCCTCAGTCCCAGAAGAACTCGATACAGATGGCTTTTCTGTTTTCTTTTCGACCGGCACCCATTCTCCATACGCACCATCAGCCTCCTTCTTCCTGTGCTGGGAGCCAGAGGACACCGGGAACTCCTTAGCAAAGACCGCTTCGGTTCGGACGGCCGGCTTCATCGAGGTGTTCTGAAGGAAACAGAGAGAAAATTCAGTACTATATCGGCTAAATAAAACATTAAATAAGAAAATGTAATCAATTTAATGGAATTCAAATATCAGACTAACTTACACGAGCAACATTTAACCATTACAATTTTTTATCAATTGGTCTAAAATAAAAATTAATTAATTAAAATGCTTAAATTAACTTGTAGCATCACAACATATGTATAAAAATTAATAAATATTAATTTTATGATTTGGTAAAAAAAAAAAATGGCAAAGGTAATCTAAATTTAAAGAGTACGTACAATAAAAGATGCAAAAAATAGTAAAATCCCACTTCAGAAATGTACATATCACGTAAATTTGATATTACAGCAATCCTAATACGCCAAGATTTATATGTTTTGAATTGAAGTAAGATTGAAGGAAATATCTTAAAAGCTGAGAAACTTACACCAAGACTGAATGCGATGCCCTTACTCTCCTTAAGGGAAGCTCCGAACAGCCTTTCCTCCTCTTCATCGTCTGACACGTGTGGTTTTGCAATGGCCATCTCTTCTTTACTCTCGGCGATCTTCTTGCATCTCTGAAGGATTGAATAAAGCATCGATCCAATGCAGATCAAGAAACACTTACACACAGTAACACCCACAATGCTTACCTCAGTTAGCTCTTTAATGCTGAAGCTGTTGGCCTGTTTGGTGACTTTCTTTTTGGCTTCTTCGATACTGGCGAGATTGGGCGTGGCTGAAGACGGTGGCTTGTTGACGATTGTTGGTAACGGGGCCAGTTGTGGCAAGGAAGCCAAGGCACCCATGCTGGACAAAGCAGCGGTCATGGTGGCGGCAGTCATACTAGCCATAGCAGCGTTCATGGTCATCACTGGTAAAGACAAGGATGTGGAGTTTGGGCTTGTCAAGGGCAGCTGAAGAATAGATCTGGGCCGGAGGCTGTCCGGGATCGGCACGCCGGCCTTGGCACACATAGCCGCAGCATTAGCCTTCGCTATTTCCAGCAACTGCTCCTTATCTGGGAAAAGAAAAAATACAAGATTAAGCGAAGGCCAATGCAATATACAGTACTACTTATCAAGGAATCAGTTATTTTAAACTGTAATAATATTTCAGAATTTAATTTATGTCGCTTTTACGAATTCAATAAATGCAGCCTTGGTGAACCGAACAGACATGTTTCATAAAAGCACTAAAAAATTTAATAAAAATTATTATAATTACTGTAAAAACGAAGCGAAGGATATTGAAGTTAGTTCATACCAAGTTCTGTAAGACGTGGAGGTGTCTTGCTGGCGCTGTGTCGAGATTTAGACGTCGATCTTTTCTTACGGAGAATGAGGACTGGAGAGCGACTGGGTTCTCGTTTCCATCGGTCACGCTGATTTAGCGTGCGGCCCCCGAAACCTCTTCCCCACCGCGAGCCGGATCGGGATCTCCTCCTCGAACGCGAGCGAGACCTCTTTCTCGATTTGGAGCGTCTGCTTCTATCCGGAGTTCGAGACTTCCTGCGACGGCCTTGCGAACGAGATCTCGACCGTTTCTTTTTGGGCGACCTCGATTTGGAGCGCTTGCTCCTCGTTCTAGTCTTGCCCGACTTCCTTTCGGACGGCGATCGAGACTTGGACCTGCATTTTTTCTTTTTGGACAGCGACTTTGATCTGGATCGTTCGGCTGCTTTGGATCTTGGGGATATTTTGTGATTGGGAGACTCTGAATTCGTAAAAGTGGGATTGGCGTCGGTCTCTTCCTTCTCAGGGTTGGCGGCACACTCTGTATCTTTTGGCTCAGCGGTGGAGAACGTCGTAGGTTCTTCAGATACAATGGTCGCTTCCAAAGGCACCTCCGGTGTAATGCACTTTTGGGAAGAATTGGTCTTAGATGGCTCTGCCAAGAAGGGAACTGGTCGCCAAGAACCTTTAAAGCCAGGATTGGAGATGTTGGATGCCGCTTCAGACGGTTTAGTGTCAGAGTTCACAGCCACTGTTGGATTTTTACCATTTTCAGTTGTGTCTTGAGGCACATTTGTCTGTATTTCAGAACTTTTACTTTCATCCACTGGATCTGGATCATTCCAAACCGATTCAGTTTCCGGTTTCAAATCGGACCTGGACTTTGAAACGGACCTGGACTTTGAAGGTTTCGTTCTGCTTCGAGACTTACTCCTAGAACGGCATCTACGCCGCGGCGAGCGAGACCTAGATTTTGTTGTAGACCTTCTGTTCTTCCTTAAGATTACAACAGACCTTGATCTAGTTCTCCTGGAGCGTGACCTGGATTTTGAGCGTTTGCCTCTTCTGACAGAACGAGACCTGGACCGACTGCTGCGTTTCTTTGACCTCGATCTACTTCTTTCTCTCCGTTGATGAGACCTCTTTTTGGAGCTATTTCTAGAGCGTGAGGTTGACTTTGATCGCCGTCGTCGTTTTGGAGATCTCGATCTGCGTTCTGACTTCTGCCTGGGTGATCTTGATCTCGTTCGTCTTCCTCTGGAGCTCTCCTTAGTTTTAGATGAACTTGTTTTCTTCTCCTTGGGCTTTTCATTTTCCGTGTTTTTTTGGACCAAATTTTCCACCTTGGGAATAATGTCAGGCAACTCCCGAGGCTTACCAACAGCGCATGAGTCTTTGAGTTCAGACTGAGCTGCTGAAGAGGACTTCGTGTTTTCACTTGAAGGTTTCGATTCGGACTCTGATTCAGAACCAGATGCAGAAGAGCTCTCAGATCGAGAGCCAGCTCTTTTAACTTTGTCTGCATCTTTGCTTTTTTTCTTTTTCTTTCTCTTCTTTTTCTTCCCACTTTAAACAAACACAGCAAATTAGAAAGAAACAAACACTGTAAGCAACCACAGTCTAAAACACAAGGTTCAAGGTAGGGCTGGGCGATATAAAGATAAAAAAAGGTTTATCTCTAAATATTTTCAAACTTCTTACGATTTTTATATTTATCTATATATATGTGTGCATTTGCTTTTAAATAATAATAAAAAAGCAGCATGTTTATCTTTTGCCCCCATAAAAAAAACAATTTTACAGTGTTTTTCACATTTAACATTTTTATCAAGTTGACGACACAAGAGCTGCCAAATGAAGAAACGCACTGCAAACGATCAAAACACATGCAAACTAAGAAAATAAATCAATAGTGCTTCACTAAAGAAGTTGCAGAATAATCCCAGCAAATGCAAATCTTAGCGGGTTTGTAACTTTTTTGTTTTCGTTGTGGTCCAACATGTGTTGTGAGGATTTGCAGTGCATTTCTTCATTTGCACGTGTTGTTAGGATCGACAGCACTTTGTGTTGTCAACTTGCTGAAAGTGTTTTCTCAATGTGCTGGGGCCTCATGTACAAAGACATGCGTAGAATTATTACTAAAACATTGCGTACGGACAATCCTGGAAATGTGCGTA
>JAUCMT010000001.1:833356-854399 GCA_032357475.1 Enteromius thamalakanensis
TCCGAACGTGAGCGTGAAATCTGGCGTACGCACAGTTTTTGTGCGTACGCAGCGTTGATACATGAGGCCCCTGGTGTTTTCTCTAGTTGCATGTGTTTTCTTAAGATGCAGCGCGTTGAGCTCGCTCGGCCAGCGTACTATTTAGATAGAACAAATATTTTTAAAAAGATACCAAATATTTAGTGCAAATTTAAGTATTTAAAAAAAATACTCACTGAAAAAAGACTGAAATATTTGATATTCACTATATTTTCTAATTTTACATGGTTGTCAATTATTGCAAAATTTTTGCCAATATTCGATATAACGCCCAGCCCTAATTCAAGGTGATTACACTAACATTATCTGTCATTTGTAAGCTTGTCATTTGCAACCTTTCTTGAGTCTCCTTGTCAGACTCTGTGTCTGAGCTGCTGTCTTTTCCTTCTTTGCGTTTCTTTTTCTTCTTTTTGCTTTTGTGTTTTTTGTGCTTTTTGCTCTTCCTGTGTTTAGTGCTGGTGTCCTCTTTCTCGTGGTTTTCTTTGAGTTCAGTATGCGTGACTTTATCTGCCATGAAGACAAAGACTTAATACATGACAGAATACATGTGAGAAAACACACGGACGTAGATGAACTGATGACTAACCTGTTGGTGTGTTCATGTTTTCTTCCTTAGGTTCATCTTCCTTCGTCTCCCTCGCAGCTTCAGACTGTGGCTCATCTGTCACACTGAATAAAAACATGATTTTGAGTCTTTCAAGTTTTATATTGGTACTGTGTACAGATTCTATAGTGGTAACCACAGAACTAACAATATTTGCTAAATTTCCATATATGTTTCCCTACTATGCAAGTCAATGGCTACCATCACTTGGTTACCAGCATCCTTCACAATATCATTTTTTAGCCGAGGAAAGAAACTCATACAGGTTTTTGGAACAACATGAGTGCAAATAAATTATGTCTTGCTTTAAGTGAGCTATCCAATTAAATCAGCTTCACATTTTATGACAAATAATCAGAAAAACACAAATATACATGAAGTATAACTAATCTTATTTCAATATAGGCTCATGTTATGAAGCTTAAATAGCTATATAGTGGGTTTCAAACCGTAAACTGCCTAAATGTCTGAACACAAGCTAACATTACATGGAAAATGAACCCTTTTGAGTGTTATCTTTTTGAATAGTCACAAACTCATATGAAAAGATCATGGTGAAACCTCAATTTACCATGGTAACTTTTAAGAGTAGGTCTTCTATATACCTACTAGGTTAATTACATTAAAATACCAAAAGAAAAAATAAGAAATAATATTCTTTGACGTACAGTCAAATAACAAATAATAGCACCAGTAAGGCCAATAATATAGCATGATAGTATATCCTCCTCTAACTGTATTGTAGTAACGTTACTCTGCATAGAAACTAACACATAGCAGCAATAATTCACAGCTACGTAACGTAAACAAAACATAATTTAAATAATAATAATACAAGATTCAGTCACAATCTAACATCGTAACATGTTTAAACACCGTTTTTTATTGCAGTGCAATAGAGTTTGCATTCATTGATCATTAAAGCTAATGTTTGGCTAACCGGCTAGAACCAACTGAAATAACGTGAAATTACTGCTACAGCGCGATCTCGTACCGCACAGGTAAAAGACTGGGCAGTTTACCTGTTTTCTTGAGTTTCATCTTCGATTTCTTTAATCTTATTCATTACAAAATCCCTGAAAATCTGCTCGATATCGGTCGCCATCAGAGTAGAAGTGTTGTTGAGTCCGCCAGTATCCCACAATGCCTCAGTAGCCGTTTCTTCCTCCGGTCACCACAGCGACGCAAAAATATAAGGGCACGAATGCGGCAAATTCGAAGAGCAAAAATGGTTATTGTTTTGAACAATTGAAACGCTAATAACAAATAATACTTGCAGTAAGCCGTTCACCTATTAAACATAATTTAATAATTTTAGCGTATTATATGATTAACGCTTAAAAATGATTGAAACAGAATAATATTGATAATGAGAAACTGTATTATTATTATAAATCATGAATAATAATAGTAAATCGATGTGCAATATCTTTTTTTATGGTAAATCATAATCGAGTAGGCCTAAATATAACTTGCTTTAGTCCAGTTAGTGTTCATCTAGTAAAAAATAAAAATAAAAAATATACAAAAAATAGCCCAAAAATATATTTGCTAAAACACATTTCAAAATATATTTATAACTTATTTTGAAAAATATTTTGGTTTAAAAGAAATATATTTTCCACTTCAAAAATGAGCATCACACATACAATATATATTTAAAATATATTTTGGACAGAAAAAAAATAGTTTTTTGCCGTAACCTAACACTGGGACAACTGATTAACTGAATTTGACAGCAAAATAACACGTAAAGCATGATCTTTAGGTGAATGTTTGTACAGTTGTAGGCTACTAAAAGACTTGATGAAACTATCAGTGAAGTAGATTGTAGAAGTAGATTGTGTTTTTCAGTCAAATTTTGATCATGTTGATCTTTAGAGTTCTTAGAAATTCATGTCAGAAATGAAAAGTAAATAACTTTATCAAGTTAAAAAGCTAGAATCAATGTCTCTTGACTGCAGTGTATTGTCAGCTTTCTGATTATAATGGGGTTGTTTATCATGTCGTGAAGATAAGTTATTGACCGAGATTAGGTGTGCAGTAAATTATCATATAATACAACGGACATCTTATCTGCAGGCTGCATAGCAACCGCTGCGTCTTTTCCAAACAACTCTTCCAAGACACATAGATAATAGGGGATGTGTCTCGTAGGTCACTTATGATAAACACAGTAAAATGAAAAACATGTACAACATCAATTTAACAAGCCAAAAATATGATTTATTTTGTAGATTTAACTTGTGAGGTCATTCCAAATATTGCATGACACTTTTATTGCATTAAACCTTTGAATACAACAGTAAAGTCAATTAGATGGACACAAAAGTCTTGAGGTGGTCTTCATGCAGTCACAGGGTACGAAACACAGCCAAACGTTGTCCACCCGCTCTCATCTGGTAAAAGACATGACCAAAACATATCAGTATTTCCTGCATGGTGCAAGCATTTTAGTGCTTTTGGGCCAATATAGCTGACCTTCAGTTATATTTAAGAAGCATTATGCAACTTAATAATGGCACAAAGTTCAAACATGTTCCAAATAATGATGAAAATGAATAGTTATGTAACTTAATGACATCTTATTAGCCTGCAAAGATAAGTTTCAATGCTAAAGCTCACCAATTCTGAACACAGTGACTTTCATAGACGTTTTACAAGCGATGGAGTCTCGCAATGTCTTGAATCCTGAGCTCCTGCAGGGTGTGCGGCTTGTATTCTGTGCCTTGTCTGAACTCGTCCACTGTAAAAGACAGTATTTTAAGATTACACAAAGAATGAAATATCTCCAATGCTTGAATTCAAAGTTCTGTTAAAATGCACCCTTAAATAAGGTGGCATTATTGGCATTGATGATTCCATGCAGAACATCTGAATCCATTGCATAAAAGGTTTTTTAAATTTAAAACTGATTTGCTTTGCTTGCTCCGAGCAGGATTCGGAGACCACAATCTCTAGCACCATTCGGTAGCATGTCTGTTGACATCAGAGGGTGAGGGCTGCCCTCACAGCTCTTAACAGCTGACCTCTATTCCATAATAAGTTTCAAGTCTTAAACCATGGTTGATATCATGTTTTGAAGCACTCACATGGCGCGGTGCTCCTCTGCAGCTCTGGTAGAGATGGCAGCAGTTGTCCAGTTCTGGGATCCACCAGAGTGGCGTGAGAATTCTGGGTTCCTTTCCTCATCTCAGAAGCTGGAGGATTGTAGACTGTGGAGAAAACAAAAACTGATTGAGCAAAGGCCCAAAATCTATTATATGCATTGACATTGTAAAAGTGATTTTGGAGACATACAGCCAGAAACTCTTCTGTTCATTTCTCCAACTTCGTGCTTGAGCATCCCAGTGTCCATGTCCATCAGGAAGCGTCTGGAAGGTTCAGTTCCCTGCCTCTTCTCAATAAGTGCTGGATTGTAGACTGTGGAGAAAATAACACACCATTGATGTTATTACTTATAATGCATAGAGGTTTTAAAAAAGCAAAGCATCAATAAAAAAATATATGCACATTTTATTTGCAGACTTACAGCCAGAAACTCTTCTGTTCATTTCGCTGAGTTGTTCCTTGGGCATCCCAGTGTTCGTGTCAATCAGGATGCGTCTGGACGGTTCGGTTCCCTGCCTGCGGATCTCAACTGGAACCGCTTTGTGGTTCTCCTTATGTTCAGAAGAGTCTATGTTTCTAATGTCCGCATGCTCGGAAACTACTTCCCATTTAGATGCTAATAAAAGTGAAAGAAAACATGAGTCTACTTTACTTTGGATAGTTTATGTTGATTAGCACTGGTTTATTTCTACTCAATCTTGTAGACCAATGGATAATCTTCATTAGAAAGTGAGACTTACAGCTGGCTACTCTCTTGTCTATCTCATTCCTGTGTTCTTTGAGCAGACCGGTGTTCAGGTCCATCAAGACATTTTTGGAAGTTTCAGTGCCTTTTCTGTAGACCTCGGCAGGGATGGCTCTCTGCTCGTGTTTTTCGCTGTACTGCGATCTCATCTCGGGACGCATTCTGAGCTCTTGCAAGGTGTGCAGCTGGTTTTCAGTGCCTTGTCTGAACTCATCCACTGCAGAGAAAACACCACAACAAATGCACTCATCAATGCCCAAATGGTAGGTAATATGGCATTACAGGTTCAATGCAACTTGTAGGAGACCTTTAGATGGGTTTGCAACAAACCCTTTAAGTCTAAAAACCCTTAGACGACCATATATGATTACAACTAAGTGTTTGTTGCAAGCTTTAAGCTTTAAAATCTACAGTGTGCATTAAGAAAATGAATTTGCAGACATACATCCTAACACTCTTGTGTTCATTTCTCCAGCTCCTTGCTTGAGCATCCCAGTGTTCAGGTCCATCAGGAAGCGTCTGGAAGGTTCTGTTCCCTGCCTGCAGAACTCAGCAGGAAGTGGTAATTGCTTCTTGGTTTTCACATCAGTGTTCATGAGCTTCAGAACTGAGTTATCCATGTGTTCGTCTTGGACCATTTGTGGCCCGATTTGTTTTAATTTACCATTTGGGAATCGGTGCAGTGGTCTTGCATGGAGACCTGCAAACACATCATGAACATCAAACCTGAAGCTCATTTCTTAAATGGCAAATCTCATCTAATCTCAATTAACCTAATAGCACACCTTTACTTCACAAGCCATAAAGACTCATTTATGACTAGTCTCTATCTCAGTTGTTGAACAGGTGATTGCATATTTTATCAAGCAGATAAAATGTGCCAAAGAAGTAGCAGACGTGGTTCAACTCTTTTAAAGGCTGAAGTTCAGAAGAACATTTGTTCCTAAACCTTCAACTAATGAGAGAAACCAAACCTTTTGACTACAAAAAAATGCTACATCTATTGTTATAAAAAACTGTGATAAAGAGAATATAATGTGATCCAAATAAAATAAATAAATAAATAGAATAGAGAAATATTTCCAAACTTTCTTAGACTTTGAAGTGTTTCTGTAATCATTTATTATGATTTATTAAAAAATATTAGAAAAACTGATGACCATTCTAAAATAGTAAGATCCCGTCTGTATGTTGTTTTTGCATTTAACATCATTATATCAATTACACGCTAAAATTGCTTTTAGAAAGCAGACAGATATTTCAAACATTATTAGAATGTCAATAAAAATGATACAAATACAGAAATATATTCTGAATCCTTTTAAGACTGATATTGATTTCAAACACGTATTCATTTAATATATAATGCCTATAAATAAGACAATAAATGCAGATAAATCTCACCAGCCACGGCCAGCAGGAGCAGCAAGATCCTGAACATCCTGAGACGACCCTGGAAAAATATGGGAAAAATAATTTAATTTAACATGTAGTTGTGGTTTGTCAAACAATTTCTAAAAAACTGTCTGAATGATCCCGCAGAGCACAGTAACAACACATTAGATGCTACCTATGATCAATTCTGTTCTGAGAAAAATAGATCAATAGTTTCTTCAGCGCTGCGAGAATGGCTTCTCCTGTCTGTTTGACTCACCTCACACAACAAGGATCTTATGCACTCTGGAGTCTCCTTTAATAACCCAGAGACTCAGATAATAACCTGGTTCAGAGGTTAATGTGCACCTTTAATCCTCTCCCTCTTTATCCTTTCATCTGCCTTTGTCTCCGAGATACTGATAAAACATCTGCTCTTTGATCCTGATATTTTGACACACGACACAGTTATAGCGATATTAGTCATTCATGACCTCAATCACTTTATTACACAGTTGTTCTGATATCAAAGCATGGCTCAGAAGTTTCTCTAAATGGAGATCTCATATATTTCAATTTAATGCTTCCCTTACAGGTCCTCTGGAAATAGACTAGAGTCATCCAGCAAAAGTTTAGAGCTGGAAAATTAAAGTGGAGCAGATGAGAAAGGGTTTAGTTCAAGTTGAGGTCTCTCCGACATTGTTGGCCAATCAAAGTTGAGGTCTGAAACTCTAGAAGAGTCTCAGGAAATAATGTTTGAGAATTATATACACTTCAGTAAAGGTCAAAATTTGCTAAAAAATGGTATAGGAACGACTTCCTCTCAGAAATTGTTAATACATTTCACAATAAAATGGATTTTTCCAGTCTGTTTTATTTACACTTTTTTGCATTTCTAGGACAAAATGAGATGATATAGTGAACTTATGTGGATATCTATGGATTGTGTTGCATTATTGCTTACGACTAAAAATAATCTTGTGCTTCAAAGTCTTTTCCAGAAGTGCAAATTGTCTTCACAGTTCCCTGCATTGTTTTGAAGGTAGTCAAGTCTATCCTGAGGCTTGAGAAAACTTTTTAATAGATATTCAGCAATAAGGAAATGTTTAGAATATGACAAGTCCAATTTCAGGTCTCTTTTTCTGGTCTTTATAAAAGGTTTTGAGAGCAAAGAATATCCAAACGAACCAATTTTTCTATTATTTGATTTTTTTAAAAAGACATAATCTTAAAAATACAGTTAGTTTAGTCAGTAAATGTTTTCCCACATCTATGTTTGAGAAGATAAAAGGAGGCATAAACACACCGGAGTGAAATGTTTGACATGCAGGAACAGATGTTGATGGAGGATGAAAGTATGAGTTCTCAGTGATGTATTACATCGTGAGTCCTTTCTTGTGCATTTGTTTTGGAGCGCAGTGATGCGCTGAAGTGTCACAGACACGCTTCCACCCGCACAAACAGACAAACACGGAGAGACAGACGTGCTTGAATGATGTGAACAACAGGCTTTGACGTGAGTTGTGATGTACTGAGAGAGAAAAAGAGCATGTTTGTCTTTGACACACACACACACACAAAGATGATTTGACTATTTCTTCAGTAATTGCTGCGCTGCAAAACTCATTTCTTCATTAAGTATCTTTGTCCTTTAATTTATCTTTGTCCCGTTCCATTAAGTTGTAATAATACAAAGTGCCAAACGATGAGGATGAATTTCACAAAGTCTGTCATTGACATGTATTGCTCATATTTCAGCCCAGAATCAAAAGAAAATGAAGCCTATAAAAATGGAAATGAAAAAACTATTTATTTATGTATTTATATTACTAAATTATATCGACTTATCGAAATATTAGGCAACAATTAATTGTAATTAATCACATCCAAAATAAACGTTTTTGTGTACATAATATATATACTGTGTACAATGCATGTACATTTTTAAGAAAATTATATTATGTTAATATTATAATATTAAATACATTTATAAAATACAATATATTATAAAAAATATTAAATTTAAATAGTTAAAAAAATATAAAAAATATTAAATTAATATATAAAATTACTTTTAAAGTATAATTTAATTTAATTTCATAATTTCTCATTTCCAGGAGAAACAATCAAGATGTTAAAGTGATCCTGTGGGGATTTTTATGTATTGTCTTGCAATTTTTAATGACTAAAAATCTTGTGCTTGAAAAACTTTTCCAGATGTGCAAGCTGTCTTCATGGCTCCTTGTGTTGTTTTGAAGGAAGTATAAAGTCTATTCTGAGACTTGAGAAAACATTTCATTGGGTTTGTTTCTAATAGATTCAAGCTATATATATGACCTTGACTTTTCGATTTTATGCAATAGCTTTATTTTCCCGTATGTTCTTTACTTTCAGAGAGTCAGCGTTGAAGTGTAGTTTACACATATCTCTAATTCTTTACTCTTGACAGTGTTTCAAACAGCTGTTGTTTACAGCTCACACACTTTGACTCGTTGAGGACTGAATGCAGAAAACACTTCACTACTTTACTTTACTGGAGTGTATCTGTATTTTCTCTCTTTTTGAGGCGACGGCCCACACACAAACCTAAATCTGCTCTGCTTACCCTTTTGTCACACAGCGAGAATAAGACGACACGTCAGGAGCGCTGCGGCCGCGTGTGTGTAGAGATTTATAATACAGCTGATTCGGCCTCGGAGCATCCATCATTTGATGACAGATCGTGGCAGTGCATCTCAATAGACTTGTGTTTGACCTTGTGCTGTTGCCTGTCTTCACCAGCAGGGGGAAGTCTCAGCATTTGCTTGTTTTACAATTTAGTGGCCAGAAATGAGTTGGACTGAAAGTGATCTATATTTACTCCACATATTATAAAACATTCTTATACGGTGCCCCCAAATTAGTTATGTTATGCATTTTTTTTCGAAATAGTAAAACTCACATGTTTATATTTGGCCCCCGAACGAGGCTCATTGAAAATGCTTACTTCCTGTAAAAATAGCCTAAGGCAGCAAAGAAGACAAGTGTCCCAAAACCGTCTAAAACCATCAAAACAGAGCAGACGTATAACAGCTTGGCCCGGCCGGTGAACCAGCTAACCACCTCAGGCTGTTATTTCAGCAGGGCTGCCATGATATCGAACGGATTTCAGCCTTTTAATGGGTTTTTGCAATCAGTTTTTTCACTGAATATGATCTTCAAGGTTTGTAATTAAAGAAAACGTCCTGTAAAATGTATATAATATTAAAGATTAAATGATCTCTTTGTTTAGTTCACATTAATGCTTGTGCACTCTCAGAAATAAAGGTGCAAACACGGTCACCGAGGCAGTGTCTTTTCAAACAGGTGCACTTTTGTAACCATTAGGTAAAAAATATGTACACTTTAGGTACTAATATGTACCTTTAAGGTGATAAAATGGACCCTTAAGGTACAAACATGTCCCTTTTGAAAAGGTACCTCCCCAAAGACAGCTTTTGTCCCTTTATTTCCGAGAGTGGGGTAGGTATTTGATATTTTGACCAGCTGGAGGCTAAAAGGCTTGCTCACACAAAGAACATCAACACAAAACATTCAGTTTATCTTGTGCACGCTGCACTTTTATCATCCGCTGATTGAAATGTTTCAATCGATTTAAAGCAGAACGATTCTGATTGGCTTTCAATGTTTTTATTTGTTCATTAGATTCTGAAAATGATGCAGACTTGTTATAGTTGTGGTTTGGACTTGAGACTTTATTGTGTGTGTTTATTTGAAGCTTTTGAAGAGATGCTAGTCTTCTCTTTCTCTCAAGAAACATTATTCATAACCATTTGAGGTTTTAGCGATATTGTATTGCATGTTTTTGTTCTTCTCATTAGATCAAGTTTGTTTAGACTGTTGTTCACTGTTTGCAGTTTGAGACATTCATTGAGACACTCTTCTGAAGCTTTAGAGGAGACACATATGAGACATTTTCTCAGGAAACGTTGTAAATATTTTACATTTTGGAAAATTGGTGGCGAATTTCTTTGGATTTGAACAATCTTTTGGGTACATTTTGTACAATCTTTGCATCACTCGTACACTTCAAGAAACACATAGTTAAGTCTTTTTATGAGATTGGGTTCCTTCAGACTGTTTTAATTAATCAAATAAGCCTAATGCAGTTTCAGACATCTTCAAAACCTCTTCTGAAGCTTTAAAAGAGGTCATATAAAGGCAATTTTTTACATGCTGATATGATTCTTTAGGGCAGGGGTGTCAAACTCAGTTCCTGGAAGGCCAGAGCCCTGCAGAGTTTAGTTCAACCCTGCTCTAACACACATCACACTCAGTATTGAAGGACTTGATTAGTTAGATCAGGTGTGATTAATTAGGGTTGAATCTAAAATGTGCAGTGCTCCAGCCCTCCAGGAATTGAGTTTGACACCCAGCTTTAGTGTCTTAATGAAAAGTCAGTAATATATATGTAATTTCTCAATGGCAGTGTAAAAAAACAGCCATTTTATTTCTTTTATTCTCTCTCCTTTGCAAATTTTGTACTAAAATCTGCTTCTAGCCCCTTAAGTTCAGAGCTGGATGGTCAGATGCTTTATGCAATATCACTACCTTGTAAAATAGACCTGCTTATATTTTCCATGAAATTAAAGACAAAAGATTTGTTCTGAAAAATTAGAGGAGACTTTGTAACTACTTGCCAAATAATTCTCATTATTTTGCAACTACATGTCTTCTAACTCTCAGAGTCGGTTGTTGTTAGGGTAGGTTAAGGTTGAAAGGGGTCATCTGGTGCCGCATGCACTTTTTCAAGCTGTTTGGACTGAAGTGTTTTGGGAGTGTGTGTACACAACCACCCTACAATGATAAAAACATCCACAGGTAGTTTTCTTTTAATTTAATAAAAATAAATTGCCCATTTTCAAATGAATGTCACTGTGGCGTCACACAGACAGAGGCCACTCCCACAATAGTTGATTGACAGCAGCGTCACACAGACTGAACTTACCTTAGACCCGCCCTGAGTGAGCCGTCATCAGACCGAGACGCAGAGACAAGCAAGACTCCACAGAGATTGAGGTGTTTTGTTGTTGAATGTATTGATGAACAGAGCATATACCCACCACATCTGAGTGACTGAAGAAGCGGAGGTTCTGAAGGGAAACGCCCCCTTGATCAACAGGAATGCATTTATGTTCACGGGAATCATTTATGATCCAGCCTCACCTACAGAAGCAGGGAGTATAATGTCTTTTATTGAATCTCTCCAAATCTCCTTTCCTAATAATAAGCTAATTAGCAGGTTTTACTACGAATGTGGCTAAAAAAAGATCCTCTGAGAGCACCTTGGAAAGAGGGGCGGAGTCAGCGGAGGTCGTGAAGATTTAAAGGGGAAGTACACAGAACACAGTGATTTCTAAAGAGGTGTTTCTGACAGGGGAAAATGAGTGTTTTTTACACTATCTTTGAGAAATTTTAAAACACACTATATTACAAACTTTCCATTAAGATCCTAAAAAATCATATTAGCCTGTGGTAAATTGGCTTAATAGAATAAGTTAATTAGTACTAAGTTTCTCATAGTCAGTATGTAGTATGTTGTAGAAGCAAACAGTCTACTAATTGTAACATCCCCATGTTTGTTTATGTTCCATGTTTACTTCTGTTTCCCCATGTGCTTTCCTGATGACCTAGTTTCTGTTAATTATGTATTCCGTTCAGGTGTGTCTCCCCATTTACGTTGATTGTCTCTCTTATTTAAGCTAGCCCTGTGTGTCTGTCTGTGTCAGTCATTGTTCATTGTACAAAATGTTGTTTTGATCTCTTCGTGTGAAATATTGGAATCTAAGTAAAGATGTTTTTGTTTGAATTGAACTACGTGACTCATCGTGTCTTCCATGAGCAACCACGTTACACTAATACTCTAAAGGTTAAATACTCTTGAAGGTTAGTAGATGACTTGGAGTTGCAAAGTTATTGTTAGTAGAATGTCTAAAGTGGACTGTCAGAATAAAGTGTTACTGATATTTTTATGTTATCTGTTTACACGGCACTGACGAAATAGACACCTTTACTTATTTATGTTTTCTAATGAGATCTATTTTTTTTTTTGGAGTTGTTTAATATATCCACTTTGAGTCACATTGTGAGACACTCTTGAAATATTTGTGAGTATTTTCTTCTCAAGAATCAACTGCTTTAAATATAATTGCGTTGCTTTCTAGGAGAAAAACACTAGTTCCTAAGACACCTGTTTTTATGCGTATTTCTGGATGTCGGAAAATTAATTCCTCAGTGCACATCAAAAAAGCTGTGACTCTTGTGCAGTATAACAGCAGTCTGTTCTCAGTCTCAGTCGCAGTGTTCCGCAGGATCTGAATTATTGTTTTGCCCATACTGATATGCCTGAGCTGGATATCAAAAGTGATTGGGCATAATTACATCCCAGAACTCTTGCACAACTGTGCCCAAACAGCAGGCACCCCCCTTGAAAGCAAGATAATGACCGTGTTTCATTTCATCTGCACGCTCTAAGGTACATATCATATATGAAAAAGACACACAGTTCCATAGAAAAAACATATATTTAAAATACGTCTATTTCATATTAAGTATAGTTTAAATCTATTAACATATTTACTGACAGATAACTGATCTAAAACTTTTCATTTAAGTCTGTTACTTGTGCACAATGCACATTAATAAACCAAAAATGTGTGCTAATGATGAATTGTTTAATATCCAGCTAAGTGTATCTGAAGTATACTTGCAATAACTTAAATAGTCTTTAACTTGACTGCTGAAATGTATTTGTAGTATACTTGAAAGAAGAATACATTTAAGTGTATTTATTTTTCACGCCAGACTCCACCCTCACTCCCTCTCTGAGATCCCAGTCACCTGAGTTTTAATCACCAGCACCACATATAAGCACACTCATCCCTCTAGTCAGCGTCCAAGCTCTTACATGCCTGAAGTGGACAAACGCTTGCTCTCTTGAAATACTTAGCTGTTGTCTTACCTGCTCTCTCTGTAGTGTGCTCCTGGATCCCCAGTGTCCCCTCAATGTCTTTGTTGGATTGTGGTGTGGTTGTGATCGTCTGGTCTGTTCCATTCCCCATTGTCGATGACCTGCAAAGACAAGAGACTGATTACTTGAAGTCCCCGTTAGCTATTGTCTGTCTATGATTTACTCACCTGTTTGTGGATTCAGCTCTCATCTCTGTAAATAAACGTTGTATATACTTATCACCTACCCAGCTGTCTGTCCGCTTCGTTTCAGGTGGCTTCTACTGCAGCAAATGAGTTATTTGTCAGTGTTATATGTTATTTGTGTTCTTTCCCTTGTCTGCATGGAAACGGTGAATCATTTGTACATTTTTATCGTTTGTTTCATGTGATATTTTGTGCACAAGTTCAGTTCTCAGCTTTGAATGAAAATATACTGTAGCTAGCACTGTAAAAAATGACTGTGATTTTAACGGTAAAAACCTGTAAAAAAATGCTATGGTAAAAACCTGTTAAATGGTTAATTCCTGTCAAATTTACAGAGAAAAACCATAAACTGACGTTCCCAGAATTCCCTGCACTTTTGTTTGAATTTGATGTCTTTCAGTTTAATGATCACCATGATGGTGTTTAGTGTTTGCGTTTATGACACTGAGCTCCTTCTATATATCTTCATTTTTAAAAGTTGCTTGTGTTGGCTTTGGTTCATCGTGTGACTTTCTCATCATCGCCTGTATTTGGTGTTTATCAGTGTATTTCAAAGATACAGAACAGATTTCACTACTTTAATAGGTTGGTATATTAACTTTATCAGTTAATGAAATTACGGTATTTAAATGTAAATTTAACCTAAAACCAGAAAATTTAAAATGTTGTTACGGTTGAATTCCGACAACCACAGCTGCTTGCGCAAAAATGCAAATATTTTTACAGAAAATATTACAGTTTTTTTTTTCAGTATAATTGGGTGGTAATTGGACTACTTCAGCTCAATTGATGTTCATTATAATTAAGCTGTTCCAATTTTTCACATGTGAAGTATAGTTTAATTTTATAAATATAAAAACGCATTTGTAGTATACTTGGCATGAAATAAATGCATTTCAAATACATTGAAGTGTACTTATTATTCACTAGGGCTAGTAGTCTTCTACTGCAGCAACTTAACTTATGAGTGAGCATGAGTTCAGTTTGCAGCTTTGGGTGGAAACATAGCTATGGCATCTAAAAACTGCGGTAATTTTTTGTTGGAGCCAGTTTATCAATGTGGAAAGTATGAGGCATGTAGAGGTTAAATCAGTTTTCTCAATCTATTTTCAGTGTGGAATGAGATAACAGACATTTGACCTTCCTTACGCTCTCCCAACATTCCCCTCAAGACAAGCGCCGGCCCACAATTCATTCAGTCATTTCTGTTTTCTATTATCTCTATGCAGCGGCGGTCGGGTGGTATCAGTCTTCAGGGAAACGAGAGGAGAGGTTTGCCTGTCTAACGGCTGACTCAGTCAAGCTCAGACTCTCTCCAGATTGAACCTGCAAGGCCTGGGTTCAGATCGTATCCCATCGTGATGATAAAAGTCGCAGGTCTCTGAAAGCAGCCCGCTGCGAGACGGCAGGTCCTCAAAACACAGATGGATGGATGGAGGATCGGCGTGAGCAGGGATGTTTCCAGCCTCTGGGAAATGTCTGTGTGTGTTGGAAATGCACTTCTGTTACTGTGGGGCGATTCACAAATGCTTCACTAAAACATACAGCGCTGAGAAGAGCTGGAAAGAGAGTAGACGAATATAGTCACAGGAAAAGCACAGCTGATGAAAAAAAGCCTTTTTGTAAACCATCCTTCATAATCTCTCTACAAAAAGAAATTAAGATTCTGTGAATGCTTTTGATTTTTTCTTCTAAAATGAGTGTTTTTATCAGACCCCCTGCTTATGTTCAGTAACTGCATCTAAAGAGAGATTTACATTAAGATCAGGAATATATAATTCTGGCTTTGAATTCATTTTAATTATTCAAAATATTATAAATAATAAAATTACATCTGAAGAACCTAAACTTTATGTGAAAAGAAGGGAGTTCAGATGCAAAAGCCTCTAAGTGGCAAATTAAATAAAATAATAAAATAAAAAAATTTCTCAGACTCCAGCGCACATCTTTTGTTATTTCACTTAAATGCCAGTGTAAAGGACCTGTTCATTTCCATTAAAGTGAAATTACTGAGCCTTGCAGCACTTAAAGGCATCTGCGTCTGAACTCTTGAAATAGAAATGGAGATTCTAAAACAAGTTTTCTTTTCCACTGACATCAGTTCCTCTTATTTATCAAAGCGCCTGCATACAGACACTATTAACATCAAATCAGTGATCATTTTTTCTCTCAATACCCCTTTTTTAAACAAGAATTGCATGTCATATTTAGAAATTTCACAGATAATTTGATATATTTATACAAATATATTTACCTTCTTAAGTTGTTCAGATGTAATTTTTATTATATTGTGTTCAGATTTGCATAATTATAGTCAAAATGAAGTAATAAAAGACTCTCTTTATGCAGTTGTAGCCGACTGAAACCAGCTCCATCCAGAATAAAATAAAGGTCCCATCCTACTTTTTTCTCTGAATATCCTTTTAATCAGAAATACGATGGAAGTGGAACGCTTTGTGAATGTTGTGTCACGTTAACATTAACAGTACATACTTTAACATAAAATACACTGTGAATATGATTAACTTTCAGTGGTTCAAATAATATTTTGCTTCTCTTAATACATTTAGGTAAAATTTGTAAAATTCAAATCAATTTAAAGTCAACAAGATCTCAAGAAATCAAGTCCCTGAAACTATTTTAATTTTCTGCTTATGTCATCAATTCCTGAAACATTTTATCCGTCCGGTTTCCAATTCATCATGGATAAAATCAAGTTGAAGTAAACAATATACATTTTACATTATATTTAGAATATTATTACATTTATAAACTCAAAAGTTGAAATTATTTCCATTTAATTGATTCATTTTCCTAGTTTTATTGTGAATGAATCTTCATTACAGAAATAATTTCTGTTTAATTCAGCATGGATAAAAATTCCTTTCCTGCACCTTTTGGTTAAATATCCTGTTATATAAATAAGTAAATAAACCTAATGGAATTGTTATGCAATTACATGTTGACAGTGGCTAGGCTATTTAAAAATATATTGTATAAACATATACATAGACATAGGTATATATTATAATAAAGCTAACAAGTTCAGAACCCACCCCCCAGAAGTGCAAATCTGTCATATGCCATCAACAAGACATCAAGCATATAGAATAACTCAACCTGAAGAAGATAATCATCACAGATAAGTGTATATTCATCACCATTCGTCAAATAGATGTGTTTCCAAACATTCTTTTATAGCATTCGAGCTGTATGGCGTGCATTAACAGCAGTGCATAATTACAGTAACTGAACAGATATTGGCAGATGTTAATCTGCAGGATTTCTAAAGTAAAGATTTATTTTCATGGCTCTGTTACTATGGCACCAAGATCTGGATGCTTTCCTGAGTAAACATGAGACAACATGAGCTCTGTTTGCCTGCTTGTGCAGAACTCAATACCACCATGCAACAGTGTTTTGGGTGCTTGTGTAGGTGTTACGAAGACGTTCTTGGTGCTAGGTCGAAATATTAGGTAAATGAATCCATGAATGTATGAAGACATCAGTATAAGAGCTTGAGCAGCTTCTGCTGTCTGATTTACATTCTAAACACGCTCAGGGTCGAGCTGCCGGCGCATTGATCTCAGTTTGTTTCTTATGCTATATGACAGAACAAAACACACACACACACACACTCCAGCTCATTTCCATTATTACTGACATCCGTCATTGACTCCACTGAACAAACACCATTATTAACATGTTTGAAAGCTTGTGAATTCTGGCTATAAACTTCTCCATCTGTGCAGTGAGCTGGCAAATGCTCTTTCTTTCTCCTTCTTTTACTTTTTTTTTTAAGAAAAAGAATAAAAATATAAGTAGTACTTGCGAATGCAAATGTCTCTTTGATACTGATAGGGAGTTATTGATGGGTTTCTAGGGTGTTCAGAGTTTATTATGACATGTTTTATGGTTCAGCAGGTGAAAATGGCATGAAAGTCTTTATGTTTACAGCTCTTTTAAGAATACAGATTGTATGAAAGCACTGAACAGTATCCGTATCATTAATTGATTTTGTCAGTAATGTATCATGACGAGATTAAACACTCAATATTCAGTTAAGGGCATTTCATTATTGAGTATAGAGACATCATTATAGCACAGTTTAGTTTAAATAGTATCTGTGCAGTAAAATAATCTCTAGAAATGAAGTGTTAATCAATAACTAGTTATTTACATTTATTACTTTTTTGTATTAGATTTTTTTTTTTTTCAGTTTAAGTTTTACCATGTTTGTTATGAGCTTTTTTTTTTATATAATATGAAAAATATAATCATTTTAAATTACACTTTAGGGTTAGGGTTATGGTTCACTCTTTTTTGTTAGAATTTTAATTAATAATTAATTTGAAATTAATAATTAATTAATTAATTAGTCATTTTAGTATCTCTGATATTTTTTTAAATAGCTAAAATCATGTTTTTGATTTAATCGTATAATAATATAACATAAATATGTATTCAAATACCCTTTTTATTAGTTTGTTACCAAGGCAACATTTTAGTTTTCATTTCATTTTTAGTTTTGTGTTCTATTATTTATTATTTATGAGCTTAATTTAAATTAACAAATGCAGTCTTTAATAGCTTTAAAGTTTAAATAGTTTTTTTCCCTATTCTGGTTATAGTGTTTAAGCAACATTAGTATCTCAGCTTAAAATGGTTTTCAAATCATATTTGCCAAAACTAAATTTCTAACACACACACACACACACACACACACACACACATATATATATATATATATATATATATATATATATATAATATTCACAGTTTCACAGTCATGGTTTATTTGCTATATTTTATTTTAGCTTAATTTGATTTAAAACAAAACAATTTTTTTACAAGCTTAACATTTCTAGGTTGACCCTTACAATAACATTTACATTTACATTTAGTTTCAGCCAAACCACCATAGTCACTAAAACTACTGTATCTTCATAGAAGCAAGACAAAAGAAATCAAACAAAGACATAAGCCTAAAACTGCTTTCTCTAATCCACTATATTAATACTTTATGAAGATTTGACATAAGACGACTGCAGCATCAATGGTTAGCATTGTAATTTTTGTAAGAGCAATGGAAAATCAGTCAGACACATAAATAGCGTGCTAACCGTCATCAGCATCTGCTTCTGTCCTGATCACGGCCTGGTGACCGCCGCTTCACCCAAGACATTCGAGAGAGCCTCTTCCTCTCATTAGCCAACTATAAACCGCTTTGGGTACAAATGTCTGCAGAATGCTAATTAACTGCAACATTTCACACATTATTTATCAGCATATTTGACCTCAGAGGTACAAACTGTGCTGGAAATGTATAAACTAACGCAGAGCCAGCAGAATGATTTATTCTCTGCGCGTGACGCCACCGAGAGCACGCGACCCCTTTTTCATATTTCACCGCTGTATAGAAGCATAATGTACTTAATTGAGCGTTTTTGCTTCATATCAACAGAAAATATTCTGTGGAGTCAAAAGCAAAGTGACATTTACCTCCAGAGTTAATGCATTTGAAAGTGTTGTTTTTGTTCCGCTCACAGGCAAAACTGCCAAAGCTTCATCAAGCTTCATTATGAATAGTAATATCTGTCATTCGGCAGCTGCTCGAGTGGATTAGGTTTAGGCTTTGACTAACTCAATTTACCATATTAAACATTTGGTTTTTACAAACCTCAGCTCCAGAATTATCTGCCAGTGGGAGAAATATGGCCATACATATTTATTACTCACCTAGAAACTGTATTTTGCATTATTTTCATTACAAAATCAATATGTTTTTATTTGGTTGCTTATCTTTATGCATAATTACAGCAAACGGTGCTTGTGAAACCAGCAGCATCATAAATGCTCATAAATATTGTGTTCCTTATTTATTTGCATGGCCTTTATTTTTTTTAGCACACTATTTGCATCTTTTTGATTTGATTCACTTACGTCAGGCATTTGTGAGCATTTATTACATTTCTAAAAATGCTTTCCTCATGCTGGTTTTATTTACTCATCACACCAGTTTTTACTCACATTTGGCACTTACGAGTCATTTTAGGCTCCTGCCCACACTTGTGCAGCTTCTGCGTAGCGCTTTACGTCACGGGTTTGTTTGAAGTCGAAAGAAATGTTCTCTCATATTTCTGAATCTTTTTGGAGTTTTAGCTCCATATTTCCACTTCTTTTGATGAGTTTTCTGTGACCCACAGAGGAGCACATCACCACCACCATCATCATGCTTTTATTACATTTCTATTGGATGTAGCATGAATTATTGAAGGTATTACTGTAAAACCTCCATCCATATTGTTAAGTCTCTCATATCCCCCAACAAAGAGATTTTTTCTCCCTGACGCGTCTAATAAGCCACACACACACATTGGCCTATATATATGTATAAAGTGAATATGGAGCTTGTTAAGGAGCTAAAGTACACTTTTACTTTTGGAAAGAAGGTAATTCTTTTATTCAGCAAGGATGCATTCATTGATTTAAATTTGCAAGTTAAATATATAATGTTAGAAAAGTTACCTTTTTATTCATCTGCGGACCCCGAAAAATGTCAAGATTTCCACAAAAATATTCACCAGCACGATTGTTTTCGACATTCATAATAATCATCAAAATTAGCACATTAGTATGATTTCTGAAGATCGTGTGACACTGATGGTGCTGAAACTCCATTGAAATAAATAGCATTTTAACAGATATTCACTTAGAAAACAGTTGTTAAAAAGTTTAATAATATTTCACATTGCATTTTGATCAAATAAATTCTGCCTTGGTGAGAAGAAGAAAATTAATAAATAACGTTTAAAATAAATAAATAAATAAAAAATCCTACCTACTCCTAACATTTAAAAAATAATGCATTTGTTTTAGTCATATTAAATAATCTTTAGATTGTACAGTATAGTGTGCATACTACAGTTGCCTTCACTCTCCAATATTTCTAGTGTTTCTGAATGATCTGGGTTCTGCTCAGAATGATTCTTGGTCACTAGACCTTATGAATTTCTTGTCATCTGAGTCCAGTCACCCTACAAGACGTCTCACACCCCATCAGACTCACTCAGTTTGTGACTCTGCCGGTCACCACATCCTCCAGCGCCGAAGCTAATGAGCCGAACGCTGTACTCCGTGCATGGAGTTTATCAACTGTGAGCGTAATGTACCAGCTCCTCCTGATTTAGGACCTGCTCTCCCATCCCAAAGTTTTCCCTAAGCCATTATACCAGAAACTTTAAAACTGTCCTCAGATCAGAGATAAGCACAGACTAATGTACCAGCATGGCAGCAGGTTTCCTCAGCGCTGCCCAGAAAGGCACAGGCTCCATGCTGGGGCCATCATCTGTGGGAAACCTGGAAAATGGGACATCGTTTCATGGTCTGGCAGTTTTACTGTTATTTTTCCATTCTGTAAAATGTGTGGAAAAAAAAAATATCACGGGGATATCACCGAATGGAAACTTTAATGATCTGTTGACTGTGAAATTGGTGAAGCATTTGTGCCTATGTTTGCATGCTTGCAAAAAGTGTATTTCTGGCCTGAGTATTAACGTTCAGCGTTTCAGACATGAAGGATTTTACAAACTGCATAGCAACATCCTAGCAACATCAACCACCTAAATACCCTAGCAACTACATAACAATGATCTAGTGTGCTCTAGCGACCAGATCTTAGCACTTGCATTGAGACATGCCCTACAAGCTACTTAGCAACACCCTAGCAACCACCTAGACCACCTAGAAAATGCCCTAGCAATTAATTACCCAAGAAACTGCAATGCCACGCAAGACATCATGTAAAATGCATAGCAACATCCTAGCAACCACCTAAACACCTCAGCAAGTGCATACAATGCCACAGCAAGCCCAAAGCACACTAACAACTTCTAAGCCACACCTTAACAACCACCCGAAATACCCTAGCAACTGCATAACAATGATCTAGTGTGCTCTAGCGACCAAATCTTAGC
>JAUCMT010000001.1:855277-866240 GCA_032357475.1 Enteromius thamalakanensis
GCTCGTGCAGCATCGCTATGACAACCAGGTACAACTTTTACACAGTGGAAAACCAAACAGAGCCGAGGCGAGCCGAGACGAGCTGGTACTATGTAGTGGAAAAGCGCCAAAACATTCTAAAGTAGCAACTGCAGATTATAATATTTACTTGGATAAACCTCTCTGATGTACCTCAGAAACTTTACCATTACTTAAAAAAAACAAACACTGATATTAGTTTCAGTGATATTTTTACACATACGTAACAAGCAGAAAGCAGTCTGAGGTTTTTCAGCTTCAGCAGCTCAGTTCCCTGTGGATTTGGACAAGAAGCTTCTTGACCAGTCAGAGCTCTTTTTTGGTGTCAGTCTCTGGACATTTGACGTGAGAATAAGTCTATTCAGAGGTTAGTGAAATGCCAGTCAGTTTTCAGTCTCGCAGTACCCTTCAGATGTGAATCAGCTAGTCCCGCGTCTCTCTATGAAGCAGTGACATTGGCTGGTCAACGTTTCAGCACTGAAGAAAAAGAGAGCAAGATTGGTATCTCACCTTCAAGGACCCAGAGGAAAATTACATTTAAATTTGAGATTGGTGACCCTCTTCTCCTCCGGAGCATTGTGGAAATGAAATTAATGGCCCATGGGTACGACTCCGGGGTCTGAGGAGAACGAGAGAGATGAATCAAAAAAAAAAGAAGAAAGAAAGAAATGAAGGCTTTTTCACTGTGAAGCAAACGTATAGGTGACTTCCCGGGAATGGAGAGGAATGAAGGCCAAGAACGTTCAAAAACAGCGTAAAGGGGAGTAATTGAGATGGAAGGGAAGCCAGAGATAGAGCGAGCGACAGAAGGAAATGTAGGCTGGCTGGATATTTGCTCTTTTCCCCCTCTAGCTGTAATTAACACTGGCTGGCTCACTCCATAAATCAACACCTGTGCGGCTTTCACAACAGGTTCTTCCCTCTGGAGGGCCATCAGAACACCACCTCCACCTGAGTGTGAATGCACTCCTGTAGAGTTTCCTACTCAGCTTTTATACTTTTAGTTTGCTTTGGTGAGATATAAAATATAGCAATATAGTAGTGCCAACCAAGTGGTTTTGATGTACTGAAGTACGCTAATAGATGGCGGTTTTGAATTAATTGAAGAAAGGTACAGCCACTGAATGCAAATGCAGTGCAAACACATCCAACACAATAACAAAAATACCACAATTTTTTAAGCAGCTCTGATGAACAACATAGCAATGCCCTAACAAGCCCTTACACCACCCTAGCTTCCATCCAAGGCACTCCAGCAATGGTATAGCAACACCTTAGCAACCACGACATAGTGATAGCTTAGCAAGCAGTCAAAACAAATAAACAAAAACTTTGGAACTTCATAGCAATGGCCTGAAAACACTCTGTAATGACATGCTGTAACAATCACCCAGAACTCCCTATCAAATGCATAGCAATGCCCTTGCAACCACCCATAATGCCACTGTGAATGCAATGCCCCAAGCAAGCACTGAAAACCCCCCCAAAAACAATAAAAACTAGAAACTACAAAGCAACCGAAAACAAACAAACAACAACAACAACAACAAAAAAAAAACACTCCAGCAATGATGTAACAATTGCCTAGCAACCACCAAGAACAGTCTGGCAGATGGATAGCAACGCCCTAGCAACCACCCAAAACCTTAATGTTTGTATAACAATGCACTTACAAATACCATTTAAAAAAGTAAATAAATAAATAAAATAACAATCACCTAAAAGCATCTCATCACACATTTAACCACTCAAAACACCCTCGCAAATGTATAGCAATGCTCTGGTACCCATATAAAACATTCATCGAGTGGGGGCTTGTTTTGAAATGGGCCAGTAACTACTGAGCAACACATGATATCGAATTAATAATACTAAATGCCAGGTGTGTAATAGTTGCATGCAAAATAAATGCATTATTAGGAGTACAAACATGAGTATCTCATTAATAATATATGTCTTTTTCATTATCATACTAGATTACCTCATTTAAATGAATGTAAGTTTATCATAGACTGAACTAAGTCTTTTATATAATAGTTCTTTATTGTCTTTCTCACACAGACAAGTCTGCAGTACTCTATAAATCACTGCATGCGGTGGGTTTACAGGGTTTGAAAGTCAAAACAGTGCAAATGGAGAAGATTAAAAATAAATGGCACAAAGTATGAACAACTATTGCAGGCCTTTTTTTTTTTTAAATCACTGATCTCTCCAGAGCAGCTTGTTTCTTCAAAGAGATTAAAGTTCTTGTAAGAAAGGACTGAGGCAGTAAGCTAGCTGGCTGTTAGAAAATACATTTAGAGACGTTCAAGCTTACCACAAACAGACAAATCTGCAGATTTAGCACTTAATGATTCATATCAGTGCCTTAATGTTTATTACCTTGATGTTAACCAGCATTAAATTATAGCCTTAAAGGGACAGTTCACTCAAAAATGAAAGCTCTGTTCAAAGTCAGTCTGTCCATCTGTTCATCTATTTTTCTCTTGATTTGTCTTTCTGTCCGTTTATCTATCTATCTGTCTATCTATCTACCTTGATTCATCTGTCTGTCCATGCATTCATCGTCTTTCCATCTGTCTGTCAATCTATCTATATGTCTGTTTGTCCATCTGTCTATCGATATATTTCGATCTATCAGTCTGTCTATCCGTCTATTCATCCATCTATCCGTCTATCCTTCTGTCTGTATCTCCGTTGGTCTTTGTAAATCAGTCACATTCATATATAAATCTACAGTATCTATCTATCTGACTACCTGTCTATCCCTCCATCTGTGCAACCATCCATTCTATCTCCTATCTGACTATTAACATTATGTTCCCCTGTTCATGCAGATATATAATCTCTTATGGTTGTTAAGAAACATTAGATGAAAGCGTGAGCATAAACACTGATGTGATGCACGTGATCAGGGTCAGTGTTTATAAACACATGGAAGGTGCGGGCGTTCTCGGCTGCGGTCAGAGAGACTGTCGCTTCCAGAGATTATGATGGAGCTCCTACCCCGTGTCCAGATAAGCTTTAAATACCATCAATCAAAACCTACTTTAAACCATATTTTGGCTGTCGCTCAGGCAGCATCGATCGATCGCACTCCAAAGCCTTGCTTCCCGGGGCCGTTCTCACAGGTCTGATACGTGATGAGACTTGACAGGCCTCTCTTTCGCTCACGTTCTTCCGCTCAGAAGCATTGATTAGTGAGGATCGCTCGCATGCTCGGTGTCAATCTCACATTCTCACGGCACGGAAATCTGACGGGCACGGCTGCCGATCTGAGGAGGACGTGGAGAAACAGGTTGGCTCTTGAGAGGAAATGAGGGTGAAAGTAATTCTTCACGGGCTGAAACACTAGAGCCTCCTCAGTCTAGGAACATTTCTCCTCTAAACACTTATTTTTCCCACAATAATGAAGTCTTGTGCTGGGATAAATACTGTGACATAGCGTTATTTCACAGTGAAGCTACTCATAATTTAGAAACGCTATGAGATTTATTATTTTCTGTGTTGACATGTTGCCTTTTATAAAAGGGAAATGTGCATATTGACACATACAGCAACAAAGAAACATATTTTTTAATTGAAAATAAATTTACTTTCAACCTTACTCACATAACTCACATACCAAACTATTTTTCAGAATGTATTTCAGGGAAAACAGTAGTCTAAATGTAGTCTAACTGCAAATCTGGATTAAATATAGCCTATAGATCATCAAAACCTCAAAACTAGATTTAATTTTAACTAGATGATTTAATCATGTTTTTTACATGGTTCATTGTCTTGCTGATTTCAAATGTTTTCTCTGAAATGAATGGTGGGAATTTAAGTTACTCCAGTAGGTGGTGACAAGGGACCTTTATGAGTCAGTCATCGAATCATTTATTCCACGATTCATCAAAAACAGTGGTTTATTCAGGAATAATGAATCATTCAATGAATCATTCGCTCAACCAATTAATTTAAAACAGCAGAGCTGTACTCAAGTCCAGCTTTGTCGAGTACAAGACAAGTCAAGTCCAAAAGTTTCCAGTCCAAGTCAAGATAGAGTTGAATAAGAAAAAATCAATCATAAGAAAAAAAATCATCTATAAATGTAAATTCTCAGGAAAAAATCCATGTTTTATAACATTTAAAATTAAGTGAAGCTTTATATTGAGTACATTTTGCCCCTAAAGAAACAAATCAATTTAGTGGCAGAGCTACTGCAAGGGATCCAGTTATCCTTTGCTGAGACATCCGTGTCTTCATGGAGAGCGCGGGTCATGGTTGCTTAGCAACGGCAGATGCCACAGTAGCCCAAGCAAACAGCAGGCTAGTACAGTACTAGTTGTTGTGCAAAGAAGGAGAAAGTGTTGTGTCTAAAAATGTGTGGAAAACGCTAGATGAATGCAAGTGTGGTTTTGTTCCCGAAGGAGAAAAACAGCCTATTACTGGACTCGGCCCAGACCAACGAGAACATTTGGCGAGTCCGATGACAAAGTCCGACACAAGTCCGAGTGCAAACACCAACGAGTCCGAGACGAGTCTGAGACGATAGAAAAATGTCTCGAGGCCGGACTCGAGTACTACACTGCAGAACGGTGGTTCATTCAGAAAAAAGTCACAAGTGTGTCATTGTATCATTCCCCTTAACCAGTTCATTCAGCGAAGAAACATTAACATCCATTACTCACAACTGTTTATTTAATTTGCCCTTCTAACAAAAATGTTGCTATATTATATATAAGCTATTTAAAAAAATATATTATTATAAAACTAGTATTCAATATAAACAATATTCATATAGTTTTATACACAATTTGTTCACAATACTGCACAATAAGTTAGCTTTATGTGCTTGTTTTCACATCCCTGCGTGAAACAAGAAGCCTATTTAAAAAAAAATGCAATTAATAGTAGGCTAGAGCACTGTAACTCAGCGCTGAGGTTACGTCATAAACATCATAAGCGGATGTGTGTTATTGCAGCGCATGCGCAGCAGCGTGCTGGAGTCCGCGAGGAGCCGCAGAAGCAGGCTATAAATCATCTGTCAGCAGATGACAGTTCTAAACGAGCGCTCTCATTGGACGAGACAAGTACATCACTTTGTGTGTTAGTTACTTGAGGCTCTGCCACGCCATCTGCGCTCATTAAACTCAGCAGAAGCTGATGCGTGTGCATGTTTGTGTATTCATGACGGAGAGAACGAGTGAATTTATGCCATTAAGAGAGAAGTGAATTGCTTGTTATCTATGGCTGATAAATTCCTGACTGCTCGTTGTTACAGCGTTACTCTTCATTCACTTTCTCTGCTGCTTGTTTTATAGTTCCGCTAAAACCAGTGTGTTCAGAAAGAGATGGAGAATATACCTCTGACTGTTTTGGAAAAACAAAACAATTTAGGCTGCAATTCACATTTCCCCCTAATTAAATGCAGTATAACAAACACGTAAACAAAATATGTCCACATTGCAATAATAATACAGATAATAACAAACACATATTTATAATAATGACAAATATTATTACTATTATTTTCTCTCAATTTTATTTATTTATTTACCTTTTTTTTTTTTTTTACAGTAACCTTATAAAGAATTATATAGAATAAGTTTTTTTGTCACAAAATACTGTAGACATTTTGGCAAATGTAGCAGGTCATTCATTTGCTCAGCAGGAATAATAAAAAATGATATAGCGTAATACATAATGAATTTAAAGCTGCAAGCATAAAATGAGTTTCGCCCCCTCCTTGTGTGTGTGTGTGTGTGTGTGTCTTCAGTCAGTCCTGAAGACTTTTCAGAATCACATTTAGTCTGTCTGTGGGAGATGGATTCATATTTTTATGCCCGGGCAGGTTTTCACTTCAAATGGAGGTTGGCAGAGGTGAGAGCAGCAGGTTTGGGTTTATATACAGACCTGTGTATCAAAGATTTTCTCACACAAGAGTGTGGTTGCCAGGGTGTTGCTATCCAGTTTCTAAAGCACTCCTTACTGGCCCATATTAAAAATATAGGATTTATAGTCAGTTACCAGTTATTCAGTCTAAATCCTGTGAAAAACTAAAAGAGCAGTCTCTCTGAATGTGACATCCTGACATTACACTCAGAATAAATGTGAATATGAGCCAAACTGCATTAAAATAGCCTTGAAATAGCCAAGCGGTGTCAGGATTCTGCATGCTGCCTTTAGAGGGCACTAAAAATACAACAGAGCAGTGAATCTCCAACGCTGCTTCAGATGTCACATTCACACCCAGCAACACTGTACTCATATATTATCTGTTTTTGAAAATACATTCTTTATATATACATGAATAAACAGATAGATAAATAGATCACATATTTTCCTTGAATCCCAATTATATGGTTAGGAAAAATTTTATTATTTACACAAATTACAATTATTTTGCAAAAGTATTATATTAGTATTTTGAGTATTATTTTATTAAATTGTTTTCCACTCAAAGTCAAAGTTTTACAAATTTTGTTGTTGGACATTTGTATTGGTTTCACTTCTTATGTTGTGTAATATACTTTTGAAGGGGACACGATGTCCAAGCGTGTGCCCTTGAACAGCGAGAGTAACTTCTATCTGCTCTAATGTGTCTGTTTCTCTGTGCATAGAAGAATCTGAACTCAGAAAGGAGTTTAAAAAACAGAATTCTTTGTATCAAATGTTCACAAAAAGCCCTGAAAGAAGGTTTTCTCTTCCTCTCCAGAAGATCTGTTTCACTGCAGCGCGACAGGAAGTGAACATGACGCTCCAACAGCTCAAGGTTACGCTAAGGACTTTCAAAGATCTGTAACTGAATTCACAAAGACTTACTCTGTTCTTAAACCAGGTTGTAGAAAAAGCTCTTTTTACACAATTCCTCTTTTGCAGAAGACGATCTGCAGACATGAATCTGTCTGGTTCTTCATTACTAGTCCTACTGTTCTCAGTGTCCCTCTGAACGTGTGATCATGACCTTCTAAACATGTGTTTTCTACACAGATAACGTATTCTGTTGCATTGTTCTGCATGTACACATCAGATTATGTTAATAACAGGCTGTGAATGATAAAGCCCAGATTAACAGCTTTATAAAATGAATGTTTCTAATGTACTGATTATACTGAAAGACTGTTAAAATACATATAGAAGCGTCCTTGAAGTCATAAATAATATGCAATAAATTGGCCGTAATACCACAATGCAGTCTAAAGACCAAACTATTCTATGAATAATATTACTTGTAAATATGTGTAAAATATTATTTTAAAAATATGTAATTTTTATTGTGCTATATATAATTATTTATTTATTAATTTATTTGAACCTGCTAATTTATTTTAATAATTTTTACAGCATTTCTATTCAATTATTTATTAATGGATTTATTTGAATATTATTTATATATTTTTACATTGGTTCACTCCCCCAATTGACACACTTTTTAAAATGATTTTTTTTTTAGATTATTGAACTGTTTATGAATAAATTAATATTAGACATTGTTGTAAATACTTTTTTTGATCACATGAAGACTATTTCTGTTGTATCCTGAGTACCACGCTGCAGTCTGTCTGGAGGACATAGAGTCATCAGTATATTATAGAAAACAGGATAACATGTATTTTCCCCTGCAGTTCACGTTCATATCAGCTTCATCGTTTCCATCCTGACCTCTTATAAAAGACAGATTCATCTTTATTAACGTGTTACTAAGTTAGTAACCAGAGACAATAAAAAAAAAAAGTAAAAAATAGTATAAATGATAATAATAAAAAAAACATTCCATTTTCAATTGCTCTGGAGAGCTTGGATCAATAGTTGTTGTTTTTCAGTAAACATAGTAAACACTTGTCTGCCTTAGACTGTTTTTTTTTTTATTGAACTAGCAGCAATGGATTATGGGATTACATTCATATTTCTGTCAAGGTCTTAAGCGAAAATCAACAGTAAGGAGATGTATTTATAATTATCTGAGCATCCTTAAAACAGAGCAAAGCAAAACTAACATAACAAGACTTGTTTTATTAAATGGAGTTTAATTCTTTACATTTATAATTTTTATTATTTTATCCTTAAGAACAAGAAAAAAATAAGGAGAAAGAAGATAAATGAACACAGATTTCTTCAAACAAGTCTTCTGATCTCATAGTGTGAGGGCGCTTAGTTTGAGTTGTGAAAGTTATCTTCGTCTTAAAGTTTTCTAACTTTTTCTCATAGGGTCCTGAACATGCCTCTGATGTGTCTATATTATTGTTCACAAAAATGATACATTAAACACAAAAAATGGCTTTTTTCACTTTTTTGTCCAATGCAAAAGTGCTTTTTTCAAAATTGAAAAAGTTTTTACAATATTTTTTATAATATTTATGTGAAAGCAAAAATAAATCTAA
The DNA here is from genome assembly GCA_032357475.1 of Enteromius thamalakanensis. Lineage (NCBI taxonomy): Eukaryota > Metazoa > Chordata > Actinopteri > Cypriniformes > Cyprinidae > Enteromius > Enteromius thamalakanensis. Next base: position 863,665 of record JAUCMT010000001.1, read on the forward strand.
TAAAAGGTTTTTAATAATTGTTATGTAGAATTAAAAAAAAACAATTTGTTGTCTTATATAAAAAATTAGATGTATTAATGTTTAAGGTTTAATTTATTTTATTTTATTTATTTATTTTTTTTTGCAAATTGTTTTGAATCCAATTAGGGTCACATGACCTCATAAAAATCCCAGAAATTTAATCTAACAAACAAAATTAATTAAACAAGATTCATTCATTTGTTTGTTTTAAGTTAAACATGTTAAAAACTTTACTTTAGCTTTTGTTTTTCACTGTGTGATTTTTTAGTAATTTGTGCTGAATCTAATTAGGGTCAGTGATTATGAGTATGATTATGAAAGCACTCTGAAAAAGTAATTTTCCACACTTGTTTTATGTGGAAGAGAAACAACAAAATAAACATATGTATTTATATAAGCACCATGTGATTTTGGGTTATTTGGTATTTGTACGGAATCACACGACCTCATAAAAATAACAGAATTTGAATTTAATACAAAGGATTAATTCAATGTTTACCATCCATGTCTAAAGCACATATTTTATTTTTTGATTACAACTTATTAATTATTAAACACTTCTTAAACACTCATTAATTAAATATTTATTAATTCATTGGAGACGTATTCATGAGTTTTTGTAAGTTAGCTTTTTTGGTCAATTAAATTTTGAATCCAGTTAAGGTCAACTTGAGCTCATAAAAATTCAGGAATTTAAAAATTAATTAAACATCCTACAGTCAACATCTGCTGTATTCTTGAAAACCAACAATATAGAGGTTTGGATCATTTTATTCGGCGGTGACGGTGACCTGCTCCAGTCCACGCCGGTCTTCAGAAGATGGCCTTTTTTTAGAAGCGCGCCGGCATGAAGCTCCGTCAGAAACAATAGACGTGCGGAGAGTATTAGCAGCGTCCTGAGTAACTGAGTCTTTGTTCTCTCCGCCTGAGCAAAGGCCACAGCTCAGTGTGTGATCATGAAAGACGGCCGTCAGATGCAGCTCTCTTTGAGTGCTGGGTCAGGACAACACGAACCGCTCCGGATCCCACACAAAGATGCTTTTCAAGTGAGAGAGACAAGCACTCAGGTGAACACTGACTCGGCCCTCTTACAAGACAGACACCAGATAAAAGCCACCCGAGCCTAAAAATGACTCCCGTGTCTCTGCAGCACCCGTGAACTCTGAGCATTAGATAGATAAACTAGATTAGATTTATAACAGAAAACCTGATGTGCAGCCAGCATCAAGCTATGGTGCTCTTATTTGTTTTGAGAGTGTTGCTATGTGTTCTTTCTTACGAAGGTGTTCTTGATGGTTGCTAGGGTGTTGATAATCGTTTTCAAGAAGGTGTTACTGGTCCAAGTCAGTATGTCTCTTAAAAATTATGGGATGCCATTGCTTTCAGTTGATACGGTGTTCTGTGTGGTTACTAGGGTGTTACTTAAGTCTTCTAGGTACTTACTGGCCCAAATCAAAATAGCTATGATATTATGGGTTGGAGTTGCTTTGCAGTGTTACAGTGTACTTAGTGGTCACCAGGGTGTCATATGCAATTCTATGCACTTGCCACTGTGTTTTGAGTGGTTGCTAGGGTTTAACTTAAGTATATTTAAATAGCTGCTTGCTGGCACAAGTCAAATTAGCTATGAAATTCTGGGGTGGAGTTGCTATGCAGTTTCTATTGTGATTTGAGTGGTTGCTAGGGTGTTACTATGTTATTGTTGTTTTTTTTCTATAGCTAGTAGGTGCTTATTGGTCAGTCAAAATGCCTATGATATTATTGGGTGGTGTCGTTATGCAGTTGCTAAGGCAATTGGCAGGAATTTCTTTGGTCCAGATATGGCTCAAAAGTTTCAGTGACAGGGGTTTGATCAAATCAGAAACATTAAATATGAGCAATTAACAATAGTTTTGTTTCCTTAGCAAATAACTAACTGTGGTTGTACTTTATATGCGTCTCAAAAACACTGTAATAGCCTTTCACATCACTTGATCTCCTGCTGTTAGTTCAGAAACAAACTTTGCTGAAGTGCTGTGAGCCGACATGGACTCTGATTGGCTCCATCATTTCCTCACCGGGCAGATATTCATATACACACAAACGCCGCTGATGAAGAGATCTCATCAGACATCGTATTCAAATCACTAATCTTAAAAACCGAGCAACGAGAAATCTTTAGGCAAAACCATACCTAAAAGCTCCAAATATTATCTTGTTTATGATATTGTGATGGGATTTTTCAAATGTGATCATCTTTTTTATAAGATTTAATAGGCATGTATATCATTAAGACACATAAATACTGTGAAAAATCTATAGCATAAATGAGTGCTGTCAAAAATAAATGTTTTGTTTACATAATATGTGTGTGTGTTTACTGTGCGTATGCATATATGAACACACACACACACACACACACACAGGTGCTGGAATATCTTCAAAAAGTAGATTTTAATTCACTAACTCCATTCAAGAGGTGAAACTTGTATGATGTACATGTTACCGGCAATGTGTGAAATCCGGCATTCTATAGAATGCCTGACGGTTTTAGGCAAAGTGTGAAATATCGGGTT
>JAUCMT010000001.1:866340-879699 GCA_032357475.1 Enteromius thamalakanensis
AGGAAACTGTGTACCGTTTTTGAAGTTCATCAAACATTGTTTAGTATGTTTTCTAAGCGTTTTGTTTTACGGGGACAAAGGACGTGTCCTCATAAACCATGTTTACGCAGTAGTACCTATGTCATTATACACATTTGTGTCCTCGTAAACCACAAATCCCAACACACACACACACACAGGTGCTCGAATATCTTCAAAAAGTCACTAACTCCATTCAAGAGGTGAAACTTGTATGATGTATACATTAATTCCACACAGGCTGATATATTTCAAGTGTTTATTTCTTTAAATTTTGATGATTATAACTGATAACTAACTACCTTCAGTATCTCAGGAAATGAAATATTGTGAAAAGGTTCAGCATTGAAGACACCTGGTGCCACACTCTAATCAGCTACTTAACTTAAAATGCCTTTAAATGGTCTCTCAGTCTAGTTCTGTAGGCGACACAATATATGGGGAAGACTGCTGATTGGACAGTTGTCCAAAAGACAACCATAGACCCCTTGCACAAGGAGGACAAGACACAACAGGTCATTGCAAAAGAGTCTGGCTGTTCACAGAGCTCTGTGTCCAAGCACATTAACAGAGAAGAGAAGGGAAGTAAAAGATATGGTATAAAAAAAAGTGTGCAAGCAATAGGGATAACAGCACCCTGGAGAGAATTGTGAAACAAAACCCATTAAAAAATGTGTGGGAGATTCACAAAGAGTGGACTGCAGCTGGAGTCAGTCTTCAAGAAGCACCTCACACAGTATGTAAGCTTCGCATTCCTTGTGACAAGTCACTCTTGAACAACAGACAACGTCAGAAGCGCCTCGCCTGGGATAAAGACAAAAAGGACTGCTGCTGAGTGCTCCAAAGTTATGTCCTCTGAGTAAGTTTTGCATTTCCTTTTTAATTCAGGGTCCCAGCGTCCGGAGGAAGAGAGGAGAGACACAGAATCCATGTTTCTTGAGGTCTAGTGTAAAGTTTCCACAGTCAGTGATGGTCTGGGGTGCAATGTCATCTGCTGGTGTTGGTCCACTGTGTTTTTTGAGGTCCAAGGTCAACGCAGCTGTATACCAGGACGTTTTAGAGCGCTTCATGCTTCCTTCTGCTGACCAACTTTATGGAGATTGACAGCACTAGTATCAATTTATGTCAAATATTATGTGGATGGGTGTGGTAAGTGCTGTCGTGCTCCTCTTTTCTCCCAGGTCGTGTTATCCGGTGCTCCAGTGCCTCCCACTGGCTCTTCTGGGCCAATCGGTCACGGTGTGTCGTCTGGAGGTGAGAAAGATCAGGTAAGTAACACACAGCACTCTTCCGGCGTTCTAGCTTCTCTTATATATCTGTCTGGCTGTGACCGATTGACGAGTTACAGGTGTTGTTGATGAGTTGCCAGGGCGAAGCTGATCTCCTGCCGGGCTTCCTGCCACATTATTCAGTTAGATTATTCTACCTAATATAGTTATGTCTTGCTAGATGTATTATTTATATATTATTTATGTATTTCATGCATTTATATAATTTTTTAATGCTTTTCTTTAAACTATTTTGATTTTTTTTTAATTATTCACGATGTATTTGATCACATTTTAATGATTAATTTATTCTATGCTTTACATCATTAATATATTTATTGTAATCTTATCTAATTTGTTCATAATAACACGTTTTTCTCTCAACTTCTCCATCAAATAAACAGTCAAACGAATAAACAATTACAAGTCAAGAAGGTTTATGAAGATTTATCACAATTAAGGACCTTTATATGACCATATCTGTCTGTAATGTTTGGCCAGTGATTAATCTGTCGTCTTCTGATTAGATCAAGGCTTCACATTGATTTTACTTTTCTCCATCTCCCAAACCTGAGACGTGTAAATACAGTTCGTTAGGTAAACCCAACGCTGTCAGCACAGGAAGGTCACGATGTCGACGGTGTGACATTACACATCTCTGCAATAATTTGAGCACTTAAGAAAATCAGATGTGCAATTAGCAGCTTGGCACCCTCAGATCTGTTACCAATATCATCGGCCGCTAGCCGTTAGTAATGGCCTTCAAGAGAAAACTCAATCACGCTCTTGAACCGCAAATGAATCAAAGGTGACATCATTATCCTGGAAGAAGAGCTTCTGAGGGTGTTGAGCTCGAATGGCATCTAATTACAAATGCTGGGGTCCGAAGGCCCAAGCGAAAGAGTGCACCATATTAATTGCTTATTTAAGTTCTGGGAAACAAATTATAATAGGCAACACATTGTTCCTCTAAAAATAAAGTTTTTAATGCATCTTAAGTATCAGCGGTTCACATCCAGCATCATCTCATGAGAGCGGAACCTGCTTACTGTTAATCACTTCCAGCAAAACCTCTCTCTGAATAGCCACTTTATTTTCTACAGCTAGTTTTTGTTTTACTGTTTCATGGGTGAAATCTGGTCATTTCAAAATGGAATTTTTTATTTTTTTACCTACATTTTTATGGATTCACATTAATAAAATCTATATAATTATTTGTTTATAAGTAAAAGTTTATTTATTATTTTATATATATTTATTATAAAAAAATATTATTAATTTTTCTTTTGTGAAAATTACAATCCTTAATCTCACACTTGTTTTGTAGTCTACTTTATTCTGACTAAAACTGTATTAATCTAGCACATCAAAACAACTTTTAGTCAATGAAAAGAAAATATGAGTTTACATTAATTTAAAAAAATATGTTACATTTTTACCCAGCTCCACATATTATTTATTTAAACATTAATTTTAATCAATATTTTTAGATTACATTTAAATTGATTTTGATCAGATTTGTATTTAATAATTTACTAAAATGTATTTTTATACTGTATAAAATATTTATGTTAATATTTATTTTAAATTTTAATATTAATTCCAATATTTATTTGCCTGTTTTATTTTGACATTTATTTATATATTCTTGCTTTTATAAAAAAACAAAAAAAAAAAAATTGTAAATGAGAATTTTACAATTTAGTCAATGCTCCTTCATTTGGTCAATATTTCTAATCAATGAAAATAATATATGCGTTGACAATACTGTAATGTGCAAAATATGTCAAACTATTACAGACCAAACTGGAAACATACTGTCACAAAGGAGGCAGAGGCATAGGAGGATTCATGACCGTAGAGTTTAATCATGGTCAGCAAAACAGAACTACAGCAAACAGGGCTACGGAGATGAGGCAAGAGACAAAGTCGAGGTACACGGGCAATGGGGACTGATCATGCAAACAACAAGGAGAAAACACAGGTCAAACACGGAGGGGAAAACAACACTTAGCTTGGATACAGGATCACAAAACTTCGCAAACAGACTAATGACAAACAGTTGTGAGGGGAGCGGTGCATACTGGGATATTGAGTCCGGTAACAGAATGAAAAGACAGAGACAGACATGCCAGCTGGGATCATGACACATACTGTGTGTTAAACTAATTTATCTCATATATCAGATTTGTTTGAGTTAATTAACTCACTAAAACGCAGTTCAACATTCAGTTCAGACACAACAAGCTGTGATTCAATTCTTTACTTCTACATATTTTTTATTAAACCTCAAGGTCTCATCTTGATGAAATGAAAACCATTGTCAGAAAGTTCAACACTGAATGCATTTCTTGATGCCCCTTACCCATTCCTTGTGCTTTTGGACGGACTGTTGCTGTTTTTCTCTACAGTTTGCATCAGATGCGTTCAGCCAGATCTATTGAATCGAACTTCACACGGATATTAAAGAACACAGTTGTTCTTGCGGTATACAATTGCTTACAAAACGAGAGAGGCAATCGTTTCCATAAGATTCCTCTCTGGAGGGTTTTCTCGTCTCGCAAAAAGTAATCGCAGTACGAGGCGCTTTGACCCAGTTGGATGGTGACGGGCAATTTTGGTGAAAAAGCCCCGTTGATAAGAGTCATTTCAGCGTCCTGCTGTGTGACGGTCATCTTTATGTTCTGTCCCTCTGTTCCCGGCACCTGTTACATTGATATAAAAGCCAGTCTATTTGGTTTTATTTGTAAAGCACAGAACACACTCCTCCAAAGCAGCTTTACAATGAATATTGCCCTACATTTGCTTTCAGAGGCTTGCGGGGAAATCTGCGAGAGCTGATGCTTTTCGGACCGAGGGAGAGGTGCAAAGATTTTTTTTTTTAAATTCAATGTTGTTGTGATAATTCAGCACGAACAGACTGAGAAAAAACAACTGTGCGTTTTCATCAACAAAAGCATCACTGATAGCAATAGTTCAGATGATGCATTCACTCTCAGGCCATTCGAGATGTAGATGAGATCGCTTCTTTATCAGATTTGGAGAAATCCGTCTCAGCAATGAATGTGAATGGGTGCCGTCAGAATGAGAGTCCAAACAGCTGATTAAAACAACACTCCAGTCCATCAGATAACATCTGGAGAAGACAAAAGCTGAAACTAAGATGTGTAAAAGTCCATCTCTATTTATGTCTCACATCAAAATCCAGCCACACAGTATAGTTTAGACCTGTTTTGGTTTGTAAACGCTAATCTGTGCAGATTTCTCTCCTGGGGCCTGTTCCATAAAACATGTTTACCAATTAAGTCAGGTTTATTTCAGTTAGTCTGACTTATTGTTAGTTAATTTGGTTTGAAATAATTCAGACTATCTACCAAAAGCCTGGCTTATTTGGTAAACTTGTTTTATGGAACAGGCCCTTGATTCACTTTTTCATTGGAGGAAGAGTTATTATGGATTACAGCCTCGTGTTTTAGCTTAAAAAACATCTTAATGATGGATTTGTTTTTGCAAACGCATCTTTAGTCGTCTCCAGATTATCACTGATGGACTGGAGCGCTGTGGATTATTATCAGACTGTCATTCCGACGGCACCCATTCACATCCATTACTGAGACACTGATGCAGAAACACACTTTTCCAAACCTGATGAAGAAACAAAATCATCTACATCTCATTTACCACATCTGCATTTTGTGCGAACTACATATTTTAAGGCCGAAACCCAAACATGACCTGTGCGTGCAGAACATTTCTTTAAATTAAGACACTTTTTGTTATTTGTGAGGTAAGATAACTTTAAAAATGCCTTTTGTAGTATATAACAAGACAGAGAGGCGTTTATAGGTCACCGAGCAATGAATTCTGGAGGTCACAGACGAGACCAAAACAAAAACCGTGATGCTTTAATTGCCTTCAGGATATAAAAGGCATGGTTTGAGCTGATTGCTGAAACACAGAGCGCTCTTCCGGCACAGGTCAGATCTCTCTCACAGCCAGCCTGTTTTTAACTCACAGGTAAGAGGGCAATTAAGATATTTCACAAAGCATTATGCACGTTTTCTGAAATGCAATACAGCCGCGCATTAATGCGAATATTTTCTCATCTAGGAGCCACTGTAAAATATTGGGTTACTCCGACAAAACAAACCCCGCTCTCCAGCTGCGCGAGGGAAGTGTGGCTTTTTTTATTTGTTTTTCATTTGCAGATTTTTCTCCTCTGAACTTTTTTCCGGGGCTTTGAGGTGTAAATGCAGCGGTTAAATCATCTGAAGTATACGCTGCTATCATTTGTAATTGGATGTTGTCAAAATAAGTCATTTGAAAGCGCCTCGCACGGCTGCGTGAGCCGCTGTACTTTCAACTCCGCGGTGAAAAATTGTTTTGTTTTCCTTATTTCAGCTGCCTACATCTTTATTGTGCAAACACTTGACACATTTGCATAAGACGCCTCGCGTGTCGCAACGATGAAATATTAATGGATTTGTCCGGAGTTCAGCCAAAAGAAATCAAAACTTTCTTTTGCATATTTAGAAAAGTTGAACTTTGCAATACGCCAGGCGCGTGTGAGATGTCTGGGTTCTCAATAGACATTTCATGCATTTGTTTTTGCATTTTTTTGATCTATATTGTAATTGATATGCTTGTGATTTGTTTGACTTCGGTCATCAGTTTTGGGGGTGTTTTAATAATATACTGTGTTATTCTATCTCTCCTGTCTGGTTAGGTTTACATTTATCCATGAATCATTTATTCCTCTCCACTGCTTTCACGCCTGGCTATGACTCTATCCACGAACAATTTCACCAAAAAAATAAAATAAAATAACAGAGAGCCTGAATAAATAAAACACAAGCACTGCAGTCGGCCGGGAGATAAAGAGAGAAAATCTGCAAAATAAAAAAAGAACCAGAGGCAATTAACCGTCAGACAGTGAGAGGCCAATTAAATTTGTTTATCAGGGATGAACATGACAAGATACTTTACATCTGCTCACCATCATTACTGTACTTGCTCTTTTTGCTGTTTTTTGTTCATGTGAACATACAGAAGCTGATTTGGAGACAAGGTTTGATGCTAATGCATGGTTACACGCGCAGGATGACTGAGTAAATGTGGATGAGAGACGTTCAGGTGAGTTAAGAGATCTGTGGAGGAGAAGCTCAGAGATGCTCTCATTGATGAAGTGCTGATGGATGGCTTTAGGACAGACGTGTTTCGTCAGAGTGGATAGAAATTACATTAAAGACAAGATGAGATCAGAATTCATCCGACAGGTGACTTACAAGACAATGTGTTAGATCAATATATCCTGGTGTTGCAAGCAGCTCTGTGGAATTCGTAATGTGAATTTTCACATTTTGAAGTTAAATATGTTGTCAATCTGCAGGGAAAAAAAACAGAAATAAAAAATTTAGAAAACTTTTGAGAAATACTTGTAAAAAAATGTTTATTTGGCAACTAACTAAAAAAAAAAACATATTATATATATACACATACATAAATAAATTAAACATTGAAATTGATTTTAAATTGATGAAAATTGCATTACTGTTGCGTTTGTGCAGATGCACCTTCAGAATCAGACAGAACTTGATCCATTTGCAGCACTTTATTCCAAAAACAGAGTCGTACAGGCAGTGGTCAAAAACAATAGCAGAGTCAACAAAGACAAGGCAAAGACAGAGTGATAAACAGGCGTAGGTCAGGGTATCAAGCGATTAATCAGTGTACAATGTCCAGGCAGAGAGTCAAGGGAAACAGGCAGAGAATTGTAATCCAAAAGGCAGTCCAAAGTCAGCAATAAACATTTCAAAAACAGGGTAGAAACGCTCAGAGTTGTCAGCCGGGGCAAGAACAAAACTTCGCGACTTCCTGTGGTTAAACGAGTCATTTTATACCTGGCGCAGAAGAGAAGCAGTGCAACAGAGAACGGGGTCTGGCCGGAACTAAAACTCCGGAGATGGTTCCCGCTGACGCAGATCGGGAGGAGCCACAGAGGTCACCGTTACAGAGCCCACCCCCTGCGAGCGGCTCCCGAAGCGAGCCAATGGCCGACGTCGGGGTCTACCGTGAGGTCTGGGAGTTCCTGATGGTAAGTTGTGGTCAGATTGGGGTCCAGAATGTCCTGAGAATTGACCCACGACTTTTCCTTCCGGACCGTATCCCTCCCAGTCGATCAGATACTGTAGTACTCGCCCCGACGCCGGGAATTCAGGATTTCACGGACCTGGCGGGTCAGCGGGCTTGATCAGGGAGACATGGAAGGTGGGTGAGATATGATAATGAGCAGGTAACTGTAAGCGATAAGATACTGGTCTTATTTGTCTATCAACTTGAAATGGAACCACGTAGCTCTGTGTCAGTTTACGGCAGGGTTGGTTCAATCAAAGGTTCCGAGTGGATAACCACACCCATTGGCCAGCTTCGTAGGGGGGATGAGGCCGACGACAGAGCTGAAGGCACCAGTGGCAAAGGGTAGCGGTATTTAATGGTAATTTCGTTGAGTCCACGGTAGTCGATGCATGGCCGCAATCCTCCGTCTTTCTTTTTGACAAAAAAGAAACCTGCAGAGGCTGGTGAGGTTGAAGGCCGGATAAAGCCCTTGGCAAGCTCTTCTTGAATATACTGTTGCATGCACTCCATCTCCGGTTGTGACAGCGGGAAGATTCGGCCTTTGGATGGTACTGCCCCGGGGATCAGGTCTATGGCACAGTCTGTGGCCCGGTGTGGTGGCAAGGAAGTAGCCTTTACCTTACTGAATGCCTCCTGGAGATCGTGATATTGTGCTGGTAGCTGATTGTGCTCTAGTGGCGGTGTCAAGATGGAGGTGCTGAGTTCTCGGTGTGGTGATTGCTTGTGGAGCCTCCGTAAACAGTTCTCTTGGCAAAATGGAGACCATTGGGTGATGTATCGATCGAGCCATGATATGAGGGGGCTGTGTCGTTACAGCCAGGGGTAACCGAGGATTATGGCGTGATCTGGTGAATTCAGCGTGAAGAGGCGAATGGTTTCCTGATGTAAAAATCCTGTGTGCAGTTTAATGTCCTCGGTGATTTGGGTCCCCTGGCTGGATCCGAGAGGTCGTCGATCTATGGCTGCCACAGCCACCCGTTCACCACATGAAAAAAGACGAATATGACAACGCTTAGCAAACTCCTCATCAATAAAATTTCCCTCTGCCCCCGAGTCAATGAAGGCAGAGGTAACAAACAACTGGTCATGGATTCTAATTTGAACTGGTAACATGAGAGTAGGTTTTTCACTAACCCGACTGGTAGAGGGACGAATCGGCCTGGTGGGGCAGTTGGCCCTAATGTGATCAGGTAGCCCACAATAGAGACAAAGACGAGCCCTCAGTCTCCTCTCTCGCTCCTCTTGAGTGATATGGGTCGTGCCGATTTGCATAGGCTCAGGTTCTGGGTAAATATTACATTGAAGAAGAAAGCCGGGGCATTTACCAGGCGTTCCATCAAACTTTTCTGGTAAAGCAGGGCGTGGCTTACCAGTAATGGCCGCTGGAGGTGGTGGTGGTGGTGCAGGAGTTGCAGGAAGTGGAGTTAGAGCGGCGACGGCGGAGGTAAGAGCTTGCAGTGACTGTGTAACTCCTTCCATGCAACGACTCAGCTTATCCAGATGTTGTTGGTGAGCGGAGAGCGGAGACCCCTGGCGAATAACTTCCTGAGCCATGGAATATAGAGCCGCTGGATCGTCAGCTGGCGAAGTTTTTCAATGTTGATATTAATACAATATTAAATATGTGTTTCATTTTGTAAATTTATTTTATCAATATGCTTTGAATCTGTGTTGTTTTCACCTATTATTATATTATAAAACAGTGAAACTGGAAAAAAAAATTTTTTTAAATAATAATAATAAATTCATTCATTAATTAAAAGTGTAAGTATGCATGCTCCCTTTGTTCACAATAATATACTTCAATATTTGCTGAAGGGATCATAATGTAAGGAAAACACAAATCCTCCCAGGAACCGGATTTCGTTTAAATGAGACGTGAGTCCACTGTGAAAACCTACACACACACACACACACACACACACACACACACACATCTACAGGAGAGAGTGTCATCACATCTGCTGTATCTGTAGACAGAAAAGCTCTTTGATCAAACCTCATCCACTGCTATATGAATATATCCTCTATCTATTTTATAGCTCTATTGTATAATCAAATCATTTGTGGTAACATCTCCTAAAACCTTACTAAAGTTGACAGCTGAATATCCATCTATTAGAGTTTAAATTATTAGCAAACAGCATGAAATCACATTTTAGTTTTTGGTGACCTTAGCAAATATCTAATAAAAAAATAATAAAAAAAATCAATAAAAGGTGATTTTAATAAATTTAAATTATTGCTTTCAAATGTTTAATAGTGATTAATAAAATAAAAGTTTTTATTTACATACATATGTGTGCTGTATATATTTATTAAGTATATATAAATGCACACACACACACATATATATATATATATATAATATTATTAAGTATTATTAATTTAAATTACTTAAATATAAATATAGACAAGTAAATATTTTCAAAATATAGCCTATGCAGTATGTGTGTGTGTTTATACAGTATATATATATATATATATATATATACACAGAACACACACACACACACACATATTGTACAAAAACAAAAACATTTATTTTGCATGTGATGAATGGTGATTAATCATGTGACAAAAACAGATCCTCTCACCACAGCATCTCTGTTCCTCTCACAGATGTCTCTCAGTGTTTAGAAGCAGTGAGTGATTCTCTCTCTAATCAAACCCCTGATGGAAGGAAAGCATCTCGTACAGTAAGAGCAGAAGAATCAGCGAAGCTCTGACGAATCTCCTGTGAGCGATAAGAGCGATCACCCGGCTCCCGGATTCATTTGGGAAGAGGAGAAAAACCCAGGCTCTCTGGAGGCTGAAAAATACGCAACAATTTGAGGTCTGACTTTCCAATAACTCAGCTTTATTTCTGTGAAGCGTGTCAGACTCAGCAGCCGTTGTTGGGCTTCATCCTTCATCACGATAAAAAAATTAATCGCACTGATTCTATCATCTTTTGTGGCCTGCTCCAATCTGTTCTCAAGGACACCAGTGATGTCCTTTCCAGAAGTTTCTCGGGTCTTGTGTGTGTTTCAGGTTTGCTGCAAAGTTCACAGCCACACTATACAGTATTTACTAATAACTGCAGATGGAGGATTTCCACTTTGCTGCTTGGGAGTAAAATCAATGGGTCTCATGTGTTACCTAACGAATCGATGCATGATGGGAAGGATCTTCTGCATGCGCAGAGGTAAACACATGCAGAGATCGATTATTGGTGCAGCTCTGCATCAGAATGTGGAGTAATATTGAACTGTTTGGGAAATCATTGTTCAAACAGCAGAAAAACAGCTGAAGACTAAAACCATAAAAAACTGAAATAGCATAAAAAATCTAGTAGAAATCTAAAAAGCTAGTCATCACTTACACATTTATTATTTATAATTAGTTATACTTAATGTACAGAAAAAATGTATGGAAGTGTATATATATATATATATATCAATTTAAAATATATATTTTTTAAATGAAAGAAAATTTTATAAATGCTGTATAGGCTGAATATCCAAGAAACCAGTGTATAACCAGTGTTAAATAATAAAAATAATACATTAATAAATTGACTAATTTTTAAATTGGAAAAACTTGTACTTTAAGTAAAAAAAAAACTACAATTAAAATAAAAACTAACATTAATTATACACTGTGGCTTTCCTAATCAAGTCCAATCAGTATAATCAAACACAGCTGGACTCAAATGAAGGAGTAGAACCATCTCAAGGATGATCAGAAGAAATGGACAGCACCTGAGTTAAATATATGAGTGTCACAGCAAAGGTCTGAATACTTAGGAACATGTGATATTTCAGTTTTTCTTTTTTCATAAATCTGCAAAAATGTCAAAAATTCTGTGTTTTTCTGTCAATATGGGGTGCTGTGTGTACATTAAAGAGGGGGGAAAAAAATAACTGATGATTTTAGCAAATGGCTGAAATATAACAAAGAGTGAAAATTGTAAGGGGGTCTGAATACTTTCGTACTGTATATATATATATATATATATATATATATACTGCATAAGTCAAATACATTGTATTGTGGGATATGACATTCTCAGATATATTTAAGTCATAAAGCACACGTGTCCTGCCTTTAGTCCTGCCTCACATTTAATACCCACAGTTCCAGTAAATGATTCTTACTTATAATGAGTCTAAAGTTATAAAGGGCAGAGAATCAAGTCCTTTAGGATTCTGGATGGCATTGACTTTCTATCATGTTATCACACTTTTGTATTGATGTCCCCTGCTCATGTTATTACACGGAGTGCAAATTTAATTTGTACGTTTAGCCAGTGCTGCTTTCAGAGCAGACAGACGTTACAGAAAAGACATTGTAATCCAAAAGAGCCTCATGATGTACTCATTGCCATTTGAGCTATCGTTTCAACAATATCAGTTATTTTTAGTAATTCTAAAACGACAATATTTCTTAATTAATGAATTGTTTGTTTATATTTTAATATATTTTAGAGTTTTAGCTAACAACACTTAGATATAGTATTTCCTTGAAAACTCGATTGAATCAGGATTTTGCCAGCTGAGTTCAACATGAGAGTGGGCTGATGTAATCTGTCTAAATTGGTATCTGAAATTGGAAAACATGGTAGCAGGATGATGAATGCTGATTAATCCATGACCCTTGTGCTGCTTTGAGCATCAGTCATTAATGAAGATGTTTGTGTACTGAAGTCATTATGACCTGCGGGACTCGTGCGGGGCTAAAGGTCATCTCTCTATGCCATCAGAGCCCAGCCACAGGCTAATTAGCCATTAATTAAGAATGTGATCTTCATCTAGAGTGAAGAAGATGGATGAGTATCAAATATGGACACCTGGGATGAGGAAAAGCACACCCAGAACTCTAAAGCATTAACATTAAAACCAGAAGCATGAGTTTAGCTAATTTCTCAGATTCTCTTGAAAATTTTGATCTGAAATAGAAAATGTAGTAGAAGAAGTGCTGAGAATGCAAGAATTTGGGTTCACTTACTTTATCTTAAAATCATTTTAGACACTGCAAAATATGTATGCAACTTATATGAAATAGCTTTTTGCATTATGGTGTTCCCTCTAAGATCCTTATACTGCCTGAACCAAAACATGGGGTGCACTGGCCTCTGAAGCGGCGTTTGACATCACATAATCTATTTTAGCAGCTGTAGCAGGGGTCAGACTTCATGATGTATGTGGCGTGTCAGGAAGTAAACTATGACCCATTATCTTTGATAAATGATCAGAGGCTGTGTTGTCTTCTGTAAGTTGCCATCGCTAAATGTAATTCGTAAAGCTGTATTTATCATGCTCCCACTCCACCTGCAGCCCGACGCAATACAGAAGCCAAATCTAACTATTCTGTGCAAAATACCTGCAGTTTATGTTGATGACTAAACTGAATCATCAATCTGATTGGATCAATCTGATCCTTACTAAAAAACATAATTCTGATGATTGCTAATAATAAAACAGTTGTCAGTTGCTGATTATTTTGCAGGCATTTTTTAAAAATTTAATTGAAATATTAATTATTCTAAATCACTAAGAATTCAACTACATTATTAAAATTAAATTAAAATGAAATTAAATAGAATTTAACATAAAATATTATTGATTTTAAATAAAACAAAATAAATCCAGTATTAAACATTATGTTTTTTTTGTTTGTTTGTTTTCCTTTTATTAAGTTATATTTGGACTTTGGATAACATGCTTTTATAATATAATACAAAACAATATAAAAAAAATAATTTAGTTGAATTCAGTTTAAAATATAATGGAATTTAAAATGACATATTATGAATAACTAAGAAATCTACTTTTTTAAATAAATGAAATTGAGTTCCATTGAACTGATAATAAATAAAAAACAATTCAAGAGTTCACGCTTTCCTCATAATGAATAAGCAAATTTGGCATGCTGTCTGGGGAGCGAGCCGTGAGAG
>JAUCMT010000001.1:891678-903513 GCA_032357475.1 Enteromius thamalakanensis
CGCCTAGCCTCTGAAGGAAGTGACTTGGAAGGACCAGTCCTGCCAAGGAAGTATCCTTGACATTGAGAAACACCCAATGATCCATGATAGACAGACAAACAGACTGGTATATATACACAGGTGGCACTGATTGAATGATTGAACCAAACTAGCAACAGCTGTGTGGGGAGGTGCATTATGGGGAAGAGTCCAGAAATGAAAACAGACACAAAACACACAGAGAGCATAGAAAGCTGGAGGGCCTGAGGGAGCTGTGCTGGCACGTCCAGCTGAACGTTTCACCTATTTTGCCTTCAGTCTATTCATTTTGCATTTTGAGTGCTTTTAAAAAAAAATGTTATGCATTTTCTATATTTATTTTGTCCTTTTTAGGTTTATGATAGGGCTATATATATATATATATAATTTTAAGGCTCATATTTACTTATTGCACAAATTGTACGATAATGTTATTAAACACTTATTTCATTATTTATTACAATATTTAATGAAGTATTTTATTAAATACATATAAATAATGGGACACAATTGGCACTTATTGCCATGTAACACACCATTTCAAAAGTCATAAATAATAGTTAAAAAGTCTCCCACCTGCTGTCTATTATTTATATGTTAATGCATTATTTAACACATCACATGATTAGAGATGCAGGAGTATCTGTGTGTTTGGACACCACCATCAGCTTCATCATCATCCTCACACACCAAAGTGTTTTTGACAGAAGGCAGCAAGGGGTTAATCACATCTTCTCGGACAGCACTGGATCGATACGCCTCTGTGTTTCTGTCCCACTCAGATCGCACAAACCCGATCCGCTCTGACCCTCTGACCCTAAAACTGCCAGCCAGAAGATTTCTGATTTCAGACAGACATGAAGAAATCGCTTCCTCTTTAAGTGTCTGGGTGACTTTTTAGCCTCTTATTTATCTATCCATCTCTTTTGCTCATCAATTTATATGATTTCCGGATGCTTGTCAGCAGGTGGCTTTGATAAGTGCTTCTGCTGACATTTCACTCCATCTCCAAATAAAATCCCTTCACTCTTTCTACTTTTCAGGTTTACAAACCGATGAGCTGCTCTTGTTTATGACTAGCGTCTTCACATCTATCTGTTATTTTTTATTCTAGATGCCACAAAAAAGCATCTGTGTACTTGGTTTTAAAGCACTTGAGGTTTTTAACCAATAGAGAACTGCCCAGTAATCCTGTTCAACTGCTTATAACATGACCCTGCTGCTGGTTATCAATCATAACTACACACACACTACGCAAACAGAACTGACCCCTACTTAAAAATGAATGTGGAAGATTGTTGTTATTTTGTGATGATTGTGGAAGCCGTTTCCGCCACTGGTTATTGCGACTTTTAATCTCACAAATCTGACTTACTTTCTCAGAATTGCGAGATATATGACTTTCTCTGAATCTCTGACTGTTTTAACTCACAATTGTATAATATAAAGTTGCAATTCTGGCTGTTTTTCTCAGAATTGTAAGATAAAAATGTAAAGTTGTGACTAATAAAGTCCAATTTTGAGCAGAAAAAAATGCTGCGTACTCAGAATTGCGAGTATTTTTTTATTTTTTCAATTGTGACTTTATATCTTAAAAATCTGAGAAAGAATTGTGAGAAAAGTCGCAATAACCTGTTTTTATTCTTCACTCAGTGACAGAAATTGAGCTTCCATAGATTAGTGCAATAATGGCGAAAAAAGAAACAAACTAACAAAAATGATGTCGACTTAGAATTGTAAGAAACGCAAGAATCGAAATATATATCGCAATCCAACGTCAGAACTGTGAGAAAAAAGAATTGTGAGGTATAAAGTTCTGCTGCAAAAAGCACAATTGTGATTTGTAAAGTTCAGAGAAAAAGAGGAAAACTGAATTGCAAGAGTTTATATCTTCCAATTCCAAGAAAAAGACAGAAAAGAAACATTAAAAACTTGAAATGATCTTTTACATGTTTTTTATATGCGTGTATAACTATGTATCAGCTTTACTGCACAAACAAAAACATTTTTTTAATTTTTAATAAAAGATGTATCTTAGTCACAATGCAGGCCTCTCAATAAATATGCAATCAGCAAATGACAGGAATTAATTGACAGATAAAGACAGTAATTATGATAATACAAGATTGATTAATCTCAAATGCCTATCAAAAGCAAAAATGTTGTGACATGCATCACATTTAGGGAGAAAGACACGTTCAAATATAACACAGAGTGATATGATATAGTATTTATAAAACTTATGAACACTATCTGATTTGTTTAATGCATCCTCCTCAAAAAAGAAGAAAGACAAGTCGTGTTGGGATCAACATGAGGGTGAATAAATGATGACAGGATTTTATTTCTCGACTAAACTCTTCCTTTAAGCTGTTTTTTAAGCACAAGAGCGAGATGGATTAAATAAAGCAGAGGGCCTTCAGGGGTTTGTTTAAAATCTTTGATTTGATTTGAGTTGATAAGTTGGCACTGAAGTGCCTGGGCTGTTATTAATCACATACCAATGTCAAAAACTAGACCGAGTTAAGTGAAAGGGTGACTGAACGGGTGTATGGATGGGTTAAAGTTTACATTCTCCTGCACAAGTTCAAGAGCTTGCAGGCCAATAGCAATCACTTAAAGTCAAGAAAAATCAATAAAGATCAATAGAGGAAGTGGAGGTGACGAGGAAAAGTTATGGATGTGAGTTCTCCAACAGTATAAAGTGAGTTTGGGCCGAGTGCTTGGGAAGGGGTCAAACGGTTTCCGTCTGAAGCCGGTGTTGGTCTTTGTTAATCAGCCGTTATTCAGAGAGAGGTCTTTGGTTCAAGCCTCATGAACGCAGCTCTTCAGAAGTCAAGAGTCTTCCGCTGGGAGGCCTTTTCATTGGCGATACACTGAACGGCATGTGGTTCGTTCACTTCGTTCTGAATGAAACTGATTGGATTGAGAAAACGAGAGGATTCATATAGAGAGCAGATCTAAACTCTAATAATCTCATACATTGACAGATAAAGTTTGGAAGTTCTGAAGAGCGAACTGATTTTGTGTGATCCTATGGAGCTCTTCGGAAAATTTTCTGTTTTGAATTTTGAAAAATCACAGCGTGAAATTTGGTGACTTTTAAGGCATTTGGGAAATGAACACACACAAAAAACTGAGGGCATGAACAGGCTAAGTGGTCATATGTAGTCACACGAGTGGTCTTCAACATCAACAAAACCTTCTCCGTTTTCAGGTTTGACTGTAATAATCATAACACAAAAACAGAATGTGTGCAGAAGAGACTTTTGAACAGTTATTCCAGCAGTAATAAATGTGGCAATTACTGTACTTTAGTGCAAATTGATTCCACTCTAATTCTTTATGGGTATTTTTGCTTTTACTGATCAACAAACCTTTGTCATTCCCTCACAGTGAAGCTGAGAGATCTGCAATCATCTGATACAATAAACGAATTAACCCTCGAGAGACAAACAATTATTTATCCTTCATGTATTGACAACAAACAGACTGGAGTGATGTTCTCAGGTGTTTCTCACCTCTGCATGTTTACATCTGCACTCTGGAGGGACTAAAGGCTTCTTGCTTTGAGAAAGCGGCCCTTTACAGTATATCGCCTCCGATTCCAAAAGAATCCAATAACTGGGAAAAAAGATCCCAGTCTGGTTTCCTCTTTGCTAATTCCACAAGCGTTGTTCGTCCAATATCAGCAACCCCGAGCGCGGGTCTCTGCGGAGGAATAGAAATGCAATCTAAATCCATTTTGTGTTTACTCAGGCCCTCAGACACACAAAGTGAAGGTAATAACCTTCAGCCTTTGCTTATCTCTCTGTTTCCAAAGCCAGTTAGTGAACAAATTAAAAAAATACAAAAATGAAGAACTCTTAGATTCTCTTTTTTTATCCTTCCACAGACTCTTAACCTGAACTTTCCGACTAAAGCAAAAGCTAAAAAAAACGGAAACTTGGTTGGTGTCTCTTATCTGTCTTCAAAGGACAAGAAAGAGGAAGTTTTCCCTGAAATGATAATCTCTAAATTGGAAAACTTCAAGAGCGTTTGTTACATGAGTAGCACCGTCGTGTTTGGACTTCGACGCTGAAGCTTAGAGTCTGAACATCTCCAAGCTCTCCAGAGACGCTGTGGCCTTTCCTTTTGCATTTTTTCTTTGGTGATTTCCATTATTTCGCTTCTCGATGCCTTCTGTTTCCCGCTGCGTGACCGGCATCTGTATCCCCGGCTTTATTTTGTGCACTTCATTTGAACAGCTCCACTCACAATAGATTGGGAAAAATACTCTTAAGCGTTGTGTTTGTTTATTGGGTTTGTTTACTCCCGTTGAAACTGAACTAGTCATTAAATCTCTCGCTGAGTAACTGCTTTCAGCAGATCTCAACCTCTTCCACTGTATTTTCACTAAATCTGCTGAACTCACGCTCTATTGTGCTAAACATATTTTTAATTATTAACCCACTTTAATTATCAAAAGCATAATATTTAGCAACCCTGATACTGCTGCTTCACTGCATTATTTTCCCTTTTTACAAAAATACATCGACTGCTTCAGAACTGATATAATGTTATTCCATTTTCTTTTTTTACAACAAAAAAGACTAAGTATATTGTGTGTGTTTTTGAATAATTTCTAGATAAATATTATACATATTTTGTTTGTAGAAAATAGTTTAAATACATTATATAGCCTATTATATATGCTTCTAAATTAAATAATTATATCTAAATAAAAAAACATTTAATGCAAATGTAAATATAAATCATAAGTAATATAAAATACAATATAATAATAAGTGCTGTTAAATTATATTACATTATATTACGTTTACATATTATATATTTTATATGAAATGCATTATATGAATATAAACATGTAAAGATATTTTTTTAAATATTAGCTGTATCTGTGTGTGTATTTACACACAAACACATACATACTGTATACACACACAAATTCAAATACACTGCACACACACACACACACACACACACACACATGTATATGGTTGTACAAAAAAGTATGTACAATAAAACAGCCCATATACAATTTATTTTGACCTCCTGAGATGATACTAATTTATTGATTGTTAAGTGTCTTAGCTAAATGAATTTTCACACCTAATCTGAACAAGCACTGAGGCTGTGTGTGTGTGTGTGTGTGTGTGTCCAGAAGTGAGCAGTCGTCCTCGGGTCTCTTACACACTTCCAGTTCAGCCAGACTTAGACTTGTTTTTCTGACTCGTAACGCTTCCACTCTTTGACTCTTCTCTGACCTGGCAGCGCTCTAGATTAAATGACTCGTTAGGGAGCTCGTTTACTTTTAAGCGCTCCTGTAATTGAGAACATCAATATTGATTTCCTATTGAGAGTCAGACTCTAACCGATGTTTGAAGCCGCTCTTGATTCACACCTGCTTCTCTAGAGGATCTCGCTCATCTCATTGGTTCATTACGTCCTGCGCTACATTAGCTGATATATTGACATTCTGAAACCATATTGACATTGATATCAGTCCCAAACCAGAAACCACAAGCAAAGCAATCCATAGTCAAGTTTACTTTACAGCTTAATGACAGCATGACTGACACACAGCAGGTAATGTACAGCTCTACTGCCTGTACTCACTGTAAACACATCTTATTCAGAAATAGGGTTTTTCTCATTCTGTGACCTCTCCGGACGAGTGCAACATGTGGAATATGTCTGATAAAATCTCAAGAAGATCTCGATGGGTCTTCATGGGTTAGACTCTAAAGCTACTTCTGACACAATGATCTGCGCTGATAGTCACATATGTGATTAAAACAAATAAATATTCACATTTTCTTTTAGGAAAAAATCCATTCTAATGATCACTGCACAATAATTATGGATGGTAAATGTGTAAATCTTGCCACCCAACATTTGCAAAAGTAGCGAACTTCTACTTCTTATTTGAACTGGTTGCCAAGCCAAGGATGTACTGTAACAATATTGAAAACTGATATAATAATATTGCCATTTAAAAAATAAATAAATAAAATTTTAATTTAATTTTACAATGCAAATTTTTTTACAATATATGGCTATACTGTCATTGTTATTATACAACAATTAGAACATAGATTATTTTTACATTTATTTAAAATTCATTATTTAAGAATTTAACTTAAAAATATCGCAATAAATACATTTTGGACTTATAGATCACAATATTATCGTATTGGGAAAATTATATTGTTACATCCATATTGTTACAGTACATGTATAAACACACACACACACAGCAAAAAAATAAACAAACATATTATTAAACAGTAATACAAATATATTATTATCTCAGTTAAATAACACTGATTGCAATGAATCACTTCAACGCGTCATCAGTGAAAAGCAGTTTAGAAAATGAAATGAACACGTTCAGAAATAACACATATGGAGGACTGCATAATCATAACCACAATAAAACAATCTATTAAAAAATATATGTTTGTTTTTTATTAGTATTTCTTTGGTTAGTAAAGTCATTTAGTTAGTAAAAATTATAAACATAATAAAAATTAAACATTAAAAAACATTCTATTTATTACATTGTTTTACTTTTACAATTATATTTTTTATAGTTAAATAAAGTAGTTACATGGACATTTTAACATTCTGTAAATCTTCGTTAAAGCTACAGCATGTATACACACACACACACACACACACACATACCAATATACTGAATAAGCTAAAAACTAGATGTAAAAAAGAACATCATACCATTTAATCTACATTGATTTTTGTTGATTTATCATTTATGAGGTACATTGTGAGGGATAAAGCCTCTTTGGACCGGATCCTCACACTGTGTATAATCTCACAGGCGCTCATCACCTTCACATTGATTTTATGTCTTTTTCAGAAAACACTCTTTCTCTCTTTCACACCTCATCATTAATGATCGAATAGAATAAGCGTGTTTGGCGTCCTTTCCGGGGAGAGGGCTGAGAGCCCGAGCACTAGGGATTTTAACTGAGCCGATGAACGCCAAGACCAGGCAGGAAGGCCAGGGCTGAGCCACAGGACACCAGGGCAGAAGGTGTGTCTGATTCAGGGGTGACTGAAATAGGGTTCTATGGCGACCCTTCTGGCCGTGGCAGGGCAAGTCGAGAGCTCAATGGCTTACATGGCTGGAACGAAACGTGACAAGGACTCAGAAGTGACCTCCATAGCCGTGGCATACAGACGAGGGCTCAGTGATGTGAACTAATAGTACTGGGGGCTGTGCAGCCACCAGCAGAACCTCCAGAGGATCTACGGCCTGAGCCAACACCACTAGTGACTCTGAGGTGGACTTGGGAACACACTCATGGGGAAATGGAGTCTCATGAGATGATAAGGGAGGAGGAGCTAATCAAAAACCATTGTGACAAACAAGGGGGCGGAGACACAAGGAAACAGACCTTTTCAACATAAAAGTCCACAACTGGGAACACTGACAGTCCAGGGTGGCATACGTAACACACTGAGATATGAACATCGGTTTTCTGGATTATTATATTGATAGAGAGCCGACCTGCTGTTATTTGAGCCAAACGACTCGCTCTGTGCAAATACCAGCAGATACAGGAGCTGTTTGTGAGGGTTAGACACGTTACAGAGACACGGATGAACTCATCTCATGAACTCCTGATGACTCTGGGCTTCAGATCCAATCATGGGCAGACTCTTTGATTGAAATGACTGAATGAGAGCTCAGCTCAGTACTAAAAGGTCAAACTCATCCCCTCACATCTCATTGGTCCAGATATATCGCTTCCTTTAGCTCTTGTTGACTCAAGCGCATATGACAAGATTGTTTCATACACTGGAGGGAAATTGAAATGAATACTGCTATATTAACATGCAGTCTAAAATCACAAGCCTCAGAGTTTCCCTGGGAGCAAATCAAATTTCTATTCATTGTATACTTATGAATGTGTGTGTATTCATTCGTGTAGTAAAAGGAGACTGTGATGTTCAGAGTTTATTGACAGATACATGATTGTTCAGGAAGAGACGCACCGTCCAGATCATTTGGGTCCATTTTAAAACAAATTTGAAAAAAACGGAACACTTTCAAATTCATGGAATGTTTGAATGGGTTTAATTAGAATGAATGATAAATGATGTCACCCATAACCAGCCATCCACTAATGACTACTTGATTTGATTGCCATACACAGAAATTAAATAAATATGTAAAGAATGCTTTTAAGAGAATTATTAGAACCCTTCTGAGTGTGAGTGTACTTGTGGCTCAGTTTTAGAACAATTTACAAAACAGAACACTTTCAAATTCAAAAAGTCGTAGAATGTTTATTTATAGCCAAACATTAGCACTTTCCATAATACTTTACCATAACATTTCAATTTTCATATTTTACACTATTGATTGAGATGAATTGGAATGCACCAGGAAAAATACATGATTTTTGAAAATTATTAAAATCTGAGTTACCTGCAAATGAACTATGTACAGTATAGGTAACATATCAATGTGAAAAACAAAACAAAATAAACCTCTCTCATGCTATTTGTAACTCAAAAGAATGAAGGTACATATACAGTATATATATATATATATATATATATGACACTGCCCTCCAAAAGGCAGTAAACACCCGTCAAAGTGTGCTTATAGATGATATCAGCTTAAATATTTATCATTTTTCGATGCAAATACTGTACATTAAAGTAACTTGACATTATCACTGAAGACCAGCAATAATAAAATTCATTTTGATAACATAATAATGGGAATACATCCATGTCACAGAGCTACTATGGTAGGAACTGGTCCGTCAGAAGTGTTCAGTAATCAGTGTGAATCATCTTTGGGCAATCCTTCACGAGGCTTGGAGTAATTTATCAAGTCAATGCTGACCGCTCTGATGCCCGGATCATGAGCTGTAATAGTTGCTAATGCTTGATATTTAGATAAATCTAGTGTTTTTTATGTATAAACTGTTATGTAATAAAATATGCTAATATAGTCTAAATCCCCACTTTCCTAGAGTGTTTCCAAACTTTTGGAGGGCAGTATATATATATATGTGTGTTTTTGGATTTGTTCTTGATAAATCATCTCCACACATGGATTTTAATTCAAAAACAGCCTCATCTGACCCGCTCAACAGACTTCACGTTTCACCTGAGAAACACTTTTAAGACATTAAAATGTCCATTTGACTGAGACGCTGTGCCCCGAGTCAAACCCACTTTTCAACAATTACTTACTGTCCCTTCAACCTGAATCCCGCAGCCATCATAAATTAAGAGCTCATTCCTCAAACAAGAGTCAAAGCAATTATGACAGGGTGATTCATTTACAGAGCGCTCCAAGCTCTACACCAGCAAAGGCAGATCCGCCGCGCCAGTCATTATTCATTGTTAGAAATAACCCATGGAAGTTTGGAGGGGGAAAAAAATCATAATTCAAGACCCCTGAGTGAAGAAAGATCTCTCAGACCTCAGATGTCCCTGGTATTTTAACTCATTTTACAAACGGATGAGAGACTAGACTTCATCATGTATCGCAAAAAAACTCTTTACTGGAACATAACGGATATAATTTTCAAAAAAAGTCTGAATTTCATGTCAAACAGAGAACTACCATTGTGAGCAACCAAAAACGTATCAAAAATGAAATATAACCAAGTGATATGTGACCGCTGCGTTGACTTTAGAGTATGTTGTAATGATATCATCTAGATTTATTGATTTATCTAGTATTACAGATATGAATGAGCTGGAGAAGTCTACTGAAGTTATGAATAATCTATGATGCTGAGAAGAACACTTCACCTGTTTTCTGTAACTACAGAGTGACCTTTGACCGGAGCGATACTGGATCAGTCAAAATATACATAATGTGTACTTACAGAGATATAATAATCCTGATGTGAATGCTGTTTTTACAACTGCACTTGTACTTAAATATTTAAAAAAATAAATATTTATTCTTTGTTCAAAAACAAAGAATAAAAGCGGACAAAAAACTCAAATACAAGTCATTTTTATTAGTTTCCCTCTAAAAAAAAAATTATAATTAAAATGCATATTTTAGGCTACTACAGGACCATATGTGCAAAATAAACAAATTAAATAAACTGAAATTTAACCCTAAGTCTCTTTTCTCGTCAAAGAAGAAATTGCTCAAAGTTGTTCATAATTAGGAAAGCAAAGCAAACCTTCTTAAAATGGTGAAGAAAAATTCAAAACTTGTTTTATGCATCTTATTTGTTTGTCACTATACCAATACAATATTCGTACCAGTGTTTGTTCTATTGGGCAAATAAAAATAATAAAAAGCATTCTTCCGTTTTCCTTTATGCATTTATAACTGTACTCTGGTAATAACTACGTTTTGTTGATCCACTATTCATCCACTTCAGTGCCCTACAGAAACATTTGGCTTCTTTTTCTTTAAATCTAAAAAGGCTCTGGCTCTCATTGAAGTGCATTACCAAACAATAAACAAGCACTGATGTGCACTGAAGGCCAGACGTGATTGTCCTCGTTGGAAACGATCGAGCCTCAATCCAAAGCGAAAGTCTATTAGTTGAGTCTCTATGGCTGCTCGTGAGCTTCATTCTAGAAAGACCAATTAGATGCGCTTTAAGAGAGGCTTTTCTGCGCCACTGGAACAATTTAAGGTTGAGTGCCCTTCTCAAGAGCGCCGTACAGGCATTATCCATTAGGAGATTGAATCCTCAACCCCAGTTACTGTTTAATTTATTTTCCAGCGCCATGGAAAGACGCAGGCTAACCTCGCAGTCCTGAAATTACCAGGTCCGGCGTCTAATGAGGTCAAGGACGGCAAAAACCCAATCGGTTTTTTAGCTGTCAGCAGGTGTTTATATGCAAAAGCATGAAGATCTGCAATTATACACAATTGTTTATGCATGCAAACGCACGGTGGATATTCTCGACACGGAAAGCCTTGAAGTTGCATGGCACCAATTACAAGGCTGTGTTACACTAAACGAATGAATTAACATAACTTACCTCAACACTTTACCTTGTCAAACAACAACATAGTTACTTTAAACTCCGTAAGGATCAGCCGCTAATGAGCTGGAAGCCTGCTTGATCTTTATCACTGGCGCCGGCCAGGTGAAATTGGACCGGCTCATTACACCATTTAGAAAACAATTGGATTTTAATAACTAATTCCCCTCTGTGATTAAACTCCTCTCCTTAGATGCCCTTCATGGTAATTGTTTTAATTAAAAACGCTGTACGGGTGTGTACTACAAGGACAGATGCCACCAGATTCCTGCAAAGATAAATGCCACCTGGGAGGAAGATAATGAAAACCAATTAACCATAATACCTGTGTCATTATGATGTTGCACCGCATCTTAGAGCGACTTCTCGCGAATCCTCTGACGCACCGTTTAACACAGCCATAATGTCGTCACACAACTGCAACTCATGTCTATAATGTGCTCCGGTGATTTGATAAATACCATAAAAATATTGATTCAACATTTTACTCTAGTCTTCAACTCGAGACTTCTTGAAATGGGTCGATTTGTACAAAGCTCATCGTTCTAAAAGAGTGAGGTGTGCTCTGATTGGCCAGCTATCCAGTGCGCTGTGATTGGGCGAATATCTCAAGTGTCTGATGGAAATGCTCCGCCCCTTACCATAACGTGATGCTGCGTCCCGGCGATACAACACCAAAACAATAAAACACATTACAAACCAGTGGAGACATAATCACTGATGATCATGACTCGTAAACATAACACCATGTCTGCATTCGTGATCGGAGAAACAACCCTTCACTGCTCAAAACTCACGTCTGAATAG
>JAUCMT010000001.1:903850-915137 GCA_032357475.1 Enteromius thamalakanensis
ACGACACACAGCGTCTCCAGAACATGGCGCCCGCAGCAACACTACAGACAGAGTAATAGCTCCGCCTTCTTTCTTTGCATAAACATTTGCGTGGCGTTATGAAAATAAACCCACACCAAGACATAGACAAGTGAGGTCGTGTTTAAACAGCTTTGTGGACAAGCCACAAGTTTAGGCTTTGCAATTCTTTTCACTAACAGCTTGTAATAATCCCAAAAGAAAGGAAAGCTTGAAATTGCATCATATGACCCCTTTAAATGACCAAGAAAAAGGCAAAAAGACATAAACCTACAATTCTGAGAGTCAAATTATGAGATATAAAAATTTCAAGCAAAAAGTTAACACTGCAAGACATATGGGTGGAGCCTCATCTCGTACAGTATTAGTGAAGGGGGTTAAATGTTTATTGGGTGGCTGAAGAACAGCAGTGAACTAATAGCTGAAAGTACATTTATGTATCTCAAGATAACCTTGAGAATGAAGATGATCCTATTCCTGACAATTTATTTGCAGAAATGTACAATGGGGACCGTTTCATTCTCTAAATGCTTCGTTCTACCTGCTTTTTCAATTAAATTATGATAGTCATAGCCACATTCGACGTGCATGCTAAAGTTTATTGATAGTTTGACCTGAACATGGTCTCCTCTATTGAATTAGCACCTGTGACACTGAACTTCCCTGTAATTTAATTAGCAGCACGTGAAGGACAGTTCAGCTGTAAATGGCTTGCTCTAGGACAAAAATGAACACACACATTTTACTCTAATCTTTGAGTCAGTAAATATACAGAAAATGAGCCAGGCTTCACATGTTTGAAAATTAATTAGCTTTTACACAAATTGAATCTTTTTACTGAGCTCGGACACAATGACATTTCTTTATGGCTTAGTTTTTTTATGAGAAATGGGCTGTTTGAGACAAAAAAAGTTGAAAAGTTTTGGTTGGTGGTTTGATTGTGCCTTAAATAAAATGCTATAATGATGGATTTGGTCTTTTCCAGATGTTAACTGATGGACTGGAGTGCTGTGGATTATTGTGATGTTTTTATCTCATTCTGACGGCACCCATCCACTGCAGAGCATCCATTGCTGAGACACTGATGCAATGCTACATTTCTCCAAATGTAATCAAGAAACAAACTCATCCTAATCTGGTATGTATAGCCAGAGGGAGAGCAGCACAAGCTATTCCTTTAAGTAAAATGTCATGCAGTATTCAGACTATTCAAGTTCTATTTTAAAATCACAAACATTATTTTTCAAGCTGTCCAAGCTGTAATGATGAGGGTCAGACTTCCAAAACCTGAGATTCAAACCCCGCTGGCACAGATTGCTTTGTCATACCTCACTATATCAGATCTCCCCTCGCGGAGCTATAAATTGGCCTAGTTAATTGCAACTTGTGACGAATGTTTTGTGCCGGCACACAAAAACATTTCTGTCAAAGCTGCCTGCGCTCACATCCAGAGTCTCTGACAAACCGGCCTCCTGCGGTAATCAGCTTTGCCCGCTCGGATGACGTGTCATTATATTTATATAGTATAGCTATACATCAAACTTGAAAGATGAAGAGCGGGAGAATGAAAACCTGAGGGCCGCAGACTGTTCCGTAGCTCAGCAGAGCGTTCCCGTATAAACCAGCCTTCATCAGGCATCCACTCCAATTAAAAAACACATTAATTACTCATCCTCCATCATTTGCGCTGTCAGCGTCGCAGTCTGAGCCTCGGCAAATGACTTGTCTCAAACAATTAAGTCAATAAAAATGATCTTAATTTAATTAAGCGAAGTGGCATCTCGTGTGTCGGCAGGTTTATTATAATTAAGGAGCTTGTTGGGTGGAGGTTACTGATGTCTGTCCTTTCGAAGCCAAAGCGGGTCAGTTGTCATTTAGACAGATTTGGGGAGAATGGCAGGCTGGCATCGACGTGAGCCAACACGGTGGCGGTGGGGTAAAACTGGACAGCCGGTTGCAGTAATGGAACATATTCCTATGCATATCGGCACCTCAGCACAATCTGTCTCGCTCCATTACATTTCGGGCTTCTTGGCAACTCGAACACAACAGACCTTTGATGGGACATTAAAAGACTGTGTGTACGAAACAGTTCGGGAATGTGACCATTTCTTAATTGTCACTTGGCCTGGCGAGTGTGGCTTTGTCCCATATGTTTAAGCAGCCAGTAATCTTTGTATCAGAGTTATGAATGAAGATATGCTATAGTCAGTCATATACATATAATGCATAAAGATACAATAGAAACAAAGCAGGCATGAACTAAGAACAGCAAAACTTGAAGTTATGAAAAATCTAAAATCAGATAAGAATTTAATAATAGTAATAATAATAAGATGCATTAAAACCGACTTTGCTTTTTTTCCTTTCAAATAAATGTTGTTCTTTTCTGTTCATTAAAGAATCCTGGAAAATACAGTATATCACAGTTTTCAGACAAATATTTAGCAGCACGACTGTTTCCCACATTGATAATAATCAGAAATGTTTCTTGAGCAGCAAATCAGCATATAAGAATGGTTTCTGAATAATCATGAATACTGGAGTGATGATGCTGAAAATGTAACTTTAATCATATAAATAAATTACAATGTAACATATAATCACATAAAAAACAGCTATATTAAATTGTAATAATATTTATTACACTGCAGTAACATTTATTTTGATCTGACCTTCTTTTGAAATGCATGAATAGCGGAAATTTCCCTTTGTCCTTGAGATACGGCCTGAAGTTTTATTTTGTCTTCTTTTGGCATATCATTGCCCAAATTCCTGTCTTGTTAAGCAGTTGCTTAGCAACAGCGGAGCGACGTGGACGAGTGCAGCAGTGATTCTGCCGCATGTGGACATTGTAAATCAATGAAGTGACAGCAGGAGGTCTTGCTCTGCAGCACAGGTGTATCTATAACCTGTTAGTCGCAGTTCGAACGCACTAAGAGCTCTAACAAACCGAAGGATGTGCAAAAAGACTAATGTTGGGACTGGTCACTTTATCATTAACCATAACTTTAATCTGATGTGAAATCTCTGTTCAAGTTTTTTTTTAGCATCTTAGTCATAGTTCAGTCAAAAATGAAATTTTGCTGAAAATGTGCTCACTCTCAGGTCACCCTAGATATAGGTTTTCATCAGATTTGGAGAAATGTAGCATTGCATTAATGTCTCAGCAATTCATGTACTGCAGTGAATGGGTGCCGTCAGAATAAGAGTCCAAACATAAAAATAAAAATCAAATCACAATCATCCAATCCACCTTGAAATGCTCAAAACAAGACAGTTGTTTAAAACAGCTCTAAACAAATATGTGGTTGGATTTTGATGTCAGAGGTAAACGGAGACAGACTTTTCCACTGGAAGGAGTGTTGGATATATGCCATAATGATGGATTTGGTCTTTTCCAGATGTTAACTGATGGACTGGAGTGCTGTGGATTATTATGATGTTTTCTTCAGCTGTTTGGACCCTCATTCACTGCAGAGCATCCATTGGTAAGCAAGTGTACTTACTGTGAATAGTTTGCATATTCTTTTTTCAGGTGAATTACTCCATTAACGTCATGCATAAAGTATCACAACTGTCAAGACACAATTCAAATCATAGGCTCTGTATGTATGCGGTAGTGATGATGATGCTACTTTGAGCAAGTTAACTACATTGAAGCTAATGTGACTGACTTAAAAATAGCAATATTTGTTTCGTACATTATAAGGATGACAGCATGAAATATAATCATGCACTAAAAAAATAATCACCATTATATAACTCCCACAAAAAAAATGAACGTGTGTAATGCCAGAAAGGAAGAAAACACCACGTGGGGATGATTTAAGTACACTGGTGAACTGAACCAAACTTCCCAATGATGAGAGACACTGTATAGTAATAAAAAGCTGCATGTGTAATTCGATGCAACATAATTGAACAGTTATGAAATGAAACTATAAGAAAAACCCCAGAAGATCTGCTACTGTCACACGACTGATCAATGTAGTTAGCGGCTGCACTATTTTTAGTTAGTAACTCCCAACCTGCATGTAAAGGTCAGTAATACATTACATTAATGCAAAACGTCTAGTGCAAACCAACATGTACAAACCCGACAGTTCACTTGTTTTTACTCACAGTGAATTAAATATGCCGCGTCTGACTGTGATCTATAGGGTGATGTTTCCAGAAGGAGATTGGTGGGCCAACAAAATCACTTCACGCCTTGCAAGAACAGAAGAGGGAAACAAAGGAAAGGCTGAAAAGAGAAATATCCTTTGAGAATAACACCACTGATGCATATGCCTTTGATACGTCTGTAAATAGGAAGAAATGCCTTGGAGAAACGACAAAAACCGTGTTCTAAACCCATATTGAGATGTTCACTATCTGAACAGGCAGATGTCATCTTAGGCAACATCCGAACTGAAATGAAACACAACAGTGACAGACATGAAATGCTTCACAGGTAGAACTAGACTCAATTCATCCCAATTCCAATATAGTTTGATGTTAGCATGTTGAAGACAAAGCAGTGCTTGGCTGAGACTGTCTACTCTTGGCTGAGCACTATGGGTCCAGGACAGTGAAATGGACCACGAAGACAGATACCAAACAGGACATTGCTTCTTCCAAAAGCTTCTCTTTGGCAGGTGTTTCAAAGGAATCCAAACTGAGACCAACAGACATGAGCACAGCTGCTAACCCAAAGCTCAACCAGATCTTCAACCGTTAAGCCCACATACTGAGCGCAATTTCAACCTGGCCAGGGTCATTCCTGCTAGCTCATGTGCACTGGCTTATACAAAATGTTTTTTCATTCTAGTACTATACAGTTAACTCACAGAACAAAATGGTCAATTTTAATGCTATTTCAGAGAATGAAACATAAAAGGATTACTGTGTGCATAATATTTGCAATTATGCCACTTATACATAATATTGGCTTTTATGCATAAACATAAAACTAAACAACAATGGCCTTATACAGCAGTCACGATTTAGCACATAATCATTTAAAGATGTTATGGCTTGTGTAACGTAAGGCTATACTTAGCCTATATTTATTGATTGGCGATTTGAATAAAATACCTAAAGTATAAGCAAAATATTTTAGTATGTACTGTATGTGTGTTTATGACTGCAAAACTGTTATTTAAACAAGTTGTCTTTCAATAAAAAGAATCATCTTCAGCAGCACAGGTATATTTGTAACAATAGCCAAAAATACATTGTATGGGTTAAAAAAAATATGTTATGCAAAAAGTCATTAGGATATTTTTTTTTTTACATTTTCTACCATAAAAGTATTAAAACTTAGTAATGTGCATAGCTAGCTTCATTTGGACTTCAGAACAATACATAATAATGTTGTAAAATGCATAGTTAATATATAATTAATAAATATGAAATATAACATTTTGTATACTGTCTATAACATGCATACAATTATAATGTCATTGAGTCCTGCCAAAAATGGTTAAAAGTTCCTTGAAAGTTGGAAAATAAGGTAAAAAACCACAAGAGAGGGAGATTGCCTTGGGTAATGATTCTTAAATGGTGCTAAAGGTCTCTGTAACATTTCACCATCACTGACACAAATGTGCACAGGGCAGAAGATTAAATATGTTGTTTTATAAGAAATGTAGGTGGATGTTGAGCTTGTAAAGCAGTAGTTTATATTCGTATCAGATGCCTGAGGGCAGTCATTTGGGAAATGTGCACGGTCTGTTCTTGAGTCAGGGTTGAAGTGAAGCTAGTATTACTGCATGTGCTTCTTTACTTGCACAAGTGTTTGCTGAGGTCAGCTTTTATATTGCCACTGTGCATTAGGGTTTTAGGTTCATTTTTAAAAATAAAGGTTCTTCATTAGTAACATCCATGGAGCTTTTCTATTGCACAAAATAGGTTCTTTATACAAATAAATTATTTAATTTATCTTTTGATTAATGGATGCTGAAAACCTAAGTACAAAAAGCTCTAAAATAACCTGGGCCCGCCCATACTTCCTTTGACGCTACATTAATTTCGCGAGCAAAGTTGGTCTGGCCAAGCTGCTGTTTTAGAGCATTTCAGATTCCCAAAAAAGTTGGACTCTGCTGTTGCAGCTGTTTTGAGAAACTTTCATGACAGGTTTTCTTTGAAAACAGAGCAGCAGTAATTAAAGTAAGTAAAGACATTTTCCTACTGCTTTAATGAAGCTAGCTACAATTGGTTACGGTGTCTTCAAGTTCCGTCGCTACGCATACGTCATCAGAATGAGTGGTCTGATTGGTTGTAGATTCATCCAGTAGTATACAGAGGTGTCTGATGGAAGCAGGTTAAGCCCGCCTCCCAGAAGGCGAGTAGTAAGGTAGCTTGGCCAGACTAAGCTCCTATGAGCATTATAGTCGCGGAAGCCAGGCTAGCTCTGAAATATATCTGTCATATATCTAATCAAATTTTAAAAAGATTTTTGCACATTATTTCCAAAAAATATATATAAAAAGGTGGTTCTTTTAGGGTGTTTGGCAAACCCCAAAATACTGAAAGTGTTTAAATATATTTACATAAAAATATTTTTGTTATTTTCTTAAAAATAATAATAACAATAATATTACATATATTAAAGGAGAATGTAAAGCTTTAGATGTGTTTTGTGGATTTGGCTTTAATATGTTATATAAAGAAAGTGGCTGATGAAAATTAAATGAAGAACATACTGTAAGAAGCAGTCAAACCTGACAGAGTACAAGTAAAATGCAGGAAATGTGTTGTTGTTGTTGTTTTTTTTTTTGGCTTTCAGCTGTTTCTTGAAAGCTCTGATGGTCTCAGAAGATCAGAAAGAGGTTGGCAGCTCTTTCCACCAGAGATGAGCAGAGAGGGTGAAGGTTTTGGAAAGCAACTTGGTGCCTCATTGTGAAGAAGCAACGATGCAAGACCGTGACTGGTGGGAAGAATCACACACTCGCAGGAGAGCGCTGAGGTAGGTGGGTGCTGTTCCAGTGGCAGCGTTAAAGCCTTAAATCTGATTCTGGCAGCCAGTGCAGGGAGATCAGGAGAGCTTTCATGTAGTCGTCTTTGGCTCATTGAGGACCAGATGCACATTCAGGATCATATGCCGAGGAGTCTTGAAAAGAGCTTGGATGGCAGAACACTTTTCATCAGCCAGATGATTAGCGATTGTTTAATCTAATGGAAGAGCATCAAACTGAGTAAAAGTCTGGTCTACGAATTATCCTGAAACAAAAGCATCGAGCACGAGGGAAAAGCACAATACACAGTTGCTATAAACTGAATCAGTAGTACTTGTACTGTAATTATGTAAATTGCATTATGTTGTCAAGGTAATGATTGTTTCAGGGTAAAAATATTCCCCATAAACATCTCGCTGAAGCTGAGTGCTCATCGGGGGAGCTAACAATGCACTTAGCGTTTAACAGTAAAACAGACCCAAGTGTGCTAGCATCTCTATAGTAAAACACAACCGCTGTTTAATTTAGATGCACAAACGTACAAGGGGTCCATTAGCAACACCAACAGAGTGAGAGTCTAAAAATGTCTGAGTGAAGAGCAGCTGAATGTGTACGGCATTGTTAAAGCGTATAATTTCACAGCCACTTGTTAGGATGTTTTCTGCATCGTCCCCGTCCATAGATCCGACTGCAGCCCGCAGCGACTGCAAGTGTTCTGAAACAGTGGGGGGCTTTTGAATGTGCAATAACAGTGTGGGAAACAGTGGCGTAATTTGTGCTTGTTTACCGGGTTTGGGGCATGACGGATGCGTTTGCTGGGTGACAATTGACCTTGAGAACAGATGGCCAACCCAGCTACAACTTTCTGACATTTTTCTCTCTGTTTCTCTCTTTGCCTCTTCGCATTCATACAGCAATTAGCACCAAAGGGAGGCCGTGCTTCAGGGAGACATTAGCATTTATAATGCATGAGCCTGGAGGAAGATCGCTCCATAGATCATTCTCCTTATTAGCACTTCATTTTTGGTTGCGAGATCTCCAATGGGCAAGCAAAGCTTGAGGGTTAGGCAGAATTGGAGAATGATGGATACTGGTAGACGTAGTGTGTATGTGTGTGTCATAGTGTGTTTGTAAACAAGATTCCCAGTATGTTTATTACAAATTGAGACTACTATATTTTTAATGTGTTACAGAAATAGTGTTAAAGAAAAAAAAAGTGTTCTCAAAAAGTGTTAAGAAATAGCTGGTAATTTACTGAATTTGAATCGAGATGCAAACAATGGTGCAATTCAAATTTGTAAAAAACTAATGGAAAGTTTTTGTAATAACCCAAAAGCATTTTAAACATGTATTTAATTTGGTTGATTGCATTTGTAAGTATATTTTAGTTATTTATTAAATTATCTTTCTTTATTACACATTTGCATGCGATGCAAGAAAAAACGGTAAGAAAAAAAAGCTAAGGTGTGTTTACATACAGGATGCTTTCACTCTATAAAGAACAATTCGTACATATTCGTACGAGGTGCCAAATTTGTGCCAATTCGTACAATGTTATGTTTAGGTCATTCGTACAAATTCATACGAATTAGCCATTTCGTAAAATACTGTACGTACGAATTGCCGTGAGATCAGGTTGAAAAGCCGTGTGCTTAAGAAGGCTCTTTAAAATGACCTTTTCATTTAATTTACAAATTATCTATCTAAAACCACAGTCTATTAAAAACAACCGCCATGCATTCGATCAGATAAATAATTATGATGAATAATTATATTCAAAGAAACATATTCAAAAACGTTCAGTTTTTTATTTTTTGCACTTTCTTGAAATTTATCTGAAGAAATCAATCTTATTTCTCAAGTCGATTTTCATGAATCCGGCCCTTGAGTGGTCACCGGTGCTGCAGGGTGTTTTAATGCACGCGGCGACCTTGCAGCATCAGTTAGTTGCATAAAGCTAACAATGAAGTGAAGAGAAAACGATTGAAAACAATCACACATGTTCCCACCGCTTTACTCTGCAAGTTCAATTGACAACTCGAGAACAAGCTGAGAGCCATCAGATGTGTTATACAGTCAACCGTTCAACAAGATTAAAAGCTTTAAAAAAGCACTTCACGGATTTTGAGTCCCGATGGTCGTTGTAACAACTTCATAGATGCGCTGAACTATCTATCATCACATCGATTAACTGAGTGGAAGCAGCGTTCTGGAGAGCTACGGTGTTATTTTCAAGAGTACAGTAAAATCTTTGCCCTTGAAAAGGTCAATTATACAGTAGTATCTTGTCAATCATCTTCATAATGCACGCTTGGCACAATTTGGTCTTTTTTGAAATGTATTGTTTTAAAGTGGAATGCACCGCATAAGTGACCCTAACCAATCACACACTTTGATTTGATGCAAGCAGACACAACATGCACAAACATGTAGGATTGCAACAGATTTTTTTGCAGTTCAACATGTCTGTTGTTTCTGCAGTATTTTGCAGTGCATCATGGCTCGTTTGCTGTAATTAGTGCTTCCAGCTGATTGGCGGATCTCTCTTCAGGATTATGGTTGTCAGGCTTCTTTGGGAATTGACTGATTAAGAATATCTCATGAATATTAATTATGCCACATGACGTTTGGCCTGTAATTGTAATTGATTTGATAAAAAGCAAACATGGGTAAGCATTACAGCTTACCGGGTAAACTAATTAGAAGGGTTGCTGCTTGTTGTAGCTTTAAATGTTGTAGATGAATAAGCTTCTCTGTTTCTTTCTTTTCAAAGCCTCTGCTGGCATAATTGCTTTTAAATCAGAATAATTCCTAACCCAATAGACCTGCGTGTCCCTCGCCGCGCTGCTTATATTGGAAACCCATTAGAATACTATGAGAGCAGCACAAAACCCCAGAGCATGTTTTATAATGCTCTTCAATTTGGTCTCAGAGTTGGTTCAGTCGTTTGCTGGCTCAAGCAACTCGTGTGAGGCCCAGGCAATATTTGCAAAGAGCACACTGAGGCCTCTTGACAAGTCGAATGAGATTGGAAAAGTTTTGGAGAGAAAGTCAGAGCTGGTTTTGTGGATAATGAAATGTCTGCAAGCGGAAAGTCGTCGAGTAACCGTGTGTCCCTCCACATCCAGCAAATTAACATACAAAAAAACTAATAGGGTACAATGAGTAAAAGGCTTCTTTGATGTTATTTTGATCTAAACCACTAGATGGCACAAAAACACGGCGTAGCATTTTCCAAAACATCCGCTTTTTAACATGCACATGCATATTTGTCTGATCATCTTTTAAACATGTACATTAAAATAGCAAATGATTATCACTAAAATGAATGCATCTATGTTGAGACCAAAGTCTTTTTTATGATTTTCAGTTTAGTTTACAATAATTAAAGCAACAGTTTGTAAACAATGAAAGAATATGTAAAAGTATGATTTGTGGGATCACAGCTGCACAGTATTTGACGTGATAATTAATAGACGGCTAATGCCGAGTTCAGACTGCAGGATTTTCAAAGTAGTCAAACTGCATGATAGACCGGGGGGGGGTTTCACATCGCATGACTACGCATGATGAGGAAGAATCGCCATCAACTTTGTCTCACTGCCAAATAAACGCCATTGGAAACAATGCAAGGTCACGAGTTCTCATGTGAGACTGGGATTATTTCTAAAAATTACATCAAGCAAAAAAAGCTTGTCATACAAATTGCATGTGTGCTCATTTGAAACTAAAAAAGGATTATAGAGGAGGATATTTACCTTTGTAACTCCTCCCCTAACAGCCCGCTGCCCTGGATGCTGCTCTCTCATTGGCTGTAGCTAATCGCCGATGTTATTTTCAGTCAGAACACATTCACACGGCATGATTTTGAATCGCCGACAGCTCCAGATATTCAGCATGCCAAATATCTCACGGGTGTTGGCGACACGTCTGCGATTCTCTCAGATCGCATCATTGATTGTCTGATTGTCACTCGCGTGAACGAACACAGAGTCTGTGATTTCAGGCGTTTGTTGGCGATTTCTCAAAACCTGTCGACGAGTCAAAATTGGCGCTAAAATCATGCAGTCTGAACTGGGCATTACTTTTCCATTTGCTGACATGACATGGTTAGGTTCAGATGGTAGTACATATCATATTATATTGGGTGTCCATATTAGAGATAATCACCATATTTGTAATGAAATCATATTTAAAAAAAATGATTATTTGATCGTATCTGATTATATGATCGATAATCACTATTATTGGTGTAACGCTCAGTACAAAGGAGACGGAGAACAGAGGTAAGTAAAAATAACAAGAGATTTATTTTTGGGAAAATAGAG
>JAUCMT010000001.1:929326-947032 GCA_032357475.1 Enteromius thamalakanensis
TGCTCCTCTGAACCTCTTACCTATAAGTTTGATTGATGATTGTATTTTCTAGCGATCGTATTTGTGTACGTGATGTTGTGTAACAACCCTGATCATCGGCTAACTTGTGTTTCTGTAGTTCTGTTGTTCAGTTTTGGGCCTAATATAGTCTAAACATTGTGATTGATGCATTTTGAGTGTCTGTCTCTCTCATTAGTTTAAGTAATGATAAACGATGTTTAACGCTGTGTTACGCATTATACAATGCTGAAGTTCACAACGTAGAGGTGTGCCCTTCGCTGACAAAAAGCAAATTGCGAGCACTTCCCACGGAAGTCCGTGCTAACTACAGTAGTTGATGTATTCTCTCTGAAAGCAGCTCTAGTAATGTCAGAAAGTGTAGTTTTTGTACAAGCTGTGGAGCACTGTAGTTGTAGACCAATCATAAAGGACTGCGCCATCTGACCAATCACAGCAGTGAGGACTCACAGGAAAGGAGGGGTTTAGACAGACTGATTCTTCGAACTGCTTCGGACGAGTCATTAGGAATCATTTAGAAATGGGGTCAAATTAAATATTTTTGGAGAAAACTACAGTGATTTCTGATCTTGCATACACATAAACCTGTTTTAATAGACTCATAAAACAATATTAGCAACCTTTAAAATGGCATAATTGGCCACTTTAAGGTAACTACAATTTATATTTAACCGTTTTAATTAGCTCCGGCTTCGTGGCTGACCTCTGACTGGATGTATAATGTATGACATAAGCTGCATTCGTAACGTAAACTAGTAAAGTAAGAATAAAGCAATACTAAACAGCAGGAAGGAATTAAAAGTTGAAAAGTGACACAAAAAATGTAAATAAATTATGGAGTAATTTTAATTTTTTGGTGAACTATACCTTTAAAGTTTGTTTTACAGTTTCCTTATGATAACAATTAAACAGTATTTGGCGTGCTGTCCAGGGAGTGATCCTGAGGGTCTCGAACACCGAGACTGAACCCAAGGTTCAAGGGGGTGGATGCATAACGAGATAAGGAAGGGAAGGAAACCGGCATATTTAAGGGGAAGGCTTATGGTTTTGATTGGACGAGAAGGAATTAGATTGATTAGGAAAGTGGTTCACCTCGGCTAATCATGCGTCAGCGCTCCATCACTCCATCATTTTTTAACATCTTTTTTTGTATATCCTGCTGTATTATTTAACAAGAACCTCCTGAGTTAAGTAAATAAATAAATACGAAATATAGCGAAAGAGCTCCATTTATCATTTTTACAAAATAATATTTTTAGAGCTGAGAGGTTTAGAGGACACGTACATGTTCTTGACAGATCGCAGTGATTCGCATTCGAGATCCAGTCACACACACACACACACACACACAGAGAGAGAGAGAGAGAGAGAGAGAGAGAGAGAGAGCGCGAGCTGCTTTCGCTACTTTCATTCGGCTCATTGAGGTTTCAACTCGCGACACAAGCGGCTGTCCTTCACTATCTCCTGCTAAAAATGATCCTCAAACACACCTGTCTGCTGGGATTGCTGCTCTGCGGCTGTCAAGGTAAACAAATCAGCATTTACACATTTGAGTGGGCGGTCAAACAGCGGGCACAAGTTGGGCAGCTCGGCTCTGACTGAAGGGAGAATGGGTGGTTTTGGGGGCTGTATGGATGGACACTGGATGAAAAACAACAGTTGTGCCGCTATTTCGGCGAGAAGATCCTGTGAGGAGAATAAATGCTTGTCACGATATTTACTGTTTGATTTCTTGGCGATAATTGATGATATGTGGTAAACGCTCGTTTTCTGCAGTTAAACGTCCATCTTCTGAGGAAAACATCGATGTTCTCAGGGTTCAGCTGATCGGATGTTATGAAGTATGATTTAGTTTAACACAGCAGTCAATGCACTCTTTATAGAAAGTGCGTAATTACGTCCCCTCATACTTTTAACCGTTATTTCGTTCCCGCTGTTACACATTTTAAACGCGCAACTGTCGTTTTCCTCACAATTTGATGGATTTATATTTGTTGTTCTCAGTTTTTA
Source organism: Enteromius thamalakanensis (assembly GCA_032357475.1). Classification (NCBI taxonomy): domain Eukaryota; kingdom Metazoa; phylum Chordata; class Actinopteri; order Cypriniformes; family Cyprinidae; genus Enteromius; species Enteromius thamalakanensis. The sequence goes on from JAUCMT010000001.1 coordinate 931,355, forward strand.
TCAGTCTCATGTAACTTGATGGATTTATTTATAAGAATGCGCGCCGTGATGTTTTATAACGGTAGTAAAGTCCGAAGAACGCTTATTAAATTCTGGCACGCGCGTTTGGAGGTGACACTTCATCGCGTTTATTTACAACGCGACTGATTTATTTCAAAAGCTGTATGTTGGTTTCTGTGGACAGTGTGCATCGGATATATTGTGACTGAGAGTTTCAACGCGTGAGAAAGAGACGGAAGGGTTCGTCTTAACGAACGAAGGTGATCGAAACGCCCCCTTTATTAAAATAATTTCTTGACTTCGTTCGTTATAACGCGCGCGTTCTAGATGGGAAGCTTTGGCAGAACGACAGGTGGAGGTAGAGCGCTGCTCACTGTGTAAGCATCTCTCTGTTCACTACTCTTCAGATCTTACTGTGGGGAAATCTTTGTGAAGAAGCTTTAGGGTTTTCGTTAAATTAGCCTTGGGGTTCCTGCCTGTCTTAGTCGGTTTAGTTCTAGTTATTTGGCAGATTAACTGTTTTGCTGGATGAAGAGTTTGACCAGCCTTTGTTCTTTTTTCGAAGTGTATGAAATAGCTTGCTTTGTCTATGAAATTAAACCACTGTTGCTTGAGTCCCTGAAGCTATTTGTATAATATATTTGTTGTAAGCTACTTTAATGGTGGGAATCTCATCTGTTGGATGTGTTCATGCCAATCACATTCGTGCCAAAGCAACTGGACAGCTCTTCTTTTTTTTCTGATTATTTTTGAAGGCTGAAGTGCTGCTTATTTGTCAGCAGCCTATCTGACATGATGTTGCATATCATGGTGGATGTTAGATATGAACAAATTGTGAAAAATACTCATGTTTGGCTGGTGGCGGGTGCTAATTTCCCACCCTGATTATACTCCCATGTCTTCAAACTGAGCATTTCAGAAAAGCATTGTGTAGCTGTATGATTTGTTTGGATTGGCTTTATGGATTTTAATGGCTGACCAGCTGTTTCAGTGATCATATCCATGTTAAATACTAGGCTGATTTGAGTAGTCAATTAATTCCATTGCACACATTGGCTGCGTGTAGAACAGATGCCAGCTGCCTAGACAGTCATTGGCTCAGTCGATGACATTTCAGCATGAAATGCATCTCTTTAAATCTTAGATTAGTGTTTTTCCAACCTTCTTGAGGTCTTTGTGATGCTCTCCATTGTTCAAAATAACAGCCCACTTGAAGGCCTCAGGACTCATTTTGTGCCTCTGCATTACAGCATATAATGTCATGGCGTGAATTTTAAATTTAGCTGGTTTCAGCTTTTAATTAAGTCTTTTTAGCAATAACATATTTAGTAATTTAGAATAATTTTGTGTCCTTTGTAAATTTACCGATGCCCCCTAGTGGGTGAGGTATGTTAGATTGCGCTGGCGACTGTCTTCATAGATCATTTTTGATAAAAGGAGCAGATTTAAGGTTACATACACAGACAGTGAAAATTGAAAAAAAGGTAATTAAGTTTCCGTTATCAAACATAAAGTTTATTTCTTGTTATATGCTAAAGCTAATGTCTAAAGAATATGAAGAAAAAAATAAATAACAGTGGCACCACAGATGTCAAAAGTAAGGATGTTTTGCTAATCTTTCTATTACATTATGAATACGCTTTTTCTGAATGTTCGCTGAACAATCATTTTTATTTATTTTATTTTTTTTTAATTCCTGGTTAAGCCAACATTAAAGGAATTTTCCATTTCAAAATTTTGCAAACATTATGGCAATGCTACTTTTTAAATGTTACTTTTCTCTGAACATTCTGAAAAAGTAGTAACATTTTAAGAAGTTAAGAAATAAAACGTTCCATGAGCAATGAATAAATTATGTCTATGCTAATGTTTTGAAGGTTGTTCATACCAGAGAGCCAGTCCAGAGCCAGACCAGATAGCTTTGAATGAACATTCCCTATCTTTGAGAACGTTCACTATTAGTCGGGATATCTTTATTATAGGAGAAAAAAATCAAATAAAGAAACTCTTTCCAAGAGTTTAAATCTGTCAAAAATACATGCTTTCTTTAAATGAAGTGCACCTGTGTGTATAAATAATTCCTGAGTATAGAAGTCTGCAGTTGTCCACTGAAGGAAAGAATGATTGAAAGCAGGGCACAGAAACACTTCACAAGCAGATTTTGATCCTGAATTTAAACCGCATGAGCTGAGCTGTCCTAAATTTTGCCTCTGAATTTTGCAATCATATTACAGCTCTTTTTGATAGTCAACATACTGAGCTTGATATTCTGTTAATATTCCACATTCATGCACTCCAGGTTGAACGTTAATGCTTGAAGCTCTTGAAATTGTCATTCATGTTATTTTGTCCTTTTGTTGTACAGAAACTGTTTGCTTAAGGGCTTTTTCTCAAGAGCCCTTCTTTGTGATTCCTCACGCAGCATCACAGATATAAAAACATTCTTTCTTCATTCCGTCTTCACGCTCAGTGTTTTTGAGGTCTGGGCTCTCGGCGCAGTGAATTATGCGCTCTGCGGCGTGGCTGCAGCTATCGTGTGCTATGTTAAGTGCCATAATTAAGAGATTTCTCTGAGTTGCGGTGAAGAATCTCAGTGGTGGGAGTATTAAAAGATTTATGTGGAGGGTGTGTGTCTGAAGTGCATCTCCACTGAGATACGTGCACGCTGGGGACCGGAAAAAGGACAGCTAGAGTAATGGTCATGCTTGTACAAACACGTACGCATGCAGATGCGTGCATGCTCTCAGTATGAAAGCAGAGCGGAGTAACCTTTATTTACCTCTGTGCCTGGGGAAATAGCCACACTGCAGCATCAAAAACAGTATATGTTTCTGGAACAAATGAAGCATTCTATCACTTGCTCTGCAGTGAATGGGTGCCGTCAGAATGAGAGCTGATAAACAGCTGATAACAACATCACAACAGTTAACATCTGGAGACAGAAGATGAAATTAATCCATCATTGAAATGAACTTGGTTGATTTTGATGTAAGAGATAACAGGAGGTTTACTGGAGGATTACTTTATTAATGTTTTATTAATGGATTAGTTTCAGCTTTGGTCTTCTCCAGATGTTAATTGATGGATTGGAGTGCTGTGATGTTTTTATCAGCTGTTTGCACTCTCATTCTGACGGCACCCATTCACTGCAGAGCATCCGTTGTGATGTAATCCTACATTTCTCTAAATCTGACAAAGAAACAAACTCTTGTTTACAGCACTTTTTTGTTCTTCTTTAATGTAGTTTAATCCCAAATTTTGACTCTGAAATGGCTAGTAATTTTGAAGCAGAAATTGTGTTTTCTTTTAAAAACACACTCTGATAATCTTTGTTTTATTACTTCAGGTGGCACTTGACTTCAAAGCACCACTAATAAATATCGATTAAACCGCCGAGTACAAAAAGCCTGTGTGTCGCTTATACAAACACTAACATTTCGTACAAAATCCTGCATTTGACTTGTATTCTGTGAAAGTTAAAGCATTGCTTGATTAATGAGCGGAAGAAAGGACGTACAGATAGAAAACCTTGAAAAGAGAACTATATCAAGCCCCTCCCTCCCAGGGGAAATATACATGAGGAAAATCATTTTAAAGTGTGGTCGCATTCAGCAGGCCTCAGAGCTGCATAAAGTGGTAATTCCAATGATGTAGATGCTGCATTCATATAATAATATGCTTTGATTCCCATGAGCCACAGAATCAGGGCAGATTTGCATAGATTCTGCTCATAAAACACAGGTAATCCTGAGAACAGTTCACATGTTAACGTACCCTTATGTCTGGGAAACAGCATAGGGAGTTTTTTATTCAAGTTTGGTTGGTTTCATACTCGACAGAGGTTGAATTTAATAATACTGTAATTTAACAGACCGATTCAACTTCTAGTACTTTCAGTTTTTCCATCTAAAAGCCAAGGTGAAATCCTTAAAATGCAATGTTTGTGTATAAGTTGCATTTTCTTATTACATTTATGCATTTAGCAGATGCATTTATCCAAAGCAACTTATAATAGAGGACTATAAACCGTTTATCACAGAGCCAGCAATCAGAAATATTACATTCAGAAATACTGGTAAATATAATAACAGACAGTATAAATCTGTACCCATGAAATAAAAAAAATATATTTATGAATGCACAGACCAGTCACTACTAATTTGCCAATTTATATGTTGTGTCAGATGATATTTACTGATTTGTTGTCGAATCAGCATGTCCAATTCCAAAAATATAGAAAAAAAGATAGCAGTGTTTTTAGACAACAGACATTAAGTCAGTGTTCCTCAAATCTTAGCCTGGAGGTCTGATGCACCGCAGAGTTTGGATCTAACCCTAATCAAACACACCTGAGCATGCTAATCAGTGTCTTAAGGATCATTAGAAAACACAGGTAGGTGAGTTTATCAGGGTTGGAGCTAAACTCTGCAGTGCATCGGACCTCCAGGGTAAGATTTGAGGAACCCTGCATTAAGTCATGTAGCTATTATACTTTAGTTCATTCACAAATTACAACGTGCTAAAAATGTCCACACTATCAGATGCAAACGGGTTTGTTTCTTCGTCAGATTTGGAGAAATGTAGCATTGCATCAGTGACTCAGCAGTGGATGCTGTGCAGTGAATGGGTGCCGTGAGAATGAGAGTCCAAACATCACAATAGTCCAGATCTCTGGGCTTCTCCAGATGTTAACTGATGGACTGGAGTGCTGTGGATTATTGTGATGCTTTTATCAGACTCTCATTCTGACGGCACCCATTCACTGCAGAGAATCCATTGCTGAGCAAGTGATGCAATGCTTAATTTTTTTTTAAAATCTGATGCAAAGCGAATTGTGTTCCTTTTCAACACCAGAACTAAGAACGAGTTTAAATAGTCTGTGTGATCGCGGATGAAAGCAGATGTGAAATTTCCTAAATGTAAAGCAACGAATGTTTGGATTTAAAAAACAGAATCGCATTTTATCTCAATGAACGTCTCAGCAGTGAATGGCTGTTGAATCTATTCCTGCTCCTGCGTTTCATGTGCACCATCACGGTGACTCATCAAGGCTTCGGTTTCCACATCCTCCTCCTCTCGTGGCTCACAGCACTGAGAGCAGGGGGAAACACAATATCTGCAGCCGTTTGAGACGCTTCACAGGCAGCTGTGAGTGGGCGTCCGGCGATCTTTCGGAGGGACACAGACTGTCAGTCTCCATGAAGACTTTTCTCACATCTACACATCTCCCCACAGGAGCCAACAATCACTAATGAGATCTCTGGAAAATCTCGCTTGTTTCTCGCAGACAGCGCCTCAGTTGTTTGGAGTGCATATGGGTCTTCAGCTTGAGAAACAGACCTCCGTAACATCACATGTCTGAAGAGATCATAACAGCGTCTCAAGATTTTCCAAGCTACCGTAACCTGCAATCAGAAGTCAGAGTTATAAGATCAGTCCGAGTTTCAAGGCATGAATAAATTGAGCTTTCAACATGCTGTGGCTCCAGTCAGGCTGAAAGTCTGTTCTAGATGACCCAGTTTGATTCTTCGTGCAATATATATATATATGAAATAATACCTGACATAGATAAGATATTAAATAATATCTCAAACGAGTAGAGAAAGCCATTAGATGAATCTCATGAAACCTTATTTATTAATATTACTACTACTACTACCAACAATAAGAAGTATATTATTATTATTATTATTAACAACAACAATAGTAGTAATAATAATAATAAACATTGTTTTATGTTTTGGACATATTTTTTTCCATGCATTAAGACATTATTTTCTTGACCGTTACCTTCATCAAAATGCAAACACTTTATCTTTATTGCAATGACTAAAACAATTGCATATTAAATTTTATTTATATATTGTTTATGTTTTTTATTGTAATATAGTAGACAATTATACAATTGGCATTATGACAATAACAAAGTCAAAAGTAAAGGGATGCAATAAATAGAGACTACGCTAATGTAGGGAAGAAAGGTCCTTATCCTTTTACAGGCACAGAGAAAACGGTAAGAGTTCGTTATTGTTGTTTACCAAGAGTGCTTATTGTCCTGCAAAACTATTCATTTCAAATGACCCAAACCTTTTTTTGTTTTTTTATCTGAAAGTGCTTATTTATCTTAAATCGCTTCATTAGTCAAAAGAAGCATCTTCGTTCTGTTTCATTGTGGAGATAAATACTGCGACTCAATAATAACAACAATAACTGCAGTAGGTTGACAGTAATGAGGCCTTTGTAGAATAATCATTGATTAGGGCTGAAATTAATCATGCTGCTAGAGCTCCATAGGTGGCCATGCGAGAATGGATTATATTAGAAACGCCGGATGACAACATAACATTTCCCATTTGTTAGAAACAGCATTACACACATGCATAAAAAATAAAAAAGCTTTATCTGTATAGCATCCCCTGCTTTTATAATAAGCAGAATGACCGAAATTTCATTAAAATTGGACGCTTTAAAAGGAAGGTCAGCACTTGATGCTTTAAGGTTTTTTAAATTGTTCTTCTATTGTTTTGCGATTTATATCGGCATTGCATATCGCCATCTACTGTACATTCATGAAAGTGTTCAGTGAAAAAAAAACACTATATATTTATTATTATTATTTATTTATTTTTTGATTGTACAAATGGCACATGGCCAGCAAAAAATAATTATTGTGTTTGTTGTCATCAGACACTGGGAATGTTTTTGCACTCATTTTGTCAATTCATTTGCAAAATCCAAAAACAGTGTGATTGTAATTAGCATTTTTCTTACCTTGGAGACATATCTTATTAAATTTGCATTTGATATAAATATAAAATATTGTGCGTTTTTCTGATGCACACACATTCATTTTTAATCTGATTGAAACAACAGTCAGATTCGAAGGTTAACATGACATTTTGCTTTATAACTGATTTAACAGATCTATACTCTACTTTTAAGTGGATAGAAATTTCATTTGGATTGATTTAGATGTTCATATGAGGACTTTTCAGTCTATAAAAATATAGCTTAAAAAACCCATTGCTATAAAAACTATTTTGATTCCATGTATAAAAAAAAAATAATAAAAAAAAAAAAATATATATATATATACACTCACTTGACAGGAGTGAAGTATGCATGCAATAAAAAAAATAGCTACATTTTTAAATTCTAAAATAAAACTTTATGCCAGTGTAAAATTATTTTATAAATAAATTTATGAATAAATTTAACGTTAAAATACCAATTTTCTTTTTTAGTTCAAAAGCCTAACTGTGTGCATCACAAATTAGATCGCATTTAAACATGCACGTTGCAAGCGGCCCCTGTTTTTTATTTTCTTTATTTTTGTAAGTTTCACATTTGCATTCGTGGACTAGCGAGAATCTCTGAAAAGCAGGACCTGTTGTAAAATCTGATTAGTCATTGTATTCCTGTTTGAACAAAACTCTGTTGAAAACACAGGGACACCAAGGTTTGATGATGGTGGAGGTTTTTTCCTGTGAAATGAGCAGAAATGTGCCTGTAGGAGTTTGAGCTTCACTTGATTGCTGGTGTTCAGCTGCGGTAAAGAGCAAGGATGTGCTGTTGTTCTGTGTAGAGTGGCCTTTCATGAGGATGAAGGGACACATAAGACACAGGCTCCGTGTCAAAACAAGACGATCTCACGAGACGTTTGACTGAGACTGAGCTTCAAACGCAAACTCTCAGCGCTGGTGGACTAACTAATGCCGACCAATATGTTCACGCTCATTCCTTATGGATGTAGATCTCCCTCCATCTGTCTCTCTTTCTATGTCTGTCTCTCTCGACAAAAGCCAGTTTTATGGCTCAGAAGTTGCTCTTTCATAGCTCGAAAGATTTCCCTGCTGAAAAGACCAGCATATGTTTTGCTTTGGATGCTGGCTTCGTTATTACAGCGAATCATTCCTGCACAAGTAGTGCCAATATTCACAGCTAAACTGGAGAAAACACGACTGTACTGGACTTTTTTTGTTCAGTTTTTAAATTATTGATGGTTTTTGAATTTGAATTTTTGTAATGAGAAATGGGTAGCTAACCCTGAGGAATATTTTAATAGAAGCTGTGGTCCTTGGTCAACGGCTCTTTGAGAGTCAAAAAAAGCAAACACAGTCAACATAAAATGAACACCTGTGGCTCCTGATGATATTTTGAGATCTTAAAAAATTATTTACATTATTACCTGTAATCCAGTTTGTGAATGAATCATTCTTTTGAAGCATTTCTTTTTAAATTGAACTGAATGAACCAGTTCATTAAATCTTCTAAATCAGGTCACGTCTGAAGTTATTCAAACTCACTTTCAGACACCTGACAGTCACTGGGACTGTAAATGAGCTGTGTATCTGATCCTGTGATGAATGAAGGGGTCAAATTAAAGGGTTAGTTCACCCAAAAATGAAAATTCAGTCATTAATTACTCTCCCTCGTGTCGTTCCAAACCCATAAGACCTTTCTTCATCCTCAGAACACAAATGAAGATATTTCTGATGACATCAGAGAGTCATCTGTTCCTCCATAGACAGCTACACAACTCTAATGATCCAGAAACACAGTCAAAATATCAGTAAACAGTCCGTGTGGCTTAATGTGTATGTACAGTAGTCTGCCATAATATCGTGATTGTTGTTTTAACGATGTGTGATTTGACATTATAAAGTATTTTGCAAAACCTCCAGAGTGCACACTTTTATAAGTATCTTTTATCATTTAAATAATTTAAATATTGATATTTAACATTGTATGTGTAATATATCAAAATATGATTTATGCATTTGTATTTCTAGGTTAAATGCAGCAGTGTTTTGCATTAAATCATGTGTACATGCATCTAAATGCCCCGTTGGATGCAGCTTCTGTGATACTGATTTTATTTGCTTGTTAACAGCTTAACATTCTTATTATTCCAATTCACTCTTTTGTGTGTGTGTGTGTGTTTTTATTATTATTATTTTTTTATTTATTTAGAAAAAATGGCTTTTTTATGCCCCATAAAGTATGAAAATCACTTTAAACTGGAAAAACTTGGAAAAGATTAATTTACATCAGTGTGAAACATAAAATATAAAGAATATCAAGCAGTCCTTAAGAAAACATCATAACATACAGCAAAATATTGTCTAATTATTGTATCAATAAAATCCCAGATAAAATCAAGATGATATGAATAGTGCACTATTTATACGCTTCAGACACATTCACATCATTACTGGGTGCTTAAGTGCTGTATACATTTGATGATTACATAAATTAGTATTGAACTGTCCAAACGAATCATTTCACAGAAAAAAGAGGATTACTGCTGCAATAATACTGTAAATAATGTTCATATGATCTCAAAATATCGTCAGGAGCCACGGGGATTCATATCCTGATGACTGTTAAAAGTTTTTTTTTTTTTTAAAGTGCCGGTAGCCATTGACTTACATTTTATGGATCACCGAGGACCACGGTTTCAGCTAAAAATCTTGTTTACTGTTCTACAGAAGGAAAACATGTCATGGACGGCCTGAAGGGGAGTAAATGAACAGCTCATTTTCATTTCTGGCTAATCTCAGAGAATTGAATCTCATTTGTGTTTTTTTTCCCCCTTTTCTTTCTCTTTTTATTCCATTCTATTTCATTTTCGTCATACATCTTTTTATTATTTAATAATATTAAGCAATTTTCTGCAGAGGGCCGAAGCACTTAACATGGAGCTATTAAATCAGTAAATCAAAACCTGGATGTAGAAATGTATTTATAATAATTAATTAAATTAAAATGTCCATAAATGCACTCATCTATTATCTAATCTTCTATTCAAATGGAGCAATTATTCTTTTAAGGATGTCAGTCTTCCTTCAGTTTAGAGCACTTTTGTCCTCTCTGTGTTTTATCAATTCACCTTGACTTTGCTAAGTAGTTGCCCTTTGCAAATTCTGATGAACCATTCACTAAATTCTGAATTCTACATGCTGTTCAGAAGCGCATGCATGTGTTAATGGTGTTTATCTTGAAAGGAGTAATGATGCTTCCTTTATATCAGACGCTCATGTTTACTGTGCTGCTGGAACGGCTGCGGCTCGTGATGAAGCAATGACGGTGTTAACGTAAGCATCTGAGTCATTCTCTGGTGAACAGAGGTAATGGTGTTTGTTATCAGACGCGGTGGAATGAGGGAATGTGTTTGTTTGTGACGGAGCCTTGATACCGCAGGGACAGTCCATGGCTTCATTTATCACAGCCTCTGGTGAAGTCACACACACACACACACACACACACGCACACACACACGTCTACAGAGCACATTGGTAAACTGTGTTGGCATTAAACACCATTGATTGCTTAACTACATTTCCCATCATGCTCCGGTCAGCCTAGACTGTTCATGCTCCAGTATTCTTAGTAGTATCTGAAAGCCTAATAAAATAAGATGGCTAATTGTTCAAATGATCTTTTTTGTTTGTTTGTTTTAGTTAGAAGTTTAGATAGTAATGCATGCATAGTTTGCTTCTTGTGCTCAAGAGCATGTTTATTAAAGCCCATACATTTTACTAACAAGAAACTATGCTTCTAACCACCGGTCCACAGCTGTAGTTCAAACCACGCAGGTTTGTGACGTTGACTGCTAATGCTCGTTTGAACTATGCTTTCAGGGGACTGTGCTGGTAACTACTGGACTTGTGACCATAGTAGGCTAACCATGTTTTTGACACAGGCCTGGCCAATCATTTGTTGATGATTTTGTGCCTCAATAACTGCATCATGCAATTATTAAATGGAACTAAACGATCAATTTGTGTCACTGAGCACTGACATCTGCTCCATTAAAAGTGCCACGATTCTTTTTTGTTTTTTTGACAGATCCTCTTGTGAGTATGCATGGTCATATTCCTGTAGGACAAAGCAGATTAAATGATGCATGCTGATAGTGTGATATTGTAAGCTATAATTAGCCACAATATGCATAATATTCAATCACTTTTCCGACTGTACATAGCTGTATTCATGGATGCATCTGCTGAGATTTATAAGATGAAACCTCATGCTATTCCACAAATCATAAATATAAGCTTATCTTATCATATTCCTCATTCTAATACAGCTATATTCTCTATAGATTATACAGACAAGTAGTTTTTGATGTTACCTGATGCACAGCACAATTTAAATCTGTTTAAAGAGTATGATGCATGATTGCATCCTCGGTGTTTTGTAGCATTGATAGTTTTATAATGAGGTATAAAAGATGAGCTTGAACTGTGTGCAAAGCAGTAAAACAGTCCCACAGCTGAGCCGACTCTTAACCGCAAGGACTCCCTCGGTTTCAGACAGATCCTCGGACTCATCTCTGCTATCTAAATCCAGCCGTTTACACTTTCAAAGGCGAGCATGGCTCTCCTCGGCCTCTCTAAGTGTTGCAAGCAGCCACCAAAGCAGAGGAGAGAGCACAAACTAAAGTGAAGACGGAGGAGAGTTGCTGGGCTGTGTCTCCCAGAGGACTGCAGATCCAGTGTGTTTGGTCCTTTTGAAGCTGCTGTGATGTGTAATAAGGACTGTGAGGGGATGGCCTGGCCTTCAGGTCCTCAGCGGAGCAGAGGAAAAAATGTCAGAGTACAAAGGCCCCGGTGGGAGGAAAACTATAAATGAGAGAGAAAGATTTTAAATGATTATAGCTGTTATTCATAGGAGTTGTTATATTAAGTAGCTTTGTGCTTGTGGATCAGAGAGATAAAGGTGCTGCCATGCTTGACTGTGCATAAAGGTGCTTTTTCACTAACACTGATTCATTGATGCCATTCCTCTACCTAACTGTATTTATGAGCTTTACTGTATGCTTTCCCATGGCTAGTTGCTGCATTTGCATAAAGTTTGCTCAACTTTGTTGCATCGCCAACACTACGAAACTATTTTTGCTGCTTGTTCAGGTTGCTTACTTAAGCTAAAGCAACGAATCTTCAACACTTTATCTATTTATCTATTATCTGCTTTTTTTTTTAAGGCATTTGCTTTTTATTAGACCATATGGGAGCATTAATGTTAGAATTTTTAGGTTTTGAGTAAAGGGAAAGACTATAATATAAAATATATAATATTGATTTATGTTGGATATTAATAGGACTTTCTCATTAATATATGTCTCAGTGCTCCAGATAAAAAAATCGAGTAAGGACCCATTGGCTCCTATAAGAAAAAATTTGCCAAATGATTTTTTTAGGTGCCAAAGAAATGTTTTTAATTTTTTGTCTCATCTTTTCTTGACTTTATCGGCATTTTAATCCAAGGTTTAGTGGGAACTAAATGTATTTTCCAACCTGAAATATACAGTCTGTATATAAATATACATGTTCATTATGGACTATAGTAAGAGAAAGATATAATGGCTTCACTTGTCTCTTGAAACTGGGGCACTAAAACATATTTCTTTTACAAAATATGATTTGTCTGATCATAGGAGCTCTGGCTTTATCACTGCGAATCATTGACAGTATAAACAATTAAACCTGTTCTGAGAGGAGTTTTAACTGCTGGGTCGTTCTGTGTTTCCGGTCTACATCTCTATGTAACTCTATCCATGTTGGTGTCCCAGCTCTCTGTAAACTAACCTGGGGTCACTATTTTATTTAGGCATAATCAGTCAAGGTCAAAGGAAAGACGATGTAGAAGATCATCCCATTAGCATCAGTTAAAAGCGAGGAGTAACCAGAGCTGGCCGGTCTCGACCGAATAACCCCTCAGGTTGTTCTCCGAGACAAAACAAGAGGGATGATGTGTCCGCGCAGGTCGAGCGGCCTCGGGTGGAGTTATCAAGCAAAGTAAATCCTTGGACATGGCCTCTCCTAAACCCATAAACTCAGGTGTAGCCGCTGGGAGAGCAGCTCTGGCTGGAAGGTGCCTCAATCCACAGATTAATTGTGCGAGCCGCAGCACTCGGCGGCTTCATTTAGAGCAGTCATGCTACATAAACTCCACTATGAACAAGCTGTTCCCTCAAGGGCCGAAGCAACCTCCAGCACGCTCCCAAAATAACACGCTCTCGCTGGCGTCCCTCGATATTCAGCGCGGATAATACTCACATCCCCAGGAGCCTCAATAACCAGCACTTCACGGACACTTCACGCCAGCTCTTGCTTTGTTCTCCTCTCCTTTATGGGGTCAGTTTGTGGGATGTTTTCTGTTTTCTCTCTCTCTTCTTTGCTTATCAGCCTCCGTCGGCCCCTTTTTCCTGAAGACTGACCCCGGGCTGTTGGGGTGCATTTCAAACTCCCTTCACCAGTCGTCAGATTAGTGTTGTTGTTTTTTTTTGCTGTAGACAGCAGCCACACACAAACACCTGTTGGTTTTTGTGAAAAAGTGGAGACTCTATAGGTGTAAGGTTTTTATACTGTAAACAGGAAACTGCTATTTCAGAGCATTGCCCATTCTTTCCTTCCATTCATTTTTTCATTCATTCATAATTAATTAATTAATTCAACCATCCATCCATCCATCCATTCATTTGTCCGTCTGCCCATCTGTCCGTCATTTAACCATCTATAAGTCCATCCATCCATCCATTAATTAATTAATTAATTCATTCATTCATTTGTCTGTCTTGCCGTCTGTCCCTCCATCCATCCGTACATTCATTCATTAAACCATCTATAAGTCTGTCCATCCATCCATCTATTCAGTCAACCATCCATCCTTCATCCATCCATCCATCCATCCATCCATCCATCCATTCATTAATTCGGCCATTCGTCTGTCCATCCATCCATCCATCCATTAATCCATCCATCCATCCGTCCGTCCGTCCGTCCATCCATCCGTCCATTCATTCAACTATCTATAAGTCCATCCATCCATCCATCCATCCACTCGTCTGTCCGTCCATCCATCCATCCATCCATCCATCCATCCATCCATCCACTCGTCTGTCCGTCCATCCATCCATTTATTAATTTTTTTTTATTTATTCATCCATCGATTTATCCATCCCTTCATTCATCCCTTCATTCATTCAACCATCCATCCATTTGTCTGTCTGTCCGTCCATTCATACAACTATCTATAAGTCCATCCATCCATCCATCCATCCATCCATCCATTCACTCGTCTGTCCACCATCCATCCATCCATCCATCCGTCTGTCCGTCCATTCATTCAACCATCTATAAGTCCATCCATCCATTCATTCGTTCATTCACTCATCTGTCCTTCCATCCATCCATCCATCCAACCTTTATTTATTAAATATAACAGGTATAATTCACAATAACTGCCTACATGAAGTAATCTGTTTGTTGCATCTACTAAAATCCTGCCTTTAGTTAGCTGCTGTTTTGAGAGTTGCAATATTCATTTATTTATTTTATAACCCATTTTTAAAATACCTGCTCCCTCTGCTAAAAATAATTACTGTTATAGCTGCTGTTTAATAGCCTTGTTTATTGCTTTACTGATTGATTCACTTAGCATATTTTTTTCAAATGTAATACTCATTACCTTTTTGTTAAAACTAACTCTTAAAATGTAGTTGCCTCTGCTGAAAATACTTGCAGCTTTGTTTAGTACAGCTGCTGTCTTGAGTGTTGTGGTCTTTCTTGTTCATTTGTTCTTTCACTGATCCATTGATTGATTTATTCATTAATTCGTTTGATTCGTTATTCATTTATTAATGTACTTACCCTGCCTCTACCTCAGGGTGCTGGGGTGCGTTTCAATCTCCCTTCCCAAGCAGCCTGATTAGTGTTTTTCACTTTAGACAGCAGCCACACACACAGACGACAACAAGCAGACTATTTCTGGACGGCTGAGTGAGATAAAGGCTTGAGAAGTTGAGTACAAAAGACTTGACAATAGTAATAATCTGTGTCCAAGACCTTGCCGTGGTTATTCCCAGCTCATCAGATTAGCTGCTATTAACATCCTTTTCATTATCTAAAGCCTCAAATCCAACGCTTGATTCAGGAGGATCAAATCCATGTAAGACGCTCGACAAATAACACTGATCGTCAAACAGAGGCAGGCCGTTGTGTTGGGATTAAGAGGCGGGAAGCTTACGGACACTTCCAAATACTTTGTGGCAATAAAAGTGCTCTTCTGATGCCACAGAAGGTCGAAAAAAACATCGGGATTCTTACGTGGTATTCACCTGAATGCATGGGCTTCAGTGCGTGGAAGTTCACTGAGCTCTGATAACGCGACTCTCTGCAGTGAAGTGGACTCTCACAGATGCAGTGATGCAGTTCATTTGCTCTTCCCTGTAATTGTAAACTTCTGACCATTGAAGGAAAGCCATTTGGCCACTGCTGAAGTCATTACACATTGCCTATGCGTGAGCGGCATGACCAACATTTTATATCAACTTATTTATTTGCTTGTATGGAGTATTTTATTATTATTTTTACTCCTATAATGCAGTCAAAATATGTATATGTTTGTTTAGATTCTGCATTTGGAGAACCCAGAGAATTGTTGTTTTATAAAATATTGATTGATTTATTTATTTGTTTAAATGCCATTTATCTTATTTCTTTAGCTATGCCTACTTTATGAATCAAATGTTTATAACTTACAATCTTTGTAAAAAAAAAAAAAAAAAAAAAAAAATATATATATATATATATAAAATAGTCTTATTTATTGATTGATTGATTTGTTTGTTTAAATGTCATTTATCATATTTTGCTATGGCTGCTTTATATT
>JAUCMT010000001.1:964460-983647 GCA_032357475.1 Enteromius thamalakanensis
TTCTTTTCGACTGAAGAAAGAAAGACATGGACATCTAGGATGACATGGTGGTGAGTAAATTATCAGCAAAAGTTTTTCTGAAAGTGAACTTCTCCTTTAATGAATAACTACAGTGTCCTGTCGTGTAATATGGGATGTCAACTGTCCCTGTCCTCTGGTTTGGTATATTAATTTAGTGTCCAGCACCAGACACATAAAGCCAGTTTAAAGGAAAGCCATGTCTGTTTGTCCTTTTGAAACGATAAACACAATAAAACCCGCCCTCTGCTCGTAAAATATGGTCGTTTAGTTTATAGTGAACTGCTGGAAAGTTTTTACAAGCCAAAAAGTTTGAAGATCAATTTGAGTTTCAATCGAAGCAGAGCGTAAAGAAGAATTAAATGGAGTTTGGTTTTCACAGTAACAGAGAAAAGAAACAGAGCTTTATTTCTGGGGGAAATGTCAGAGAGAGACGTCTGTCATGTTGAAGAGTGTGAGAGGAGAGCTAGATGAAGAGACCTGCTGTCTTTATCTGTCCATCCAAGAGCTTGTTTCCTTTATTTGCAGTTTTGGTATTTTGAAGGGCTCCCAGAGTTAATGAACTGGTTTGATTTAAACATCTTTTACAGAATTAAATCTCTCAGCAGCACAGGTTGAGTTTTTGCTATCTTGTGCCATTTTCATATTTCAACATAATGTACTGCATATTGAAATCTAAAGTGGATTTTATTTTTTTCTGTTTTTATTTCACATACAATATTTTGTTTTTTATATTTTTATTTACATTTTATATAGTTTTAAATATGTATTTTTTTGTCTAGCTTTTAATATCCATTGACTTTTTTTTTTTTAAATTCAATTGTTTTATTAGATGTTTCTGGTTATTACAAGGTGCAGACTTCTATGAAATATTAAATGTAACACTGTCTTAATTCATAATGTAAAACTTCACAAGAGTTCGTTCTCGTGTGAAACGATCTGTCTTAACTTGAGCAAAACTCAACAAGCTAAATCACCTTGACCAAAGCCAGAGAGCTTGTTTTCCTGTCAGCACATCAATAATGGACTCAACTTGATATAGAGAACAAGCGAACATGAAATAACTAGTGTTTAAGGGTGTTTTTTCTGATTCATAATTGATTAATTCTGAGGGAACTAGAAACCCACACTGAAGCGGCTCAGCTTATTCTGCTTTCTTCTGATAAAAACAAACTCAATTTAGCAAACAATACAAGTTTAGAGCTAGAACAGGAATATTTTACTACAGATCTGGATGTCACATTAGGACGTTTCTTCCCTTTACATTTTAATTGCTATATAGGAGAAACATTTGACTTGAAGATATTTTCTTTGCTAATTGCTTGTGATTTGCTCGTCAGTGGTACATCGCCACCATTAACATGTGCATGTTCAGGAATGTTTGAACGATTCAGGCTCACAAAGTAGTTTTGACACACAGAAACAAAAGCTGAGAATCGCTGGGGAATATCGTGTAGCAGCGTTTATCCACCAAACATTTCGACCTCATTTCATCATTTAGTAAAGCTTCGGTTCACTCTTCACATCTTGATATCTAATACAATCACACGTTTGACTGAAGTACAAACAGAAGCAGCGTATCAAACAAGCTTGTGTGATCACCATGAGCGCTAACTCGCTGATTAACCACCATAGTGCCATGCATTGTTTCGGAAACGAACTAGCTACATATACACTGCTGTATTGAACATGACACATATTGACATTTTGCTTTATTTGATCTTTGAATCATCGCAGCTTCACTCTTACGTCATACTCCATGAATATAAATATATACATGTAAATAGTATGTAAATATTTTCAGAATGTATTTATGTACACAGTATACACACATAATGTAAACAAAACTTTTATTTTGGATGTGATTAATCTCGCACTAATGTGTGTGTGTGTGTGTGTGTGTGTTCAACAAGCATTTTGTGGTGCTGTATGGGAGTGGGTGGAGCTAAAGGTCTCATTTGACTGCATCTCTCTGAATTATTAGAATTTAAAATAGTTACATAAAATAGTTAATAGCAAAAATAAATATTTGACTAATATGTTTTTTCTTCAGAGCAGTTTCTGAAGAATCTGAGACATTGTTTATACTTTAATGAAAAGATGAGCTTATGAGAAATGCTTTCAGTAAAAAATAAATAAATAAATATGATTGTTATAAATTAGTGCTGTCAAATGATTAATCACATACAAAATAAAAGTTTTTATTTACATAAAACATGTGTTTATGCTGTGTTTATTTATTATGTTTATATTAAAACACACACTTACAGTTTGCATTTTGAAATTATGTACATGTTAATGCATTTATATATTTATTTTCTTTTATTTCTTATTATATTTAAATATATTTAATATATAAAAATTTTCATTAAATATATACATGCATGTGTTTGTATTTATACAGTATATACTTAATAAATATACACAGTACATGCAAATATATTATGTAAAGAAAAACCTTTATTTTGATGTGATTAATCATGATTAATTCTTTGACAGCACTATTTTGTTGTTATTGTTATTATCATTAGTAGTAGTAAAATAAATAATTGCAATTATGTAATAATTATTTTACAGGTATCATTATTATCATCTTTAAAAGAGCAACATGTGAGGAAAAAATATTAAAATGAAAATAAAGTGGTATGAATAATAAGTAAGTTGAATGAAAGAGCTTGAACAATTAAGAGTTTAATTTGAAAGCTGTTAAGATGGCTGGAAACGTCAGCTGCTGTCACGAGGAGAGTTATCATCTCTCTGATGGACGTCTGAAACACGTCGCAGCAAATTTGCCAAACATGAGAGATTTCAGGAGAATTACAGAGACTTTGCCCCGTCTCTCTCATTTCCCGTCCCAGTTATGACCTTTCAATCAGAAATCTCATCACAAATAATAGCCGTATCTTGCAGGGCGGTTTAATGTGAGAATCAATCACTCGCTAATCATATTTCTGTCCGCTCTGTGATGTTCAGATGTGCTATCCTAGTTTTATGGCATCCACGGTTGCGTTAATCTTGAAAGTTGAAAACAATCAATGGAAATGATGTGAGCTTGAGGAAAGTTTTATAGCTCATCGTTATTTCACTCAGTTTATAAACAGGCACTTTTTTAAACACACTGTCCTCCACTAATATTGGCACCCTGGGTAAATCTGAGCAAAGGTGGCTGTGAAAATAAATCTGCATTGTTTATCCTTTTGCTACTGTATCTATGGAAATTGCAGGGACGTTTTTTTTTATAAAACTCATTTGCTGTGCAAGCATATTTGCAATTAGTGTTTTTCCACAATAGCGAGGAGCGCTGGCTTTGCCTGGATGCTCGGGGGAAAATAGGTAGCTATTAAGATGATAGTAATATAATGCAGTTCAAATAGCTCAGGTTTAATTGTGTCTCGCAGCATCTGTGCTTCAGCTCGTGTGTGTTTGACAGACTGACGTGATGATGGAGACATGACAGGCGTCTCATAACATCTCACGCCTGATTAATGCTAATACCCTTCAGCAGGAAGAGCTTGAGCTTGTGTGTAATAACTCTGTACAGACTCTTGATATCCATTGATTAATAGTGCAATTACATTTGTTTCATATCTGAGCATGTGTGTGTGCCTGCGTGCTTGTTTTGGTGACATATGAGGACAGATTCATATATTATTAGTATAGGTATCACAAGGAGAATGTGACTGTACCAGGACTTATCGAAACGCTTGTAAATCATACCAAATGAGTTTTTCTGAGAAAGTATAATAGCAGAATGTTTCCTGTAAGGGGTGTAGGGTGATACTAAATTACTACATCATTATTTATCCTTTAATGCGGTCCCCACAATTCACAAAAACAAACATAAATATGTGTGTGTGTGTTTGCAGCTATTTAATATCTCGTGGACAATTTTGCACGCAGAAGTGAGTGATCCATTTGAGAAAACATTAAAATGGTATGCAAATTAGATAAAAAAAATGTTGAAATGTGGTTAATATAATAATTTTACGTTGTCATTCAGTGTAACAAAATATTCATGTAAAAATTCAAAATGCAATTAATTTGAACAGAAAATATTTAGTTTTTTGGGGGATAAACATATTTGTTTTATTTTTTTCGTTAAACCATTTTTCACATATGTCACTTTGGACTAAATATAAATGTACATTATATATAAATAACTGGATTTTTATGTATACTTCTGTATATATTTAAAAAAATATTGTAATTATAACTTTTTTAATATAATAAGAATATAACAAAATATTATTATTATTTATTAAACAAAATTGTAATTTTATATTTCTTTTAATTCGTATTAGGGTTGGGTGTATAGACGATGCCATCGTTCATCGCCGGTGGCCGATAGACATACGATGCTGAGCCGATCCTCCATCCAACCGAAGCAGCAGCAACCAGCTCGCGAAAAACACACTTAATGTATGGCAGCAAATCTATGCCATCAATAAGCGAGCGCATCACTGACGCTGGTGAGCACGCTAAACCGTTTTGTTTTTTGTTACTAAACAACCTCCCCCCCCCCCAACTGCCGCCTACGACGACGATGTCATCGTCCATCGCGATGTTTCACATTAGACATCATACAATGCCAAATTGGTCGACATCGCCCAACCCTACTTCATATGTTCAGTAAAAACATTTATTAATGACAATAATTACAGATTTTTTGGCAAACAATTGTACCTGTAAAAGTGATCTGTACTTTATTTAAACATATACATATAACACATTTCTACCTGTTTGGAAGGATTACTGCACTAAAAATAAAAGGTGCACAATTTACAATTCTTTATTTGTTTATAGTAACACGAGTGAATTAAAAGTGAAATGTCGAGGTAGAAAGACAGACGTAGCTTGTTCTTGAATAATCTTTTATCTGCAGCTTGTTTGTTGGTATATAGTCAGAAGTCAGTGTTTCGTACAGAAGTGATCACATGCTGGAGGTCTGAGGTTTTCAGCGGCGACTCCCCGAGCTGCTCTTTATTTTCCCAGCAGCGTCTGGATCAAAGCGTCTCCGCATTAACGAAGATGAATCATCCAATACCATCGATCAATGACTGTGACACTGTATCTGGGGCAGAGAGTCTCTGGCTGAGATGAAGTTATACGTCGTCACTCTGCGGTTAAATCTCCTCGCGGGATATTATTTGAAGAGATTCTGTTCGCTCCCATGTTTGGAGACTCAAAACAGCCGTTTGAAGGACCACTGCTGTCCTACATTCTCCTCCGGCTGGTTTAGTTTTCTGAGAGGACGAGCCGGATGTCTTGAGAAAGTAATTCAGTAGGCGTGTCAATCGCTTCCCAAATTTCTAAGACGCTCCATCTCTGTTTTGGTTCCCTGTAATCTCATTAGCCCACTTAGAGGAATGCTGCACATGAATTTCTCTGGTTATGAGAACGGGCCACATTTAATGATGTCTAATTACTTCTCGTGAACAGGAGAGACATCATATTTAGCATAATGGGTTTTCGCCGGTTAAAATTTAGTGCATGCATAGCATTAAGAGCTCAGGTCAAGATGCATCACTTTGTGTTGAGTGACGTCTGTGGCATAATTGCATGGTTTTAAAAATACCAATGTGTTTTTTGCATCAAATTATGAGTCATTCACTAAAATTGTAGCTAGTGTTTTGTAAAGAGGAACATTGTGAGCTGGGGCCTGTTCCATAAACCAAGATTAGAGTATAAGCCAGACTTATTGCCAGTTAATTTGTATTAAAATAAGTAAGACTATCTGCCATAAGCCTGGCTTATTTGGTAAACTTGTTTTATGGAACAGGCCCCTGATTCATCAGCGTATGCCAATAACTGCGTTCTGTGTTGTTTTTAAATGTCTTTTAAATAAATGTGTCAAACTGTTCAAATCCAATACGGAAGTTTCTAAACGTCATATTCATGTTCAGAAAATGTAGTTCTAGTATATAAAGTACTGTAGTGTAGGCATAAATGCAGTTTACCTTAAAACATGAAACATTATTGTGTTTTATTGCGTTAGTCAGCTGTATTTAGCTTTATTTTTAAATTGGGATGCACAATAAAGAAATATGATCTGTTTTTGAAAATGAACTATAATAGTGTGTGTGTATATATATATACTAGGGTTGTCCAATATGGACAAAATAATCATATTGCGATTTTTTTTAACTAATATTGCGATTTTATTTTCGATTTTCAAACAAGCTTCATAAATACATTCTAAATGTATTCAGTGCATAAGAAGTGCATAACAAAACATTTCACAATGATAGAAATAACATTTACTTACGATGTGCGCATGCATCTGTGCACATATGATAAGGTAATTGCGTCGGTAATTTCATTGTGCCGTTTCTGAATAAAAAATGCGGAATAAAAATATAAATAAATGAATAGCCTTATGCGATTTAGAAATTGCATGTGCTTAAATTGCGATTTTTTTGCGATTGCGATTAATTGCATGTGCATGGGTCAAAAATGTTGTCCACATCGAAGGAAATTCACAAAAGTCATTTTATGTAAATAGAAAGCACTTTAAATGAAAGTAAAGTGTCTACTTCAAGGTTTTAAGTTTTTGGAGAATAAAATGTGGAAATCTGGTTGCAGTTATGTTATTAAAAATAACATGCTTATTCTGACTTGTATGTAAATAAAATATGTAAAATAATAAAGGAAGCATAAACATGTATTAAATGAGTAAAAAATAACCTTGGATAGTGGCAAAAAAGTCAAATTACAACTAATTAGTATTTGGGGTGAAAGCAATTGATCTTTTGATGTGTTGGAAATAGATTTTTGTTGTTAATACGTCTGACAAGATTATTACACTGAATGACATTTTAGTGGCTACATTTTTTTAATTTTATGATTACATTTGTGATTAGTTTGTTAGTGTAGCACTATAAATATGAGGCATAAGCCGAAAACAGACTGGAGTTATGCAAGTCCACATGAAGACCTGAGCTGTGATAATTAGCCACACGTGTGATTTTAAGACGCTGTCAGAAATGAGCTCATTACGGTAATTAAACAACCAGAGCTCATCTCCGAACAAGAGCAGCGTGGGATACAAGGAAGGGGCTGCCGTATGCTCCCCTCTCTGCTGAAGACGGGACGCTTATGATCTGTTTCAAGTCATTTCACACATTAATATTTCATGGGAGATTGCACAGACGCAATAGAGATTATATTTGTGAGAAAAGCTGCATTTGAACTTTGACCTTGATGATTGCGCTCTTATATTTAGAATATTTTATTGCAGAGTTTCAGTGGGGGATATTCAAATAACCAGAGTTTTAAAGCCAACGTCTCGCATAAATCTATTACATAACATGCACTTAATACATAATGCAAATGCTTCTGCGTTCAAGACATAACTGAGAAATAAAATGCCTTCTGTGAAGTCTGTAGACGTGATGCTGCACAGGAATAATTTCACTAGGGATGGGCATCGTTAAGGTCTTAATGGTAAACTACTTTTATCCGTACCATTTATCGATGATTTGTACTTTTTGTTGTGTTTTAAATATTGCAAAAATTATAATAATAAAACAATTAATTAAGAACAGAATTAACTAAACTACTAACTTTTTTAGTGCAAAATAATAATCTGTAGCCTAACGAACACCAATGTTTGAGCAAATAACACACAAACAAAAAAAAAGATTATTAAACAAATAAATAAACACAACAATTTCCCTGTAAGAGACAGTGGTTACAGTCGGGGCATGCCGGCACGCTGAGAGACGACTAACAGCTCTTAACCTGAAAAAAAAAATGGCGAAATGCAGCTAAACAATCATCTCTGGCTACTGTTTGTTCAATTAGAGCTCATTCACACGTATTAGTGAACTGTGGTGGAACTGTTTGGAACCTAAAAGTGAATGTATTTCATCAAGCTCTGCTTTATATCTTAATTTTCTGTGTTTTCTATTATCTCTGCTTTATTTCTTAATTTGTAAATGCAGTTTCATTTAGGCTACTGCAGAAAAACATACTCTAAATATTTGTATGACTATTTATAATGTAACCTAATTGTATGTTATTAAATTAATTATTAAAATGATTGTAACATGCTGATTTAGAGAGACCTTATGTGCTGTTTATGTGGTTATTGATTGCTAGCATAAGTAATTATACATGTTTTCTTATGCAAGATTTTTTATTATGAATAAATGACGTACATGGAGGCCGTTCTTCTGTCAAATGCAGATTAATCAGTAAAAACGAGCTGTCCTGATTCAGTGTCTGCGGTCAGATGAGATGTTGATAGGTTTACTGTCAGAATGACATAAAAACATCGCACGAGTCCGTAATTACTCTTCCCGTCTCTCACGTCAGAATCCAGACACATGTTGAGAGCTGTTTGGGTTTTTAAGCGCTGCTCAATCTGTGCGGATCTTGTCTCCTGATTCAGACCCTGACCCTTTGTTCACCAGTCAAGCGTCAAAATGAATGAAAAACATCTAGTTGGATTTGTTTGCGCTTTTTGTCCAGATGTTCTCTGATGGACTGAAGTGGTACTTTTGCATTATTGTGATGTTTTGACTCTCATTCTGACGGCACCCATTCACTTCCATTGCTGAGACACATTTCTCTGAATCTGATGAAGAAATGCATGATCTTGGATGGGTGAGCGCATTATCAGCACGTTTCTTTTTTCAGCTGAACTATTCCTTTAAGAGCAGATTTTTGACTTTAAACAGACAAAAATACTAGTTATTTTTTATTGTAGGAAAGCACATTTTTATCAGAATACTGCACCGCTTGTTGGAAACCATTACAAAGTTGCATTGCTGTTTTTATGTAGATGCTTGTACGTCTCAAAGCATCATGAGTCCAGTCTACATGGACTGAAGATGCTCATATTAATACTCGCTTGACACACGCACGCACGCATTTGTTGGATAATATTCTCTTGAGTTATTACGAGAAGCTATAGCGTGATGTTCAAAGCGCTCAGAAACAACATTCAGACAACACTCCATCAGGTTTGAGCCTGAGAAGGAACATAATTCACTCGCTCCACGCTTTTCATTTGCATACAGCGCTGTGTTATTTGCATAGCGGCAGCGTTGGTAATTTGCATGCGAGGCAGAGAGTCTCTTCTCTGAGGTGATGCGCTCATGCCTCATCCAACTTTTCCCCATTTGTCTACAGCGCTCGCCCACAAACGCCTGTGATGATGGGGAACGCAGGCTAGCTCAACTTACTCTTCATGTCTCTTTGGCTCCGTGCATCTATTAAAAATGCTTCGTTAGACGCTGGTGTGCAAGGTGACTAAAATGTTCCCAAAGCGAATTTGGAAACGTGGACTGTTCCTGCTTGTTGTGCTTTGGGTTCTAGAAGCAGCGTCCTGTGGGACAGAAAATCACAAACAAGATCTCGGCTTCGTGTTTCTCTTAGACGGCAAGACGATTACATGGAAAGCATCTCACCTGGGAAATCTTCTCAAAAGAGATCTCGAGCGCGTCTCAAACTCTGCTCAGATTTCCTAAGCTTTACAAAAACAGAAGTACATGTCAAGCTCCATTAATTAAGTACATTTCAAGTATATTTTCTTAGTAGTTTGCTCATTTCAACTTACAAGTAGTGCACTCGTGTATGTATTATTTCAATACTTCTTGGGACTAAACTAGCCTGCAAACGTAAACGTGTTTTTAGTGTGGATTTTGTGCAATGTTTTAGTATTGCAACTAGGGCCGGGACTTTAACGCGTTAATTTAGATTAATTAATTACACAAAAATACAGCGTAAAAACAAAAACACGCAGCTCGTCAGTGAACAACAGCTGTGTGTAGTATATACAGCTCAATGTGAAATCACGCACGGCACTATATTGGTCTGTTGGACTTGGTTGAACAAACATGAACAATTTTTTTGTTGCTTAAGCTTATGTATTCAGTCATTATTCAATGGTATACTAAAATCCATATGAAAAAACTTCTCACTGTTCTCGGGTCAAATATTTATATGCGATTAAAATGCATTTAATTTCGATTAATTAATTACAAAGCCTCTAATTAATTAGATTAAATTTTAGTCCCAGCCCTAATTGCAACAATAGAGGTCAAGTACTATTTATGTGTACTATTTCATACTATTTTACTGCCTACTTTTAGTCGTGAAATGACTCATAGAAAACACTCTTAAACGCTAAGATCAGTCGTTAAAGTCGGTAAAGAAGTAGTTTTAACTAGCTTTGTGCTTAAAGTTTATTACCCGTATGCATTTTATTAATTTAAAAACCATTTAGTGCATTCAGTCTTTAGTAGTGGTGAAATGGTACACATTCAAGCATACTATTAAATCAATAACTCTCTCTGTTCATTAGTTTGTGTTGTCACTAGTACATGATGTCATTACAGAACAAAAAATGGGTACTGTATTAATTAATTAACTTTTTTTTTTTTTTTTCTATTCTCGCAGAGCTGATGCCAATTGAGTCATTTTTCTGCTGTTCTGTTCCACATTATTCTTTTCTTTTCAGCAAAATTCTGCCCAATTATATACAAATGCGCTACTACCAGCCACCCAAAAAACTCTTTGTCCCTCTGTGGACACAACTATTTTAAAGACTTGCTCCTGAGAGATCCCTTTATAGCCACTTGACCGGTTATTTAAGCTAAAACTCCATTAGACACATAAAGTATGATTACTGCCAGCACTGACGAAAGGAAGTTCCTGTTTTGTGCTTCTGAAAGGTTTTTCTAGATCTTTCCGGCTGTTAGATTGCGCTCGCTTGAAAAGTGCGCTAATAACCCCTCGCTTAAGTGCGGCCCTCGTCTCGGAGATGAAATCAGCGTACGGTACAGCATTATTCGCGAAGCTTTTATGGAGTGAAAATTGGAGAGAGTTGAGTGGTTAACTGGGTTTGATGATTCTAATGCAGTGAGATTAGTGACATTTAGGGCTTTCTGAGAGATTCCTACAGGTTTCAACACTAAAGTGAGTCAAGAAGGGCATTGTTTCTGTTGAGGTTGCATACGGAAAAATATTGTATATATGTATGTTTCATACACAATGTCTGCAATGCATGTAGAAAATAACCAGTCCAAACCAGTCAGAATCAAGTAAGCTCAGAAATATTTTCTGTCTGTGTATGTATTTATTTATGCAACAAGCGGGATAATGCACAGACAGACAAAATAAATACAGAGACATTGATCAGGATCCTGATGTGAAGCGGAGATGAGTTCACTGTGCTCTTGTTCTGTCATATAATAAAATAATTTCTCATATCGATAATTCATGTGCTTTTTTATTTATTAGAGGGTAGATGATGCTGGTCACTGTTGAGGTTTATGTGTGTGTGTTTTCTAAAGCAGCTTTGATATGTAAGCTTTAGTAAGCAGATAAATTACTTTTTATGTGTAATTTAAGAAGTCATGCATTCATTTGTACAAATTATATGTAAACTAATACAGCCTTTTATGTGAAATACTATAATATTAGACCAAATGACGTATGCGTTTCCATTTTAGAAATTGCTTAATGTGTGTCATTAAATACAGTGCATGCATTCTGTAATGTATGTCCTTAAGTAAACGCAAGAGGTAATTGTTCTGAGAATATATGGAATAAGAATTAACTACTCAAGAGATGATGCATTAAAACATTTCCCCTGGTGTTTTAATGCTGGTGATGTAGTGGACTGTAACTGGCCTCTTTGTGGTGATAAATATAGACTGTATTTGGAGAATAATCTTTAAACTAAGTTCGAGAGTTCACGACGTGGTGCTGTTCAAGCAATTCTAATTAGGGATGTTTGCACATAACACTTTATCTGTGCGAATAAAACTGCTTTATCGGTGTATCTGAACTTATATCAGGCACTTTTTATAGCTAACCAAAAGATGTTTGAAATAGGGCTGGGTTTCTTGGTTTTCGACCACAAAAGATCCAATAATGTCACATAATTTCATATTTATGTGAATTTTTGAATGAACAAACAATTGGTTGTGTGACTACAAACTTATCTACTAACATGTAATATGTGTTAAACACACACACACACAATTTTTATAAATGTTTCGCTAACATTAGTGTTAAGTTATAAAAACATAATTTTTGAATCTGAATGTCTGACGTGTAATACATGCGTTACAATTTAAAATTAAATGAAAGTTTAAAAAAACATCCCATTTCATGAAATGTGCTTTCTTCATTTTTGGCTTGGTTTGAACAAAAACGATAGACAGGCTGAATGAAAATGTTACTTTCTGGCAGCAGGTGGCGCTCTTGAGACATACTGGAGTCTGTATTTTGTCAGGCAGTGTATAAGGGCATCAACATGTGCTTAACGCTAGACAGTATTTACCCTATAAAGCCTTAGCACATGTCCTGAAGGAGTTATGGGACTTCCCGGGTCTACCGGGCTACAAAAAACATAGATTGTCTGAAACAGAAGAATCAGAGACAATATAGATCATAATACAGTAGATCACGCATGTAGATATACCCGGTCCCACAGTATTTATTCATGGCAGGGACACGTTTATTTTTTAAAGTCCAGCTAGTTTTTTAAACGAAGATGCATCCAATTGAAATGCATTAGTCTAAAAAACGTGCTGGACTTACGAAAATAACGACATAAACGTGTCCCTGCCACGAAAATTTAATTAAATTATGTGACTAATGGTACATTCACACCAGACGTGACTTGCGTGAATAAATCTTGATATTCGTGCATAATTGGACGCTTGAATATTCACGCGTGAAATTCACTTCACAGCTAACGCGATTTCACGTCATGCGAGGGGCTTCGGCCAGGCGCTTCCAGTCTCTGTAGTGGTTAGACATGAGGTAAAATTTGTTTTGTTTATATCTAATAGGCAAACTTTGGTTTAATGAATCTAGTATTTATTTCCTTTTTATTCCTGTTTCTATTAAAAGCTCCTCCACATGCAGCGACGATGATTTTGTCCTCCATTCTGCCTCCGCTTGCTAGTAATGACGTCACTACTGGAGCAAGCTCCTGATTGGTTAACGCGCCCAGCCCTAGGACTTATAATCCGCTTTCTTCCGACTTTCGCCGCAGCCATCACGCGAGCCGGCGGCATCGCGAACAGACTGTGGATACGTGACGTCACATACTAAGTGTGCCATAGGGGTCAAACACCGGGCTTAAAACTGGCAGCGTGAAATAAAGATTTTAATTAAACCCAAAAGGCTTATTTACAAAGACGAAAACGAAGGGTGTTTTTGCTATAATATTAGTTCGTTTAAGTTAGTTTTGTATACACACAAAACAGTTTCAGTTAGTTTTCGTTTTTTTTTTTTAAACTCTCATTTTTCAGTTAACGAAAATGCTTTTTCAATTCTAGTTTTTAGTCTTTTTGTTCGTTTCGTTAACTATAATAACCTTGGTCAGTGACTGAGATGTCTTTACAGACGCAGAAGCATCTCTAGTTAAGTCATGGATCAATAACCCGGCCATATGAATATGCATGTGTGTGTGTGTGGGATCTATATACTGTACATAAAAAGAGTACTGTATGTGTGTTTATATTGGTACATATTTATGTATGTATGTAGACTAAATATATATATATATATTTGTGTGTGCATAAACAAAGGCATCAAATTTAGGTGAAAATCATCAAAAATGCTGGCGGGTAAAGAGTTAAGATTACTGAAAGGATGTTAGTTTAGAGAAGGTTTGTGCCTTCAGCTGTCTTTCTCTGACACGAGATAAAGACGTTTGGACTTAACACTAATTCTCTCTTTTCTCTTTCTCTTTCATGTTCGGTGCTCGTCTTAATTGCCGTCACAGGTAAGCCAGCGCTCATTCACTTATTATTCACATCATAACACAGCCTAACGATGACTTCCAGAACAACATTTACTCTCATGCGTTGTGGACGATCCGTTGAGTGCACTCGGTAAAAAGCGAGCCAGTGAAGAATGAAGACGGATGCGTGGGATCTGAGATAATGTGTTTTAGATGTGTTTGTTCTCTGCTTGACGTTGAGTGTTTTGGCTGCTCATAAATCATGAAGGGTTATGAGTGAGAGACGGCCGTGTTCACTGATCAGGGACCTCGAGGAGTCCGTCTCAATCGTCTAAACACAGCGTCTTTACGTTCTGCCGTGTGTTTCCGCTAGCTGCTGTCCGTGAATAACCGCGTCTCTGGCTGGAAGTGTGAGATACAAAGCAGAAGTGAAAGTGGGTTAGTCTTTATCGTACCGTAAATTGGATTTGAGAAATAACTCTTGAAAAGAGGTCACAGAAGATTTTACTGTACCTCCAGTATCACTGAAAGATAGCTTAGGAAGGATTTCTTTTGAATATCTTAGTCTTTTATCTTTAGAGTTTTCTTAAACCATAAATGAAATCAAAATGAATTTGACTTGAATTATTTCAGAAATATGAATGATTTATTGGTGCAAAGGGTTCTAAAACATGCCTTTGTAATATTTAATCAAAAAGATTACTTCGTATAAAAGTGCATGTCATATCTAAAAATAATATCACTGAATGGCAAAAACAATGTATTCTGATTGGATTGATTCATTTTTAAGTTAAGGTTAATTTTAATTTTAAGATTAGTTTAGTTAATTGGTGATTTGTTTACATATTCCATTAATATTTAATATCCAATAATGTATATTCTAAGATATAAATATAATATTATCAAGCAATACTATTAGTAATTCATAAATTATTTGTATTTATTTTTTTGTTGCTATTGTTAATTTACATATTCTATTAATATATTTAAATAGCAAAAAAAATAATAATAAAAAAAAAAAAATATATATATATATATATCAACGGTTACCATGGAGATAAGAGTATAATAATTCAATTAAAATTCACACCCATGAACTGAAAGTGAAATACATTCTGGGTTAATAAAGGAGCAGCGAGGACTTTGACGATGAATTTTAATAATTCAATCTATCAAGTGGTCAACAAGATGGTCTGTACAGACTTTAATACCGCTCCTGTCAGGAATTTATACTCCTCTGCTGTCATTTTGCTTCTCAGGAGTAAGAAAGGTTCGTTTTTATCCCCAAAGATTGCACATTACCCTGTTAAGTGCCTTTTTTACTGCTTCCCTCCATCATTTGGGCTTAAACTTTGCAGTAAATGTATAAAAAGGCTCTTTAAGCGTCCGGGCGTTTTGAAGGCTCTGATAATGGCCCGTCCTCAGACGTCAACTCTTCAGTGAGGTTCCTGGACCTTAACGATGCCAACTTTATATCATAAAGAGTTCTTTAACATGGATATTAGGGAAGGGGGGAAATGAAATGGAAGTGTGTTTGGCAGGGGCTCTGCTCGGCTTTGATGGAAGTGTTGGCAGGAGACTTTCTTCCGTTTGCAAGCGCTTCGTTGCTTTCTGACAGACCTGCATCGATCCGACATAACTTATATCTGCTTCCAGCACAAATGACCCAAAAATTACCCACACTCAATTTTCTGAAGGCAGATATCTTAGAGAGCAGGACTGCTGATATATATCATATCACAATACTAATGCAGTGATAGTAAAAGCACATCAAAACTGTTGTTTTAATATCTCAGTATTCCTATATCAGGTGTGTGCTTCATTTACAAATGATTGAGTTCCTGAGTTTGAATTGAATTTGATCTAAAGAGGATGTTTACATAATTACAATTATTAATGAATTAAGATTAAACATATATTTATTTTACACGATGTTAACTATTTCATTTAATATTTAATTTAAGTACTATATAAAAATAAATGCATAAAACAATTCAAATAATTAAATAATTAAATAGACTTGTTTCAATTGTTTAGATTAATTTGAACTTAAATTATTGAATTATTGATTATTGAAATTAAATGATTAATAGATATTCCAGGAGCTTGTTTAAATGTGATTTTATTTTTAAATTTTATTTTCTGTATAAAATACATAGAAAATATTGTATAAAATATTTTTTATACTGCTTTGTTTAAAATGTCTGTCTAATAATGTATTGGTCAGAACATTTAAACATTTAAACTAATAAAGAAAAAGAATCGGAGCTAAACATAAAAAGTCCATGTATCGAGCAAACAGGAAAAAGGAATAAAGCAAAAAATTACACATTTTTGGTTCACAATTAAACTCTTTAAGTAAGTTGAAATAGATGTTTTACATGAAAATACTTTTTACATTTTTTTTTTTTTTCAAAATTGGATTTTTAATTTAATATACTTTTTGGTTAGCAATTTCTTAAAAATGTCAACTGAAATGTTATTCCACACATTTTTTAAAACATACAGATTTTATGTAGCTTTTTGTCTTTGTTAGCGTGTTGATGTTGAGTCAGTATTTTGTGTTATTTGCGACGAAACAATTAAATTGATTTAATATCTCCTCGAAAAAGACTCGGCGTTCTCTCTAATGGCTTCATGGAAGAATAAACATCCGCTTCTCCTTTTCGTAAAAGCTCTGTTTTAGGTGCAGGAATGAGAGCATTGTTCAGCTGGTTATTTGATTTAATAACTTCTAGCAAAGTATTTATCTGGTTGGAATAAAAACGTCCTTGCCGTTTCCCTTTGGTTCACTCTAATGGGCTCATGAAAGAATAGACGTTCACTTAAAACCTGCTTTAGTTTTATTCTTCCAGGACAGTATTCTGCTGCAGATGGGTTTGGTTTGCAGTTTTGGATCAAGATAATAACGATCGCGACTCATTGATTCAGAATCGATGTTCAGGTGAAGGCTGGTAGCGATAAGAAAACGAAGGACACTTCAAAGACACTTGAGGCCCAAGTATCCCATGAGGCTTTGGGTTCAATAGAATAGCGGATGATCTTCAATGCTTCATTACTTTTTCACAACAGAATTGGGGCGATAATGGAAACAGCCGTAGTAAAGCTGGCCGAGGTTTTTATATGTGCTTAAATCTTTGATATGTTCATCTGAGGAGTACATTGGAGCAAATCCAATTACATTCTGGTCTAATTAAACTCACATATGTCCTGAAATATTGACGACCGTGACCGAGTCTAACACACGGGACTGGATTCAGTCTTGTTGTATTGGTTTGTAAACGTTCTGAATGAATGAATTCAAGAGAACTGATTGCATTTAAATACTGAAGCATTTGTGGATGGCTTTTTGTTGCCAGTACTTCAATATAAACCTCATTTAAACGGAACGGATAATTGAATCAATTCCTGAATTGAATTTGAATTAAACTCACATAATCTAGAATAGTAAGTCAATTAAAAAAAGAAGTGTTTCAATATTTCATTTCTCTGTGTGTGCATGTGTGTCCATGTTTGTATAATAGGTTAACAATTTAATTTAAAGCTATATTAGATATTCTTCAAATCTGAATATTTCTATTCTTTGTTCAAAAACAAATGAACAATTGCAGCATGCATTTTTTCCCTCGTAAATGTTTGTGTAAGGAAAAGAATCAACAGCATTAAAAATGCAGGATTGTGGACATGCACAGGAACATGTGAAAGACGGTGGATTCCTCCCCATGCAGCAGATGCATCTGGAGGCTAACGCAGGTTTTTGGTGATGTGGGACATTAGTGTCCCCTCGAGTCGATGCGACTGGGAGAGAAGAGATGAGGAACTCATGCACTTGAGAAAGTCTCAAATCGCTCTCGCTGCACTGCCACGGGCTTCAATGAATCACTTAGCCTCTCAGAAACCTCACAAATGGCCATTAATTCATCAATAATGCACAGCGGCTCAGTCAGAGCTCTCACTGAAGGTATGCTGATCGCTGAAGGAAGAGATTTGTTTCGTCGTTTGCTGCTTCGCTGATCTCTTCTCAGGTCGGCTCTGAATGATTTCTGTGGCTGTGTTCTCAACAACATACAAGCATACTAGTCCTGTTTCAATTACTTGATGAGCTAAAACAACTAAAACAGAAATGAATAAAAAATATATAGATGCATGTAACAAAAAAAACTGAATTACTGAAATTTTAAATAAAATTCAAATGAAAACAACATAGAAATAAAATAAATCACTAAAAATATTAATAAATATATATTTATTTTTAGACACACACACACACACATATATATATATATCATTATTTTTTTGTAGATTTATTTATGTTTGCATATATTAAAAGTAACTGATTTGAATTTGTTGATCTTTTTTTTTTCTTCACATTTTAAATAGTTAAAATAGGGTTTTTTTATTTGAACTTTAAAACATTTTTTAAGTCAATTTGAAAAGTGAAGTTAAAAAAAAACTAAATGAAAAAAAATTCCTAAAGAATAACCCGCCAACACAACATAATTATGTGTTAATACAAATATTTTATGATTATTTTTTGTTGCATAATGCATACAGTTTACTGTGTAATAAAAAAGTAGTCAGTACAATATTATATTTAACAAACTTAAAACATTCAAAACATTTTTACTTAAAATAAAAGTAAACATTGATTTTAAAATTAAATATAAAAATTCAGCTATTTTTGCCAAGGCAGCATTTCTCATTTTAATTTAGTAGAGTTTTGCAGTATTTAATGTAGTTTGATGCCCTAAAATAACTAAAACAGAAATGAAACTAGATGCAGTATGTCCTGTGGTGTTTTGTAAGGTTAAGTACGAGCATGTTGGTTCTCTTTCGGTGTAAAAGGCCAGGTTTTACCCAGATCTCTCTGTGTGCTCGCAGTCAGTCAGTATTAATGTGTTGAGAGCGCTAGTAGTGAGCTTTTATTCTCAGTGTGCAGAGAGAGATTACAGCTGCAGAGAAGATTTTTCCTGTCGTTTAAAGAGAATAGGAGATAAATGGAGAAGATCAGCTCTTTTCAGTGAGTCGCTTTGTGCAGCGTTCACCTGAAGTGAGATCCGTCCCTGGAGATAAGGAAATGGGACGAGCCACACAGCGTCTTTGAGGAGTATTACATCACAAAAGACTCTGGGGGCAATTCTAACTTTTTTGGGCTGGGTTTGAACCATGCCTCTGTGAAGAATAACACTGACGTGTGCGAGCAGACCGCTAGGTCACGCAGTCATTGAGAGTTTACCAAAATAAAAGATTTACCTCATGCCGACAAAACCTGATTGTACATATCTGGGTCAAGCTTTGGGAGAGAAAGAAAGTAATCAATGTATGTCATTTATTCATCGTTTGCGTGCATAAATACAGAGAGCAAATAAATAATGCAATAAATAAATACAAATTTAACATTGTTCTGTTTATATATATATATATATATATATATATATAAACAGAACAATGTTAAATATAT